>JANAVB010015599.1:11369641-11694641 GCA_029216955.1 Iris pallida
TAATATATATATAATATATCTATATATATATATATATAAAGCAAATGACCTCTAGCCTAGTGGTTAAGAGAGATGCATGCGGCCCGAGTGGTCAGGAGTTCGAATCCTAGTGGGAGCGTTCGTATATATATATTTATATATATAATATATATTATATTATTATATATATTATAATATATATTATATAATATTTGAACCTGCCAATGGGCTTGTAGCCTAGTGGCTAAGTCCCCAACGGGTAGGGTCGGCCCTGGCCCAGGGCAGCCAGGACGACCGCCCAGGGCCCCATAAAATATAAGGGTCCAAAAAATTAATTTAAACATATAATTATATACTAATAATTTTGTATATAAAATAGAACCAATATGTAACACGACCTTTTTAAACACAAAACGATTATGGTGTAGTGGCTATTATGTTATACTTGTGCATGAGAGGTCCTATATTAATTCTTGGTTGTAACATTTTCTTAATTTACTTTTATTTCAGTTTTTAATTTATTTTTTAATATTATATATGGGTCCCATTTTGAAAGTTTGTCTAGGACCTCCATGAACTCAGGGCCGGCCCTGCCAATGGGGCGGCTGGGTGAATTTATTTCACGGCCCCCACGAAGGTCGGCTGGGTGTCTCTGGGACACGGGCTCCCGGGCCAAAGCCGGCTGGTGTATTTGACACGGGCTTTGGTTTTAAATATATATATATATATATATATATATAGGTTGAACTGGGTTGGGACCGGGTCTGAACCGGGCCAGCATACCGGGCCGGGCTGGGTCGACCGGGCTTAGCGGGCTAAACCGGTTCGAACCGGTTTATGAACCGAGCCAGCTGGCCGGGCCGGGCTTTCGGGCCAAAAAATAAAATCCAGCCCGATCCGCTGAAATGGTGGGCCGAACTGGACCGGACCGTTGACCGGGTCCTGGCCAGCCCAAAACGGTGTTGACCGGGTCGTTGCGGGCCGTCCGGCCCATCTCACACCTTGACACCAACGGGTAGATAGGAATCAGACTGTCTCGTGACGTTGTAAATCCAACTCAATTATTACTTTCATTGGCAAACAACCGAATTCTCGGGACCTTCTTCAACCCCAGGATGTGATGAGTTTGACATCTCGAGTCGACATCGAGATATCAAACGACTCTGTCTCGATAAGAGTTCTTAGGAGTCATCGGTTATCCCCGACTTACCTTTGATCCGTTGGTTACGAAAAAGAAAAAGAAGTGTTTTTTTTTTCTTTTAAAACCAGCTGTTGAACAAGTATTGTCACTATCATCATAGTATAGGCGGCTCCAGGGGGAGGCGAACTAGGTAGCCGCCTAGGGCCTCCTCCCCCAAGGGGCCTCCATTTTTTGAAGCAGCAATTTTTTTTGGCCCAACAAAAAAAAAATTCTGGACCTAGGAAAGTCCATGACTGTCTGGAGAAGATCGAATAAAACCTATGAAAAAAAATAATTTTTTACCATATTTCTAAGTCGTCTCTTCATCTCCTCTCTCCTACGAAAAATTTGGAAAAAAAATAAAACAATCTCCCCCTTTCCACTTAGCATTTGCTAAGCTAATATCATCACTCTCTCAATCTCTAATAGCATCTTCTTTTTATTTTTACTTCTTTCCGGTGACCAAACCTGAAGCAATTTCACGAGTCACGACAAGAAGGAGCATGCATGATCCTTACTTGAGTGAGGTTGACCTTTTTTTGCACCTACTCTTATTTTTTATTTGGTGAGAGAGAGAGTCAGCAGTAATGGGACTATGGAGCTTCCCTGGCCCTTGAGTGATGTTGTTATTGTCAATTATTCTTTGTAATTTTTTATCATGTAACGAATAATTTCTTGATTCATTGCATCCGAAAAATTTGTATATGATTCCTGATTCCATCTTCTGTAAAATTTTATCCATATTTATCCTCATTCTTGCAATAGAAAACTTAGGACCCCTGACATAATATTTGTCATCTTCGACTACTTTGCATATGAATTATTATTTTTATCTATATTCTGCCATCCAGTTTATTATAGTATAATTCAATTGATTATAGTATAATATAAATACATCCAGAAGCTTTGTTATAAATTTAGAACTTAGAGTTGTTTAGTACTAATTATATCGTATTTTGGATTTGCTGGGTTTTGCATTATAAAAATAAATTATGTAGAGGGATGAGGGTCTCATTTTTGGGACTTGTCTAGGACTTTCAAAATGCTGGATCCGGCCCTGTTGTCTAGCTTGGGCAAATTTTGGTTTCTCTAGTTTGTTTGTACGCTGACTGCATATCAAGTGATTGCTTGAACAACTCTTAAGGAGTGCAGTGTTGGAAAATATGAAAAAAAATTTAGATGATCAAGAGTAATGCAGAAGAGTACGACTCATGCAAATAAAATAAAAAAAATTTGACAGAAAATAAAATATAGTAGTTACATTGCGTCGCCGGCATTGCTATCCGTAGCTAATGCCAAATATAAATCTTGACCATGGCGAACAAACATTATATCCCTTTGAGAGTGACACCTCCAATCTCTTATGGGCTCATATGTAACTGTAACTCTCACTGAAAGGAAAACTTGAAGAAAATAGCCTTTGTCTTATTCAATTTTGAATCGAAATCGAATTTCTGTTCGGTTCTCGGTGGAGAAGACCGAGGAGAAGACCAAATTAGGGGTGAGCGTCGGTAGAATCGGTCGGTATTCGATCAATTTTTTTGATATTTTTTTAGTCGGTATTTAAAAATGTAATCCCAAGTATTTTACAATTACCATTTTGATCAAATATTAAATTTCAAAGACAAACTTCTACAAACAAATTAACACTCCCTCTTTACTACGCTCCTACTGTAATTGTATCAAACATGTGATGTACTATGAGCTGAAAACTTGCCATTGCTAATTTAGTGCTACAGCAATCCAAAACGTTGGGAATGTACAAGGTTCAACATTGAGTTTGTTACTGGTTTACAAGTGAATAGAGTAGGCATTGCATGAAGTTCATAAATGCTGCAACATAAAATTTATGAAAACTACACAGAAAGTGGAAATACATATAAAATTGTAGAAGTGCAATTCTGGAATAGAATCTTGCAACAGTACATAAACATATGTAGAAGTGCAATTCTTGAATGGAATCTTGCAACAAAAGGTCTCCATGAGTACAACTATATTCAACTTGAAAACAAGTGCTAACATGCAACAAAAATCAGAAGCAAATCTAGGTATAAAAACCATCAGGAGCTTCAAAAGTGCTACCATCCATCCAACCACAAGCAGCCCATTCATTGTCTCTGTCATTGCTGAAACATATATGAAAGTATCCAAACAACAAAGTTCAGCTAGAGATCATAATATATTTAATATTACAAATTATATTTAAAAAATGCTTAGTTTTTGTTATATTTCCATGTACCTGGTTCTTCAATAATATCTTCTATGTGGTTGAAGATCAAGAGAAATTAGTGATGATCAGAGCCAATTCTGAGAAAATATTAATCCATCCAACCACAACCAGCGCATTCTTCTTTCTCTGTCATTGCTGGAACATATGAAAAATATCCAAATAACAAAGTTCAGCTAGAGATCAAAATAGATTTAATATTACAAATAATATTAAAAAATACTTAGTTTTTGTTATATACATGTACCTGGTTCTTCAATAATAACTTCCATTTGTGGTTGAAGATCAAGAGGAATTGGTGATGACCGGAGCCAATTCTGAGTACATATTAATGCCTCAACCATCTTAGGAGACATTGAACTACGAAATGTATCAAGAACACATCCTCCAGTGCTGAAAGCTGATTCAGAAGCTACTGTAGAAATAGGAACTGCTAATACATCTCGTGTAATTTCAGACAATATTGGATACATGTTGCTCTTTATTTTCCACCATGTTAACACATCAAAATCAGGTCCAGAAACTGAAATTTTCTCTCTAGGCTCCGCCAAGTACCTATCAAGCTCACTTTTATTTTTTTATTTCATCTTGATCTTCAGATGAACATTCAAACTCAAATTCCCAGCTATTAAGAACACCCTTTCTTCCACCACTATCATTCTCTTTCTCTATCACATTAGCCGAAGATTCAATGTTTGATCCTTGGTTTGGGTCATTTACATGATAAAATTCAAACAATTGCACACAAGCTTCCATTACCCCCTTTATCAACACATCAACTAAAACACTATCATACAATTTTCTGAAACTCCAAGTCACACATTCAAATTTTAACCTAGGATCAAACACCGCTGCAATACAACAACTTATTCACATCAGCATTCAAATCCCAATATTTCTCATATTTTAACCTCATCCCTTTAGCCATTTTTTGCAATATGGATTTATCATCACTAGACCACTTAACAAGCTCATTTTGCATCTTACAAAGTTTAGTAAAATAAGAATTACAAGTGACATACTTAGAACCACTCACCAGAAGGGTCACTTCATAAAATAAGCTCAAAAATTCTATAAAAATCTTAGCATTATCCCAATCACATACCTTAGGTGGTCCTTTCTTCTTCTTTCCATTTTCCTCTTCCAAACCAAAGTTTGCAATGTATTCGTGATCTTCACTTCTCATTCTCTCAAAAGCTTCAGAATATTTAAGTGCAGATTGAAGCATCAGGTAGGTATAATTCCACCTAGTAGGCACATCCAAGGATAAACCAACTTTACATTGAATAAGTTCTAAGACAACATATTGTTGAAATTTTTTACACCTGGAAGGAGAAGATCTAACATATCTAACAGCATTACGTATGCTAGCAATAGAATCATCAAGATCTTTCATACCATCATTCACAATCAAATTAATAATATGAGCACAACATCTCATGTGTAAAAACACCCCACCCAACACACATCCACCCTCTTTTACAAGATTCTTCCTTAAAAGTCCAACTCCCACATTATTAGAGCTAGCATTGTCAACAGTTATAGTAAATACATTCTTAATATCCCATTCATGCAAGCAACGAATAACATCTTTAGACATTGTTTCCCCTCTATGATTTTCAACTTGAGTAAAATTTAAAATCCTTTTTTACAATTTCCAGTCATTATCAATAAAATGAGCAGTTAAAGCCATGTAATTTATGTTTTGCAAGGAAGTCCATGTGTCACTAGTTAGGCAAACTCTTTGGCAATTGACAACAAGTGCATGTTTGAGTTTTTTCTTTTCACTTTCAAAAAGATTCCAAACATCTCTAGCAACGGTAAAACGAGATGGAATCTCAAACTTAGGAACAGCTATACTACAAAAATTACGAAACCCTTCACCCTCAACAATTTTAAATGGCAACTCATCAAGAATAATCATTTTTGCCAAAGCTTCCTTGCATTTCTCTTTGCTAAATTCAACAACTTCTAGACTACTCTCACCCTTCTTGAATTGGAAAGACAATAATTTCTGCTTCTTATCTCCTTTATTTGGATTTTTTTTGCATGTATTAAAATGACTGTGGAGACTACTAGTACCATTATCCTTAGGATGACAAGGAACAAGTTTCTTGCAGTACTTACATGAGACTTTATGTTGTTGAGATGTATCATCATAGTGACTCCAAATTTCTGCCCTCTTACTTCTCTTCTTCTCCAATTTTGAATTATTGTCAGTTCCATTTACCTCATCTTCATCAAGATTAATCATTGGAGGATTTTCAGTGGCACTCATCAGAGGCGTGCTATTGGAGGCAATTGCACAAGCAGACACAACATCTCCACCTTCCATCTGAAATCCAATATACAAAAAGCAACTATTTATGAATATATTTTTTCAACTATATATATATATATATATATATATATATATATATATATATATGAAAAACTAACATAAAAATTGGTAATAGTAAAAAATTAAATGTATATTATATTTATAAATTTCAGAAATGATGTAATTAGATACACAGTTATTAAACCTAAGATTAGCTCCCATTAGATAATTATATTACCATGTAACAAAAAAAAAAACCAAAAAAATTCTGTTGAAAACATAAATTGTTAGACATTATGTGACAAAGGAGTTCGAAGTCTCAGTTGCCATGTTATCTCCACTTTCTTCCTTGTTCCAACTGAGCAGGAAAAAGTTTGTGTCCAAACTAGGACCAGAGCTTCTTCTTCTTTGTTCTCCAATTTTTCGACAAATTTGTAACTAAATTAAGAAGAATCAGAAAAACATCGAGAAGGGGAGAGTAAATGACATGAAACAAACATTGTACCTGAACTTCGTTTGCTAAGCAAACAGTGTACAAGAATGCAGGACTTTGTTTGTTTTGCTAAGCAAGGAAAGGGGAGGGGAGAAGCTAGAGGGGACTGGAGAGAGCAGAATGTGGTCTGGGACTCTGGAATGACTTGAATCTAAACCTAATATAAAGGCATAGATGTCAGCTTGATGAAGGAAAGGAAGTAGAGATTTGAGAGGAATATGAAGAGATGCCTGGGGAAGGAAAGTAAATACTTGTTGAGAATCAATAAGGGACTTTAGTCCCACATTGGAAAATGTAGTATGAAGAGGAGTTGGAACCTCTATAAGTAGCAAGTAGTAGCCCATCAATAAAATCATCCATTATTCATTTTCTATATGGTATCAGAGCCATAAACATCCACCCCTCTCCCCCCCCCCAAAATTTTTTTCCTCACCCGGCTCCAGCGGCTGGCCCCCCTCCCCGGCTCCAGCGGCGCCCCCCTCCCCGGCTCTAGCGGCGCCCCCCGGCTCCAGCGGCGACCCCCCCGATCTTTTTTGTTTTGTAATTTTTTTTGTTATGTAATTTTTCTTGTTGTTTTGTAAAAAAAAAAGAAAGAAAAAAAAGTAAAAAACGGTATTCCACCGTCTGGAGTGAACAAATGAACACATGCTTTATTTGTTCCTCGATCTTCACATCAGGATCTACACAGAGAATGATCGTATTTTTTCATGTGTCCTGACGTGTTCACTTTACATGCGCATAGTGCATTCATAGAGTAGAAGACGACGAAGATGTCGACGAATAAGACGACTAGCAGTTAGCAGCTGCCTGCCGACGACAACGACGACTAGAGATACAGTTGAAGAGGCCATGGATTCGATCGCTGGAAAACTGATAGCACAAGAGATGAAGGCCTTGGTTGATGATATCTTGTCGAAGAGATTGACCGAGGCGACCCCTAGTGTGACCCATACTGATGTGGATCCGTCATCCTACAAAATGGAGAAGTTGGAAAAGCTGGCGACGAAGTTAGAGGGAACGTCCAACTACTTGAAATGGTTGCGACAGACGATGCAGACGTTGAAGGGACATGGCTTTGTTGGTTATGTCAATGGCCAATCCAAGGCACCTGCTGATCCCTCCTTAAAGGAGTTTGCTATTTAGGAGATTGTCAACAACGTAGTGGCTGGGTGGTTGACAGCCTCCTTAACCGACCAGGGTGTCGGACAATGTAGAGGCAATGGAGGGTGCTGCTGATATCTGGCAAACTTTGAAGGATATGTACTCAGGCTCGGGCAACCCTATGCGGGTCTTCCAACTACAGGATGAACTCGATAGGGTGGCACAAGACGAACGTAAGATCTTGAGTACGCAGCTCTGTTGAAGAAGTACTGGTCTGATCTGGATCACTATGATCCTCTTGGGATGGATGATGCACAAGTCGAATCGGCATTTGCAAAGCATTTTCAGACGTTCCTGGCGTATATTTTGCGGCAACAGATGATGAAGTTCTTGAAGGGCTTAACCCTGTATTTGAGCAGAGAAGGAATGTACTACCCGTACAACCCACGCTTCCAACCTTAGAAGAAGCCATAGCTGCCATGGCACAAGAGGAAGCTCGATTGAAGTTAATGTCCAACAAGGGCTACTTCCAGGGGAGCAAGCTGCTGTTGAACAGTCTGCCCTTGCCGTCTTCAATCAGCCTCCCTCTGCGGACGATGTTTGCCACAACTGTGGTGACTCGAAACATTACATTAGATTTTGTCCAAAACCCCTGCGAGGTCAGTCAAATGATCGCGGACGGGGCCGTGGAGGACGTCGTGGTGGTAGAGGTAGAAAGGGAAATTATTTTAGAGGACACAAAGCAAATTTGGCGGAAGAAGGGAGAGACATTCAATTGGCTGAAATAACCCCTCTTGAGAGGGAGTTCATTGCGAGGTTACGAGGCACGAAGCTGTGTTTGGACGACCGTCAAGTTACTCCTGGGGCGTCATCTATCTCAGGGGATCACATCACTTGCTTTGCCCAAACCAGCACAGGTATACCTGCGCATACTCTTGCATATGTCCATCAGCCAGGTTGGATTATGGACTCTGGGGCATCTCGACATGTCATGGGGTCCCGCGGTAAGTTCCAGGACTATACTCACCTACCGATGCCGGAGAGTATTCAGACTGCTGATGGTACCTCCAGACCTGTCATGGGTAAAGACACTGTCGCATGCACCCCTTCCCTCACTCTCACCAATGTCTTACATGCTCCATCTTTTTTTGTCAATCTTATATCTATTAGTGTCATTATCCTTAACCTAAACTGTACTGTTTCCTTTGACATTCCTACGGTGACTTTTCAGGAGAAGGGGACAGGACGACGACTAGGGACTGGCACATGGCATAAGGGGCTGTGGTACTTGGACATGACCGGACTGGACGAAGCATTGGCCTCTCTAGTAGCAGATGCACAACTGGACACTTCACGTCGCAGTAGAAGACAATTACTACTCCACCACCAGCGTGTCGGGCATTCTTCCTTTCAAGTTATTAGTCGAATGTATCCGTCCTTATATCAAAGGGATGATAAAAAGAAGTTATTTTGTAATGCATGTGAGTTGGAAAACATACCAGGAGCTCGTATGCGAGCTCAGGGAATAGAAGTTCCGCTGCATTTGATATGATACATTCGGACATATGGGGCCCTTGTCCTACAACCGGTTTTAGATGGTTCGTCACTTTTATTGACTGTTATACCCGCGTGACCTGGGTCTACCTTATGAAGAATAAAAGTGACGTCCTTGAGGCTTTTCAGGATTTTTATCGCCGGGTGGAAACGTAATATAACGTTAAAATAAAGTGTTTTCGGTCTGACAATGAGACGGAGTATACTAATAAAAGGGTTGCTGAGTATTTATCTACTCATGGAATACTACATCAAACTTCATGTGCCTATACACCGACACAAAATGGTGTGGCCGAACGGAAGAACAGGCACCTACTGGAGGTCGCACGGACGATGATTCTGGCTATGAATGTCCCGAAACACTTATGGAGGTAAGCTGTATTGACGGCCTCTTATCTCATCAACAGAATGCCGTCTCAGATATTGGGACTGAAAGACACCGTTAGAGATGCTTACTGGTACAACTACATACACTGTTCCTCCAAAAGTATTTGGGTGTGTGTGTCTTGTCCAAGATAATAGGCCAGGAGTTGGCAAACTAGATCCAAGAGCGGTTAAGTGTGTATTTGTCGGGTACACAGCGACTCAGAAGGGATATGCATGTTGGAGCCCAGTTGAGCGGAAGATGTTTGTTAGCATGGACGTTACATTCAGAGAACTTGAACCATACTATGGTCGGATGCAGGTTCGACGTTTGGTGACACACCTAACACAGAGGGTGTTAGATGAGGGGGAGATAATAAGTCCAAACGTGGTAGTCGGATCGGTCCCGTGCCCGATCGTGAAAAATTGGACAAAAGGGGGAGATAGCAGCGACTCTGATACGGAGAATGAAGAAGAAGATACATATATTACGCAGGGGGAGACAAGAGAAAAGGAGCCCAGTACTGTGCCGTGTCCATTGCCGACTGTGCCGTGCCCATTGCCTAGTCCCTCGTCTACTCCTGCCCCAACTCTTGAAGATGTTGCCCCCACACTGAATCACTCTGATTCTGATGCGGATCTCTTGACTCGGATGGTATGATCTCTCCAACACTATTGCTCCCTCTCCACCACCTATTGCTCCCTTAAGGATATCTTCTCGCATCAATGCAGGTAAGGCTCCTAGTCGTTATGATGATTATGAACATGATATTGCAAATTTCTTGTCTTATTCTAATATTTTTTCGAATTATCGAGCCTTCATTGCATCGTTAGACCCTACTTCTTTGCCTAAGTGTTGGCAGGAAGCAAAAAAGATCCAAGGTGGAAAGCAGCAATGATTGAAGAACTTGGGACACTAGAGAAAAATAAGACATGGGAGCTGGTTCCATTACCCAAAGGGAAGAAAACTGTGGGATGCAAATGGGTGTACACAGTGAAGGAGACACCAGAAGAAAAAGTAGAGCGGTACAAGGCGAGGTTGGTTGCAAAAGGATAAACACAATCATATGGCAACGACTATGATGAGACGTTTACCTCGGTAGCGAAAATGAGCACGGTAAGAACTCTGGTCTCCGTTGTAGCAAACTATGGTGGAAGCTATACCAATTAGATGTTAAGAATGCTTTCTCCATGGGGACCTGCAAGAAGAAGTGTACATGGACCTCCCGCCAGGATGCTACGCGACAGAATCAGACGGAGGGATGTCGCGTGAAAAAGTGTGTAAACTAAAGAAGTCGCTATACGGGCTCAAGCAATCTCCTCGAGCCTGGTTTGACAGATTCAGAAAGGCTGTTACTGGCATGGGATACCATCAAACAAATGCAGATCATATAGTCTTTCTTCAGCATGCAAGAGGCCACATTATTATACTTGTTGTATATGTGGATGATGTAGTAATCAGGTGATGATGAGGCCGAGATCACTAAGCTGAAATCAAAACTCGTGAAGGAATTTGAGGTGAAGGATTTAGGAGCGATGAGGTACTTTCTGGGTATCGAGGTGTGTGACGACGAACAAGGAATTGTTCTCTCACAAAGAAAATATGCACTAGATCTGCTGAAGGAGACAGGGATGCTGGGATGCAAAGCAGCAGTCACTCCGATTGACCAGAAGTGCAAGTTGGGAGCAAAAGCAAGAGAGCCAGTTGATCGTGAAAGGTATCAAAGACTTGTAGGGAGATTAATTTATCTGGGGCACACTCGCCCTGACATCTCATTTGCGGTGAGTGTAGTGAGTCTTTACATGCATGATCCAAGAACGGGTCATATGGAAGCAGTGTTTCAGATCTTGAGATATCTGAAAGGGATGTCGGAAAAGGGCTATGGTTCAAGAAGAATGGACACATGGAAGTTGAGGGATACTGCGATGCAGACTGGGCGAGTTGCATAAACGACAGAAGGTCTACCACGGGGTACTGTGTCTTTGTAGGAGGAAACCTGGTCTCATGGAGAAGCAAGAAACAGTCAGTGGTAGCACGTTCGTCAGCTGAAGCAGAATACAGAACAATAGCTCTGGGAGTGTTAGAATTACTGTTGGTGAAAGCACTGCTGACAGAGTTGAAGCTGGATAAGTGAGCACCGTTATATCTTCTGAGCGATAGTCAAGCTGCAATAAGTATAGCCAACAATCCAGTTCAGTACGACATAATGAAGCACATCGAGATCGATTGATTCTTCATCAAGGAGAAGCTGGAACAAGGGATACTGAAGATTGACCATGTTCGCTCAGAAGAACAAGTTGCAGACTGTCTGACTAAAGGTCTTAGTTCATTGAGTCTGTCAAAGCTATGTAACAAGATGGGGATGATTAATATCTATCGTCCATCTTGAGGGGGAGTATTGAGAATCAATAAGGGACTTTAGTCCCACATTGGAAAATGTAGTATGAAGAGGAGTTGGAACCTCTATAAGTAGCAAGTAGTTGTCCATCAATAAAATCATCCATTATTCATTTTCTACAATACTATTGCGCACACACACACAGGGGGGGGACTCATTGGCCTCCGAGTCTTTTTCTGGCCACTCATTAATTCCTTCATAGTTCCTACAGTGAGCTGAGCTGCTGAGCATGTAGTCCCATTCTATGGCCACTCTCATTTCCATGTTCAATATTAAATGACAACATAAGTACACTCTTCTTTCCATGTTCAATATTAAATGACAACATAAGAAATGGCTCTGCATGCTATTCTAAGTAGTCTTTGAGTGGAGTAGGAAGAGACCAACACACAAAACATAAATCTTTTAAGGATATTTTGGACTCTTTTAAGGATATTTTGCTGAAAATGATCAAAATTACTCTTATAACAACTATATTTTGAGGGTATTATGAGTAATTTCACACCCAAAAATTTCTATAAATAGGCCATAAATCTTTAAAATTAATCACACCAAAATTTCTTTCCTCTTATTCTATTTACAAGCAGCCTAATGTGAAGAAGCTATTTAATATCATGGATAATGATCAACTACCATAACAACCACAAGGTCAGCAATCGCAACCCGCAATGCAACATCAACACGCACCGCAATAAGAGCTTGAATCAAAATCGAACATTTGGCATCATTTCAGGGGAGTTTACAATGAGCGCGAAAATGACTATATAGAAAGAATACTCCACTAAAGTTCTTGTTGAATGTTTGCATTGTAGGAAACAAATTGAATGGGACTATAGCTATTGTAGAGGGAAGCTACGCAGACATCTGAAAATTTGTATGGATATCTAATAATCATGTATGAGTCATTAATTGCAACTTATTTACTAGTAATATTAGTATGAGTCATTAATAAAATCTTGTATGAGTCATTAATTGCATGCTACTAACTTTCATATTATGCAAATAAACTTGGACTTTAAATTTTGCGTGTTATATATATATATATATTATATATATATTATATATTATAATATATATATATATATATATATTCTGAATTCCAACCCTGAACTGGTCATGCCCAGGTCCGGTTCAGTCCGGCCCTCCCAAGGCCGGGCCATGCATCCGGGCTGAGTTCGAATTTTTTAAAGCCCGGGCCAGTCCGGACCAGGTGCTCCTCCATCCGGACTAGGCTCGGTCCGGCCTAGGCCGGGTCAAACCCGGCCAAAATTAGGTCTGGGCCTGCCCAACCCGGCCCACCGCACACCTTGATCCAAAACCCATATTGTAATCTCCATAAACCTAGTTAAACAGAAGAAAAGAAAACCATTACAAGATTAATAGATTTGCAAAAAAAAAAAAAAATGACAATGAAAATAAGTGTCTCAGATTAATAGAATTGACCGATTATATGCCCAATTTGAACCATAAATGTACTCTATCAAGCATAGATATGTTCAAAATATGAACTAATACTCAAATGGAGAAGTGTTTATCACAACGTATCACCCAAAAGTGATACTCATAATATGAACTGATACTCATAATATGAATTGATACTCCAATGGAGTACTGATACTCATATTATGAATTGTATGAAAATATGAACTGATACTCAAATTCACATACGTATACTGTTTGAAAATATGAAGCAAGAATTGCACATAAATGCAGGAACCAGGAAGTAGTCCAAATTTGCACACCTATACTCAAACTATTCTCGTCAAAGTGAAAGGGAAGCCATCAACTCTAGCAAAGGACTCACTCAACAATGAAGACAACCATTACAAGCAACATGTCTGGGAGGATTCACCAACCTAGTCGTCATTGTAACAGACAAACAAGAATTTCTCAACTTACTTGGGATAGATGAGAAGAAGACTTGCTCAGATGAATTTTGATTAACCATCAGGAATGCAACTTGACCAAGGTATCCCGCGATATAAGGCAAGGAATGAACAGAGAAGAAAATGTTAGATGCAATAAAATTCAATTTGATCAGAATATGCACAAAAAAAAGGAACATTCAAAGAATACAAATAGAAAAATAGAAGAATGCAAAGTACTAGGTAACATTTACCCGAATGGAATTTACAGAAAAATAGCAAAGATCTGCAAACTAACTAGCCTCAGACCCTGTAACCAAAAGCAGCATCTAGTATTCTCTATGACCACAGTAACACTTAAGTAACTAATAATTAGTCATAGCTTGAGCAATGAATGTAATAAAGAAGAAGAATTGCTAGATGATACTTCTTGACATGGAAGTGGACAATAAATGTTGGGAAAGAAGCGCGGAAACTTTTTTCCAAACTAGAGAGTACCTGCGAGAGAACCGAGCAATACAACGCACGAACCAAACACCAAACACAATCCACGCAGACACAGACCCTTGCGGAAAAAAACCACGGGACGATTGTAGTCCAACCCTGAGAAGCCTTCACTAATGAAATAAAGGAGTACACCATCTACAAACTTCTCCCGATCCAACACGGATCCCCACAACACTTGGAAGCAAGAACAATGATTACAAGGCTACGAAGAACAAAGACGACGAGTAGAGATTACCCGAACACGATCTTCCTTCGAAAATGGCCTTCAAACCTCCTTCTTCTCTCCCAAAGTTGCAATAACACTCTTGCCTCTTTTTTTCCTCTCTTGTATGTGTTACGTATATGATTAGGGTTAGAAAAAACCATATGTAAACACCCTAATTTCGCAACAAAATCTGGACCGTAGGATACGATCCAACGGTGATTAAATCATCCTGAAATCCACTTCAGCCCGACAACACAGAGTTCGGACATAATTCTGTGTTTTTGTCACAGAACCATTCTGGAACCAAGGGGGCAGAGTTCGGGCCGAACTCAGCCTCCCCTGTTCCAGTATGCCATATGTTGGCTCCCGAGTTTCTCCGTCGACTTCGAATGACCTCGTCACCTCCCCGAGCTTCTCTGACACACAGATTGCGCTCGTCGCACTCCGGGATCTTCTCCACATAGGTTGGGAATTCCACCCACATCAACAAATCTCCCCCTTCACAATTAGGTGGAGGAACTCGTCATCTCGACGATCCTCCTGCAGTACTCAAACTTCCCCCTTGGTAGAACCTTCGTGAGCATGTCCGCTCCATTGTCATCAGTATGAACCTTCTCAAGCGCCGCGTCCTTCTTCTCAACCACATCCCGTATCCAATGATACCGAGTCTCGATGTGCTTGGACCGACTATAAAATGTATGTTTCTTCACAAGGTGAATAACACTCTGACTGTCGCAAAGCAAAGTATACGGCTCTTGCTTCAGCCCCATTTCCTGCAATAGCTTTTTCATCCATAACAACTCCTTACAAGCCTCCGTCGCCGCAATGTACTTTACCTCTGTTATCGACAAGGCAACACACTTCTGCAACGGCAACTGCCACGATACCGTTCCACCAGCAAACATCATCACATAGTCCGAAGTCGATCGCCTTGTGTCTACATATCCAACCATATCAGCGTCGGTATACCCAACCAGCTTCGGCTCGTCACCACCAACAGAAAGTCTCCAATCGGCAGTGCCCTGAAGGTATCGTAGAATCCACTTGACCACACTCCAATGTATCCTTCCAGGATTTGAAAGATACCTACTAACTGTGCCAACTGCGTGAGCGATGTCTGACCTCGTACACACCATAGCATACATAAGGCTTCCCACAGTTGAGGCATATGGAACCCGCTCCATATCTTCCTTTTCGTCCTCGGTAGATGGACACTACTCCTCAGTGAACTTAAAATGAGCCGCAAGGGGGCAACTCACTTTCTTCGACCTGTACATCCCGAAACGCTGAAGTACCCGGTGAATGTACTTCATTTGGGACAAGTGTAGCAGCTTGGACTCTCTCTCTCGGCTGATCTCCATCCCAAGAATAGTCTTTGCTGTGCCCAAATCCTTCATAGAGAAGGCCGCGCCCAGTTGGCACTTCAACTCCGCTATCCTACTGGCATTCCGACCCACTAATAGCATGTCATCAACATAGAGCAATAAAATGATAAAATCATCCACGACAAAATACCTCACAAATACACAATGGTCCGACGTCGTCCGTACATAACCATGCTCCCCCATAAACGATTCAAATTTCCTGTACCACTACCTCGGAGCCTGCTTCAGACCATACAAGCTCTTCCTCAACCGGCAGACCAAATGTGACTTGCCCTTCTCACAGAATCCCTCTGGCTGCTCCATGTATAACTCCTCCTCAAGATCACCGTGGAGGAATGCTGTTTTCACGTCCATCTGCTCGACCTCCAAGTCGAAACTGGCTGCCAATGCTAGCACTACCCGAATAGACGACTGCTTGATGACTGGCGAAAAGATCTCATCACACGCTTCTGCTGACCGTAGCCTTTAACTACCAGCCTCGCTTTGTATCGAGGGCGAGTAGCATCATCCGCCTGTTTCACTCTAAACACCCATCGATTCTTCAAAGCCTTCTTGCCTTTTGGCAACTGCACCATCTCGTAAGTAGAATTAGCGTGTAAGGAACCCATCTCCTCTTGCATAGCCTGTATCCACTCCTGCCTTTGTTCGTCTTCCATAGCCTCTACAAAACTTTCGGGCTCTCCCCCGTCAGTCAGTAGCACATACTCACTCGGTGAGTATCTCGTAGATGGTCGACGCTCTCTGTCGCTCCTTCTCAAAGGAGCCACTGGTGCTGGCTGTATACCAACAGCCTCCCCCCTTCAGGAACTGCCTTCCTGACATGCTCATCCTCCTGTGGGATACACTGACCACCATCAGCAGACTGATGATCAAGGTTGGGAGAAACTCCATGTACTGGCTCTCCCATAATTGGATCCTCTGCGATGTCCTCTGGAAACTACTCGAAGCGAAATGACTTTAACTCAGGCAATTCCTCAGCCTCAGAAGGTATCTCGGAATCCTGAGTGTTGGTCATGGTATGATCTTCGACGAATACCACGTCCCTGCTTCTGTAGAGCTTTCTTCCCACTGGGTCGTAGAGTCTATAACCAAACTCATCCCGACCGTAGCCGACAAAGACACACCGCCTCGTCTTTGGCTCAAGTTTGGACCTCTCGTCCTTCGGTACATGCACGAAGGCCTTACAACCAAACACTCGCAGGTGATTATATGACGGCTCTTTGTCGTACCATACTTTGTCAGGCACATCACCCTGCAAAGGAGCACTAGGAGAGAAATTAATAACATAAGCAGCTGTGAGAAGAGCCTCACCCCAATAACTGTCTAGCAAATTTTCTTCTGAAAACAAATACCGCACCCTCTCCATCAGTGTCCTGTTCATGTGCTCCGCTACACCATTGAGCTGAGGTGTCTTGGGTGGAGTCTTCTGGTGTCGTATCACTTGCTCTTTGCAATAAGCATCAAAGGGACCAATGTATTCGTCGCCGTTGTCGGACCGAACACACAATAACTTCTTGTCCGTCTCTCTTTCAACAGAGGCCAAAAACTCTTTGAAAGTGGACAACACCTGATTCTTGATCTTTAAGGCATAGACCCAAACCTTTCTGAAACAGTCATCAATAAAAGTTACAAAGTAAGAAGCACCACCAATAGATTTTATCTTCATAGGACCGCAGACATCCGAGTGAATTAACTTAAGCAGCGTCGGCTTCCTTGAACTTGGGTAACTTTGGAAAGATACCCTATTTTGCTTCCTAGCTAAGCAGTGCGTGCACTTCTCCAACTTTGTAGATTTGAGCCCTGGAATCACCTTCCTGTTCACCAAGTAGCTCATCCCATTCTCGTTGATATGGCCAAGCCGCCTGTGCCACAACTCGGTAAACGCGTCAGAAACTGCGTTCACCTCTTGTGCCCCCTGTGCGCTCCCATCCATATAGTAGAGACTGGACTTCTTGCTTCCTCTGACAATCACCATCGAACCTCTGGAAAGCTTCCACTGACCATTTCCGAAAAGAGCAAAGAATCTCTCGTCATCGAACCTTCCAACTGACACTAGGTTGAAACGGATATCAGGGACATGACGAACATCTTTGAGAACAAGAACTGCACCCGTCTTCGTCCTCAAATGCATATCTCTAATGGCAGCCGCCTTCGACACATCTCCATTGCCCATCTTCAATACTCCACAGTCGCCTGTCGTGTAAGTGCAAATGGTGTCATGTTGTGAGATACGTGTGCTGAAGCCCCTGAGTCTACCAGCCAAGAATTGTCATCGCAGGCGAGGTTTGTTATAACCTCATCACCTACGACAATCACACCGCCTCCATGTATCGAAGCCGCCGCTGTAGTATTCTCATCTTGCTTTCCTTTGTCGCCCTTCTTCTCTCTCTTCCAAGCGAAACAGTTCCGCTTGATGCGGCCCTTCTTACCACAATGGTAACACTCCGAGTCCTCGTACAGACCCTTGGACTTTCTCATGCTCTTGTCTCTGCCACCACCTGGACTCCTACTTTTGCCCATTCCGCGACTCTCTGAAACTAGTGTCTCTGAGTGGTGGGATGTGGATGAAGTGCCCTGAGAACGTCTCCGCATCTCTTCATTCAGCACCCCGCTCTTGGCAAACTCCAGACTGACTACGCCTTCTGGAGCAGAAGCGATCATAGATACTCGTATGGTCTCCCACGAGTCTGGCAATGTACACAACAGCCATAGTCCCTGAACCTCGTCGTAGAACTTGACTCCCATCGAAGATAGCTGGTCAACCATGCCCTGGAAATCACTCAAGTGATCCGTAATAGACGTCCCATCTTTGTACTGCAGATCCATCATCGTTCGGATCAGGAACAACTTGTTTATTCCGATCTTCTTCGCGTACAAAGATTCCAGCTTATCCTATAACGTCTTCATGTGCTCAATATTGGCAACGTGGTTGTACACGTTCTCGTCAACGAACTGCCTGGTATATCCGTATACCTGTATGTGCTCGAATTTCCAGTTCTCCTCGGATTTATCAACTGGTCGCTCGGAAGCAAATACGGACAGATGCAGCTTCTTGACAAACAACAAATCTTTCATCTTGCTCCGCCAATAATGATAGTTGGTGCCATTCAGGTTCACTATGCGCACCGGCTTCGCGTCCATCTCTCCTCTCTAGTTTTCCTGTCAACTCCTAACACCATTCTGAATTCCAGAACCTGGCTCTGATATCACTTTGTTGGAAAAGAAGCGCGAAAACATTTTTCCAAACTAGAGAGTACCTGCGAGAGAACCGAGCAATACAACGCACGAACCAAACACCAAACACAATCCACGCAGATACAGAGAATTTTTGACATGAAAAACCCTTACGAAAAAAATCACAGGACGATCGGAGTCCAACCCTGAGAAGCCTTCGCTAATGAAATAAAGGAGTACACCCTCTACAAACTTCTTCCGATCCAACACGGATCCCCATAACACTTGGAAGCAAGAACAATGATTACAAGGCTACGAAGAACAAAGACGACGAGTAGAGATTACCTGAACACGATCTTCCTTCGAAAACGGCCTTCAAACCTTCTTCTTCTCTCCCAAAGTTGCAATGACACTCTTGCCTCTTTTTTCTCTCTCTTGTATGTGTTACATATGTGATTAGGGTTAGAAAAATCATATGTAAATACCCTAATCCCGCAACAAAACCTGGACCGTAGGATACGATCCAACGGTGATTAAATCACCCTGAAATCCACTTCAGCCTGACAACACAGAGTTCGGACAGAACTCTGTGTTTTGTCACAGAACCATTCTGGAACCAAGGGGGCAGAGTTCGGGCTGAACTCTGCCTCCCCTGTTCCAGTATGCCATATGCTGGCTCCCGAGTTTCTCCGTCGACTAATGGCCTCGTCACCTCCCCGAGCTTCTCTGACACACAGACGACGCTCGTCGCACTCCGGGATCTTCTCTACATAGGTTGGGAACCCCACCCATTTCAACAATAAATACTATAGATGAAAGAAAACACAGCATATCTTTGTTGGATTTTAAATACGAGTAAGCCAAGCAAAATTAAAGTAAGAACAGTGGCTAAGCTGTAAAGAAGTTATCACTTAAAAGTATAAAACATTGGTTTGTTTACTTTCAAGGGGATATTTGGTTCCAAGAAACAACCTAGCACGACAGATGTCAATTCAAATAACCACACAACTTGAAATTGTCAAAATAAACACAGCAAGTGCTCTTGATTCATAGCTCAAATGTCATACAAGGATAACAAACAATTATTCCACCAAAGGCTCCAATGTCTTTATCATATCAATTAACTAATGAAACTGTTTGGAGTCATCAGGGAATTACTAAGAACATCATGCCTTAGTGAACAATTAAATCTTACCCGTAGCACACAATTAGACAACCACCGAGAGACATACATGCCTTAGTTGAAGCCAGCCTTAGATCCCCAAAAATCCTACAGTTCAGCGATGGTGAAGTAGGGATCCAAAGGCACAGTACCTGATCTGCAACAACATGCACAGTACCTGATACGAGGCATCCAAAGGCCCACCAGACCGGACTTTACCTCTGCATTATTCGGGGTCCGGCCCGGTCAAACCCGGTTGGGTTAGCCCAGGCCTGGTCAACGGAACAAACCGGCCTGGCCCATCTCAGCCATCTGGTCGGGCTGGGTTATAACCATCCAAGCCAATTTTAAGCTAGATTTAGCCCAAGTGATCATATTCCAGTGAAGTATATATTAAACATTTTGATTCCTGTTGATATCCAAAGCCCATTATAAGCAAGTTTTAGACCAACCTGACGAAGTGATGTAATACTTGTATATTATGCATCTTGATTCCTGTTCATATCCAAGCCTATTATAAGCTAGATTTAGCCCAAAACTGTCCAAATTAGATAATGTAATATTTGTATATTATACATTTTGATTTCATGTTTCCATGCAAATTTTTGGGTGAAATATTAAATGATGATATACCTCCATGCAAATATAAAATGTAACATTTGTAATTTAAAAAGAGAAAGCATGTCTTAGTTAGAGATACCTTAAATAGATATAGATAATTGCTTTACCTGCATATTTATATGGATGTTACAATTTTCCTTCATTCGTAGAGCTGATAACTCGAAGATGTATTTTCGCTATATGTTTTAAAAACACAAACGGCAGTACTCTATTTTCCGACTGTCGGCGCACTCATTACTACAAAAATGGTTAACAATGACGGTCAAAAATTCTAATTGTTGACATTTGTATGGCTGTCATCTACGTTACCGTCATCTTTATTATAAGAAAACAAAGACAGCTCGACGTACGTCATCTTTATCTATGAAAGATGACTTGTATGCATCATCATTATTTATAAAAGATGACTTTTATATGTCATCGTTATTTACAAATGATGACTTATATCGTAAGACAACAATGACAACTCAACCCACGTCATCTTTGTTTATAAAAGATGACTTTTATAATACGTCATCTTCCTTTACTAATGATGACTTACATGCGTCATCGTTATTTATAAAATATGACTTTTATTGTGAAAAGACAATGACAGCTCAACGCACGTCATTATTATTTACAAGTGATAACTCATATACGTCATTGTTATTTACAAAAGATGATTTATATGCGTCATCTATATTTACAAAAGATAATTTCTATCGAGGGTACAACAATGACACCTCAAAAGAATATTTTAAACTACATTATCTATAGTTAGCTAGTATTTTCTGGTAGGTAGTTGTGTAGACTTTGTTTTTGCTACCCACTAATGAATTCCGAACAATTTAGTCAATAATTAATAAATTCTACAGTTCTATTAACTATAAGAATAAGTTTTGATGTATTAGTGTGAAAACCATAAAGAAAGTCGTCATCCTAGATATGATGGGAGGACATAGTACGTAACTGACAATCCAAGTTGCTAATCTAACCATTTCAACAAGGGTGTGTTGAAGAAGGTTATAATTCAAAAAGCAAGTTCCAGAAAATAAACTTAAATCAAAGTCCACTTAATGAGATTCAAAATCCCACGCCTCACATTTCCATGATAGGAGTATTGTTGCTCTTGCTCCTTAACATGAAGAGAGCTTGCTCTCAACATGCCTAGTAAAGTTTAGACCCAAACGGAAAGTGCACCATGAGTTATTTCAACATATATACTAGTATGTGTTGTTGGGATATGCACATGGGGTGGTGACCCTAAGGAGGAAACCATGTGGGTGATTTTACTAAGAGGTAAGGATAAGGTTCCAAGTAAAGCATTCATGCTTTTTGCTCTTGGAAAATTAATTTCCATTGGGGCTAAGGCTTAGCGACTCGGACTCGGACTCAGGCTCATGAGGCGTAATGTGACGTTTTGTTGGCGCACTTTGCACTTACTGTTTCGCGATGATCGTGGCTGTCCACGTTCTGACCGTTTCTTAACGTACGATAACTGATCCGGAGATTTCGGATCTGACATCATAATGTCGCGCACATCACGGATCTGGACGGTTACAACATGACACTATATATAGGGCCTCTCTTCTCTCAGAAAAGGGTGGATTATTCTTTATACGGAAAAGTTTACACAGAGAGTAGAGAGAGTTCCTCGAACTATTGTGTTCCAGCGCCTTCTGCAGCATCTCGTGCAACTCGTATTTCTTCCTTGTCTTTCCGAACAGTCCGTTCTTGAGCAGATCAACAGAGCGTTCCAGAGTTCTTTTGAACTTGCTGGTTCCTGGAAGCTGACCGTGAGGACGGATCTAGCTTTGAGCACTGGTGTTCTTAACATCCCAGTAGGCCACCACCTTCCATCTATCGTCTGTCATCTTCGCTGCTGCCTTTAGCAATTCGATTAGTACCTTCTGTTTAGAAGTACTGCTGTCGTTTGCTACTGTTGCGAAATATTCATAGATTATCGTAACTCAGAATCCTCTAAGGATCTCTGTTACGCAACTTCCTTGAAGTGTTGCGTTGAAACGTTATTTTTACAATTGTTTCATTCTTTCAGTTTTCCATCAAAAATTGTGCTCCGGTTCTAACAATCTCAAAGCTAGACCAAAAGATGGAAAACTCTCGTGCCTCTCTCCTCGATACCAGCTTTAACAAACTGGAGAAGTTCGACGGAGAACACTTTCAAATCTGGAAGAGAAAAATTACCCTCAATCTTCAACTAGTGGACGTCGATCATGTGTTGATTAAGGCTGAACCAACGATTCCAGAAGGTTCGACGACTCCAGAAAGTGGTACAATAGATGCCATTGCTGCTGCACAAGTCAAACTGACCAAATGGAGAATGGATAATAGTCTTTGTAGGCCATTGATTCTGAATGCAATGGAGGACTCCCTGGCAGAGTCATACTCCAAGAATACTTCTGCCAGGGACATTTGGAGTCCTTGGAAAAGCTGTATGAAGACGACGACAATAGATCGAAAATTTTCATCGTCGAGAAGTACCACAAGTGGCTCTTCGAAGACGAGAATGCAATGCTGCCTCAGGTGAAAGAGTTCTTGAAGTTGCGTCAGAAGCTAGAAGACGAAAAAATGCCCCTCGTCGACAAATTTATCGTTGAAGGTATCGTCTCAAAACTTCCTGCTGGATGGAGTACTTTCTATGCAAGAATGCATCGGAAGAAGCTGGACATTAGCTTGGAAGATCTTCTACAAGAGATCCATGTTGAGGACGAGATGCGTTCTCAACAGAAGATGGACACTTTGTCCAAACAATTGGCTAAGGCCAATCTGGTGCAGATAAGAGAGTCCAAGAGAAGCATGCCGCTTCTCATCACAAAAAGAAGGACTCCACTAATATGAAAGTGAAGGGTCCTTCGTTCAAGCATCAGAAATCCAAGTCCTACGTGACTTGTTTCAATTGTGGCAAGAAAGGCTACTACAAAAGTGAATGCAGATCCAAGCCTAAACAATCAGAGAAAGGTGAGCCTAGTAAGGTTTCTTTGGTTTCTAACATTGTTGCTATGATCGCTCAGGTCACAACAGTGGGGGCTTACTCTGACTGGTGGATAGACACTGGTGCGACGTGCCATGTCTGTTTTGGCAAGGAATGGTTTGTCACGTACCGGCCAACGTCTGGAAAAGTTGTCATGGCAAACCAGGCCCAAGCTGAAGTTCTGGGGATCGGGACTGTGGAGCTGAAACTCACTTTCGGGAACACTCTGACGCTCCAAGGAGTGAAGCATGTTCCGATGATTGCCAAGAACCTGATCTCTGGGAGCCTGCTTAGCAACGCAGGCTTGAGGATGGACATTAATGCTGGTCAGATGGTGATGTCCAAGAAGGAAACATACTTCGGAAAGGCATATCAAATCGAAGGAATGTTTAAAATTTAGCTTTTAAACTAGTCTAATAAAATTAATACAGTAGCTTTTTCTGATTATTCTCTTGAGTTGTGGCATAATAGGCTAGGACATGTTCATTGTAAAAGAATAAACAAAATGTCTAGTCTAGGACTTATCTCCAAATATGGGGGGTAAGGTAGAGAAGTGTGAAGTATGTGCTCAGACAAAGATCACTAAAAAACCCTTTTATCGGGTCAATCGAAGCACAGATCTTCTGGAGTTGTGCACTCCGATATCTGTGACTTCAAACAATTCTCTACAAAAGCCGGAATGAAGTATTTCATAACCTTCATCGATGATTTCTCGAAGTACGCGTTTGTCTACTTACTGAAGTCTAAAGATGAAGCTTTCAAGAAGTTCAAAGAGTTCAGGGCCGAAGCTGAACGACAAACTGGACAACAACTCAAGAGGTTGAAAAGTGATCGAGGCGAAGAATATCGGTCTCATGAATTCACATCATTCTGCAAGAAACATGGAATCATCTGCGAGACTACTGCTCCGTATTCTCCTCAATCTAACAGAGTAGCAGAGAGAAAGAACCGAACGTTGACAGAAATGATGAACTCTATGCTGTTAACTGCAGGTCTTCCAAAATGCTACTGGGGAGAAGCTGCATTAATGGCCCCTTTCATTCTGAATAGAATGTCATATGCAACTTCTGACATAACTTCTCATGAGCTCTGGTTCAAAGTCAGACCTAACTTGAATGTCATTCGAGTGTGGGGGTATCTGGCTTATGTAAAGCTCCCAGATCTGAAGATTCAGAAGCTGGGGACAAGGACTACGAAGGCAATATTCTTGGGGGTATGTCGAGAAGAGTGATGCTCGAAGATTCCTTGATATTGAGTCAAATCATATCATCGAATCTCGCAATACTGAATACTTTGAAGACAAGTTTGCACGACACAAAATTATTGTTCTCCCAGACATTTTAGAGAATGATAAAGGTACAAGTACTGGTGGACACCACCACAAACTTGTCCAAGTACTGGTGGAACACCTTGTTCATCAAGTTCATGAATGCCGTCGGGGCGTTAGTTAGCCCAAACGGCATCACCATGAACTCAAACTGGCCATACCGTATCCTGAATGTTGTCTTCGGAATGTCCTCCTTCTTCACCTTAACTTGATGGTAACCTGACCTCAGATCAATCTTGGAGAATACCTTTGCTCCGCTCAACTGATCGAACAGATCATCGATCCTCGGCAGCGGTTACTTGTTCTTGATCGTGAGGCTGTTGAGAGCCCTTTAGTCGATACACATCCGTACCGACCCATCCTTCTTCAGCATAAAAAGTACTGGTGCACCCCATGGTGAAGAACTCGATCGGATGAAGCCCTTGTCCTGCAACTCATCCACCTGCTTCTTCAACTCCACTAGCTCGTTGTTGTCCACTCTATAGACATGCTGAGATATCGGCTCTGCGCCGGGCACCAATTCTATAGATAACTCTACATCTCTATCCGGAGGTAACCCTGGCAACTCTTCCGGAAATACATCCATGAACTCAGCTATTAATGGATGTGGCACGCTCTGCTCCTCTACTGAAGCTCCGCAGAAGACTTCGCTGCTTTGGTCCGTCTCTCGTCTGGTGAACTCGAACTCTGGCTCTCCTGGCACTCTGAAAAGAACTCTACCACTGCGACAATCTATACTGGCATGGTGCCTGCTCAACCAATCTATACTGAGTACAATATCATAGTTCGGTAATGGCATTGCGAGCAGACACACATCCAGTTCTCGGCCTCCCAAAACTACTCTCTGATCCTTGCAAACATCACGAACGAGGATGATACCACCCCCAGTCGTGATTTTACAAGTCCTAGGCAATGGTTCAAAAGAAAGCTGGTGTCTAACAGCAAAAGATACAGACACAAAACTATGGGAATCCCCCGAATCAAATAAAACGAATGCAAAAAAGGAGTCAAGAAGAATAGAACCTTCTATCAGATCTCCCACTGCCTCTGCATCCTCGGCTGACATGGTGAAGGCTCACCCCTGCTGACCTCCTCTGGTTTGCTGCTGGTGCTGGGTAAACTCCTGCTGCTGGGTCAGCAATGGTCCCTTCTGCTGCCCTGTCGGAGCCTAGGCTCCTGCTCCCTGTGCTGTATGTCCCGAAGACATGGGACAATCCCTCAACTGGTGCTCCGCTGATCCACAAAGGAGGCACTTACCTAGCCTCTTTCTGCACTCATTCCATACATGTCCTGGCTTCTTGCAGAAAGTACAACTGCTGACTTGTTGCTGTCTAGGCGCCTGCTGTATCTGCTTCTGCTGAAAAGGCGCACAACCCTGACTCTGGAACTGCTACTGCTGAAATAGCTTCTGCTGATGCTGCTGCTGATAATTAGGCCTCTTGGCCTGGCCTCCACTGCCGTTGGCTCCATATGAATCACGACCTCTCTTCAGTTTCAGTTCGAGGTCGTCCTCCGCTGCCATAGCTCCCATCAGAATCTTCTCGAAAGTAGCATTTCTGTTGCTATTGGTCAAGGACTTGACTTCCTTAATCAAGCCCTTCCTGAATCTCCTAGCCTTCGCTGTCTCGCTCAGGCCCTCCACAAATCTGCCCAGACGGTAGAACTCTCCAGCGTACTCCTCTACTGTCTGGTTCCCCTGGACCAGATTCTCGAACTGCGTCTCCAAGGTGCCAAGTGCTGTATCGGGGAAGAACTTCTCCTTGAAAAGCTTCTTAAAAGTCTCCCAAGTCTGCCCCTGCGTACCAACCCTGGGGCCGGTCTGGTACCATGTGCGGGCAAGGTCCTGCATCTAGTTGCCCAATGCTTCTATCTGAAGCCTAGCTGGTATCTCCGCAAGATGGAAGATCTCCTCTATATGCTCAATCCAGTCGTCGGCATATTGGATACCCTCGGTACCCTTGAAGTCTCGCGGTCGCATCTTCTGGAAATCCTGAATGCTCAGAGTCCTCGGCTGGTACGGCTGTATCTGCCCCTCCTGCGGTTGGGCAGTCACCTTCTCTACTGCCACCATGGCTAACTGATGGGCATTGTCAATGCCCTGCCTCATATCGTCTGCCTGGCGTCGCTGGGCCTCCATCATCTGCTGCATGAAGGCAAAGAACTGTCCCACATCAACTGTCCCCTGAGGTGGTGGTGGTGGCATCCCCTGAACCCCTGGGGTAGTCCTCGGAACCGGTGGAGGAGCACCCCCAAAAGTTGCAGATGGTCCCACCTGAGCTGGAACAAGAGGTGTTATAGTCCCCGGGCCCTGCTGAGTCGGACGAGAAGTAGCAGACCTCTCAGCGGTATCCCTTTGACCAGAGCGTTGCGATCGTGTCTCCACCATCCTGAAGACAGATCAAAACAAAAATCAATTACTGAGAAGGAAGCGATATAATCAAAGGAGGACAGTTCATTTCAAAAGAAGGCAATTAGCAGCAAGAATTTGATAAGAGTTTTCTAATGTGATTGAGTACCTTAACTTACATCCTATATCCTACTGCAGGCTGTAACGATACTCTAGTTCGAGTACGTTATGAAATTGTACTAGTTGCGACGACCTGCATGGGCCACCACTAAAAATGTGTCACGACCCGCACCTAGTGTAAGGGCACGAGAAGTGGGTACGTCCAGCCTACGCCGCAGTATCGGCGGTAAAACATTGTCCTAGGTCCGAACATCTAGCAATAACCATACCTGTGCAATGATATACACTCCAAAAAGGGAACAATATAAAGGTACAACTCAGTCACAGTATCTAAGGTGGAGTAAAGAGAAAGATGAAATATAAGTTAAAAGAGATAATCTCCAACCAGCTACAATGAGTGTAATATCTGAATATACAAACATCTATCAATATCCAGAACTGAAAGTACATAAGTAAGACAACAAGGGAAACTAGTCTAGAAATCTAATCTACATAATAGGCAAGTCCTCAGCAACTGTAGATCCTCCTGGGGGTCCAAGTCACCGGTGTCATCTAAGCCTGTGCCATAATACATAGGACAAAACTCCTCCTCATCACCTGTAATATTTTCAACAGTCCAATCAGGACGAAAATGAGCACAATACATCTCACGCAGTTCATATCTTGACAGGAAATATAAAGCATGTGATAGGCTAAGATACATGAAACACTGTAAGAAATAAGCATGAAAGAAGGAGAGAAAACTGATAAACAAGTCTATCTATATATAATAATAGAGAACTATAAGTGACTATGTGATTTAGAGTACAAGATAGACATGTGAATGACTTAATTTGCACATGATTACACTAAAGAGTTTGTACATGATTACACTACTTTGGAATTGTTCATATGACTATTTCTACTCCCCCATGCCCCAATCAATACACAAGGATCTAGACAGGTTATGTTATTATACATGATAGTTTATACATGAAGCTCATGAGATCATGAGAGTACATGAGAGCACATGAGTATACATGAATAATAAGAGTCCACAAAATACATGGTGTTCGTGAAAAGCACATGACACGATGTATTCGATGCACCCGAGGGGGATAACATATCATGTAAAGATCCATATAGTACTAATTCGTGATAATGTCGTGTCAACATCAAGTAAATTAAACTATGACAAGAATATAATTCCTAACAAGTATGAAACGGTCAGAGAATGTACTCGCCTGATATCCTGTCTGTCCGTTGAGAATATGAGTCTGAGCTGGAGTATCTGAGTCCTATTTTAGAGCAACACAGGTCACAACATGTCTAACATGAAATAAGAATATTCTACAATGCACACTAAATGATTTTAGGTCCTTCTAGGTCAAAGTCAATCCTTGGTAAACTCTGGTCAAACTTGGTCAACCATAAGTCAACTAGTCTATCTACCAAATTTTAGGTCAAACACAGCTTATCTAGTCATTTTAAACTCATTTGAGTTGATTTGCATCAAGTTTGACTTAAAGTTGACTTTTGTCAACTTGGTCGACTTGATGGTCAACTCGGCCAATTTAGGCTCATGGGGTCAATCATAATCTGAATCATTAAGCCTAAACTATATCCTATAGTAACCATCACCCATATTTATACACATTTATATTCCAATACTCATAATAGGATATACATATGTACATGTGTGTATATATATATTCACACATATAAGAAAAAAGAAATATACACACATATAAGAAAATGAAGAAGAGGCTTGCGTGTGTGTGTGTACTGTGGTGAAGGAAACCCTCCAATTTCAGTGAAACTGGGATGCTATTCAGCCATACAAATTCAGAATTAAAAGAAAGGATTCACATATAATCATATATATATAGTCATGCACACACATATGCATATATATTCACAAACATATATATATATATATATATATATATATATATATATATATATATATATATATATATAGGGGAGGGATATTGCACCAAACTTATTGCATCAATTATTGCACCAAACAATCTCAACCACACATTTACTTCAATCATGTGGTTATAAAGCATGCTGACGTGGCAACAACTTTATGGAATGCTTTATAACCACATGATAGAAATAAATGTGTGGTTGAGATTGTTTGGTGCAACAATTGATGCAATAAGTTTGGTGCAATATCCCTCCCCATATATATATATATATATATATATATATATATATATATATATATATATATTTTTATATATATATTTATATATATATATATCAACCACACATTTACTTCAATCATGTGGTTATAAAGCATGCTGACGTGGCAACAACTTTATGGAATGCTTTATAACCACATGATAGAAATAAATGTGTGGTTGAGATTGTTTGGTGCAACAATTGATGCAATAAGTTTGGTGCAATATCCCTCCCCATATATATATATATATATATATATATATATATATATATATATATATATATATATATATATATATATATATATATATATATATATATATATATATATATATATATAGACATAGAGAGAGTGTGAATGAGGAGTGAGGTAAAATCAGTGAAATTGTTTTAAAATAACATTCAACCTAAATCCAGATTGAACCCAAACCAATTTGTCAAAATTCAGTTGAATACTAAAAAGAAAAACCATGTATCAGCCCTTATCAATGCACAGTGTCAAAATGGTAAAAAAAAAAATCAAATTTACAACCCAATCATGCATGTTAATATGAACCCAGCTATGAACTCCTCTCTCAGACAAGCATACATGTTTATCATTGATAAATTACCTTTTCAAAAATAGAAACTCATCCACAAAAATCGAATTTAAAAATCTAATTCAAAACTGTCAAAGAAAAACTGAGAATGAACCCAACTCAGTTTTATATATGTATATTAGTAAACTGAGAATCAAAAACCAATGTGTAACCATGCATCTCACATATATATATATATATATATATATATATATATATATATATATATATATATATATATATATATACATGTTAACATTACGAATTAATCACCCATTAACAATTTAAAGTGATATTGAAACTCTAAAATTTCCAGGAAAACTGAACATGTATCAGTTATATGGGTAAACCCTAAATTTGAAACTCAAAATCCATTATTAATCTAGATCAGGGTGATCAGAGTGTCCTCCTTATGTGTGCGTGTCAGTGGGAAGTGTTCGTGTCCAAGCAAGTGGACACAAAGGTGTCCAAACTCTCAAAACACTGAAACAGTGAACACAGTATCAGTCTCCTCGTGCGGCCATGTCTCGTCCTGGCGGACACGACACAGGCCACGTGGAGGCACGTGCTCATGCCCACACCTATCCCAGGTGTAGAGCTACACATTCGAGTCCCTGACACATCACCACGACATGTCTAGATGAGACACGAAGGCCGTATCAGGGTCGGCTCGCATGCGCGTGCACGACAGGCCCAGATATGTGCGGCTCGATTTGCGAGTCCGACACAAAGCGAGATGACATGGCACTTGGGGGATGACATGTCAGTCATGTCCCCAAGCTATACACCAAGTTTTACGTGTCCAAGTGACACAGACACTGCGCACTGCTACCCGATCAGCAGGGCACGCGCGCGCGTGTCTCGTACTGTGGTTCGTGTCCGATTCTGGACACGAACGCGACGCAATCATGCTCAGTCCAATACAAAATTAGAAGTCATGTTTAGATCTACAAATCCAATCAATTAGATTTCAAAATTATGAACAAAATTTCCTTTGTGGCATTTTATCAAACACATGCATATTTACACTGATACGTGTCCGATACGGACACCAAATCAATACAAATTCCTACAAAACTCATCATACAGCTAGGGGACACTAGATGGATGCATCTACGAGAATAGTTCATGAATTTATAGAGTTTTGGAGAAATTACCTATTGAGATGAATTCCTATAAAAAGCTTCAATTGTGTAGATCCTCCTTGCATCTCCAAAACCCCAAAGCACTCCAATTCTGAATTTTCTCACCATCAACAATTCATAAACAATAATCAGAACCTAATGCAAAAGACTAGGGTTTAAAAGGAGAAGAAATGAAAAAGGTTAAAGGGGATACTTACTTAGGTTTCTAGGAGAGAAAGAATGAAAAGGAGAGATGAATTCTTAATAGGAGATATTAAGTACTCCCCCCCTTTGACCTAGTTGGCCGGCCACACTTAGATGGGCTAGGGTTTCCTATGGGTTGGGCTTGGCCTCTTTTCTATGGCTAAAAAGATAAAACAATAATTAAAAGAAAATGCTAAGTAGCCCCTAATCAACATGCTAATAGCTTCTAACCTTAGAATAGGATTACTAACCCTAACAAATCATGCTACTAGGTCACTAAGTCATGGTGAGACACTAGGCTAGGTTGCACCAAAGCTATACTGTCACAAAACAAAATCACAACACCAATAATATAATATATTAAAATAATCAAAAGAATTTCACAATTACCAAAATACCCTTAAATAGAAAATGGATGTGACAGTGATACATCAGATGGATGTGAAAACATCATTCCTGAATGGCGAGCTGACCGAGGAGATTTATATGCAACAACCAAAAGGATTTGTCGTCAGAGGCCTAGAAGACAAAGTCTGCAAGTTGGTGAAATATTTGTACGGCTTAAAGCAAGCACCCAAAATGTGGCATGAGAAGTTTGACAAAGTTCTCAGGTCAAACGACTACAGGGTCAGCGAAACAGAAAAGTGTGTCTATACTAAATTTACTGACGGAAGAGGAGTCATCGTTTGTCTATACGTGGACGACATGCTAATCCTAGGAACGGATATAAGCTGTGTCACGAAGACAAAGAAGTTCCTCTCGACAAAGTTCAGTATGAAGGACTTGGGAGATGCTGATGTTATCTTGGGACTCAAGATCATCCGGACAGACACTGGATTAGCACTGTCACAATCTCATTACATTGAGAAGATGCTCACTCGATACGGGTATCATGATCTTCCTATAATTGATACACCGTACCGGAGTGACCAGAAGCTGGAGCCAAACTCGAAGGAAAGCATCAGGCAATTGGAGTATGCTAGCGTCATCGGGAGTTTGATGTACGCTACTACTGCCACTAGGCCTGACATAGCTTTTGCCATGGGAATGCTGAGTCGATTAACTAGCAATCTAGGCGTTGAGCACTGAAAACCTGTGAAGCGTGTTATGAGATATCTCAAGAAGACTCAGACATATGCACTGCACTTCAGCGGAGAGCCGTCGGTAGTAGAAGGCTTTAGTGATGCCAGGTGGTGCTCAGAGTTGGAGAGTGAGAGGTCCACTAGTGGATTTATTTTCACAATGGGTGGAGCTGCTATATCGTGGAAGTCGAAGAAACAGACTATGCTCTCGTGATCATCTATGGAATCTGAGTTCTTTGTACTTGATACCGCAGCAGATGAAGCAGAGTGGCTTCGGGAGCTCATGTATGATCTTCCAGTGGTTGGAGTGCAGATACCGACAATTCCGATATACTGCGACAACCAAACGACTACGGCGGTAGAATCAAATGATCTCTTCAACGGTAAGAAGAGAACTGTGCGGTTAAAGCACAGGACAGTGAACAATCTCATTAAGACAGGTGTCATTGCAGTAATCGATGTTCGGAGTCAAGAGAACCTGACGGATCCGTTCACGAAGGGCCTCAAGCGCCAGCTGGTTGAAGACACAGCAGGGAAGATGGGCTTGAAGGCATTCTGATAGTATATCTTTGTAATCCTACCACAAAGTTTTATGTTATTAGTTCAAAGAGAAATCTACTAGACATTTAACTTTCGGTTCAAGGGAGGACCACTGACTGAAAAACTATCAGGTAACAGTGGGTACTTGTTCTTGAGCACATGGAAGGGTTACGAACCCATAACCACTGTTGTCTACTATATGTTTTCTGCGGAAAACGGATCCTGTGTTGAGGTTGGCTTAAATGCCTTAATGAGTTCTCAGGCAGAGTGAATGCCTGGTATGCTTTACAGAAAGCACGATAGCGCAGCAATACAAGGAGTAAAACTCCATGCTACAGTGGGATGACTCCACCATGAGGTTACCAGGTAGGAGTAATGCCTCGACTTTTCAAGCCAAGTCATAGCAGCATAGCACCACAAATAGGCAGGTAGCCTAATGCTGTATGATAAAATTAAAGAGTTATAGACAACACTACAAAGGGGAGGGTGACCCCATGTTACAGTGACACGACACCACGATGAGGTACCCGGGTAGGGGTAAAGCCTCGACCTTGCAAGCCATGTCGTTGCGGCGTAATACCGCAAGGAAGCCTTAGGCTTCATGCTAGGTAGAATGGCACTACAAAGAGGCTGTAACCTTATGTTGCAGTAGTATGACACTACGATGAGGTTCCCGGGTAGGGGTAATGCCTCGACTTTAGGCCATGTCATAGCGGCGTAGCACTATAAGGAAGCGCAAGGCTTCATGCCATGTCTCTTTAATAAAGAACTTACCTATAGTATATGGAAAGAGATATCAGGCCGTCTCTTGAGGGTAAACTTGTAGACGCCCAAAATTATACACTAAAACCAGGCTGGCACAGGGCCTTTAATGTGCAACCAGAAGCACATATAACTACACTTTGTGAGTGGAAAGAATTACAATTGTGGTACAGAATTCAAGGCGTAGTCCATTCTTATATCACATTATTATTCAACCCATGCGGGAAGATTCAAGTCGTCAGCGACATCTATCCTAATGCAAAATAGACAGTTACTGTGGGAAACGCTCAACCCTAGACACATATATATGTTGAGATATGTGGAGGATTGTCGATGCTCTTGCTCCTTAATATGAAGAGAGCTTGCTCTCAACATGCCTAGTAAAGTTTAGTCCCAAATGAAAAGTGCACCATGAGTTATCTCAACATATATAATAGTATGTGTTGTTGGGATATGTACATGGGGTGGTGACCCTAAGGAGGAAACCATGTGGGTAATTTTACTAAGAGGTAAGGACAAGGCTCCAAGTAAAGCATTCATTGTTTTTGCTCTTGGGAAATTAATTTCCATTGGGACTAAGCCCTGTAGGGGTTAGCGACTCAGACTCGGACTCGGACTCGGGCTCATGGGCTCATGAGGCGTAATGTGGCATTTTGTTGGCGCACTTTGTACTTAGCACGTTAGCATTGTCGCTAGGCACATAGAGCGCTTATGTTGCGCTCGTTGTGCGAGCCACTTGTACAGTCGACTGGGCTGCCAGATGCGCGGCCACGTTGCGCAGCCACGTTGTGCGGCCCAGTTGGGTGCCCAGTTGCGCTGCCCAGGTGCGCACCCAGGTTGCGCAGGGTGCGCGGGCGCGCTGGTTGCGCGGGGTGCGCGGGCGCGCTGGGTTGCGCGGGGTGCACGGGTTGCGCAGGTTGCTCTGGGTGCACGGGTGTGCTGGTTGTGCGGGGTGCGCGGGCGTACTGGATTGCGTCGGTTGTGCATGGTGCGCTGATGGCACACGCGCAACTCGCTCAGTGGCACTATTTCGCGCAGATCATAGATATCCACGTTCTGACCGTTTCGTAACGTGCGATAACTGATCCGGGGATTTTGGATCTGACATCATAATGCCGCGCACGTCACGGATCTGGGCGGTTACAACATGACACTATATATAGGGCCTCTCTTCTCTCAGAAAAGGGTGGATTATTCTTTATACGAAAAAGTTTACACAGAGAGTAGAGAGAGTTCCTCGAACTATTGTGTTCCATCGCCTTCTGTAGCACCTCGAGCAACTCGTATTTCTTCCTTGTCTTTCCGAGCAGTTCGTTCTTGGGTAGATTAACAGAGCGTTCCAGAGTTCTTTTAAACTTGCTGGTTCCTGAAAGCTGACCGTGAGGGTGGATCTAGCTTTGAGCACTGGTGTTCTTAACACCCCAGCAGGCCACTACCGTCCATCTATTGCCTGTCATCTTCGCTGCTGCCTTTAGCATTTCGATTTGTACCTTCTGTTTAGAAGTACTGCTGTCATTTTCTACTGTTACAAAATATTCATAGATTATCGAAACTCAGAATCCTCTAAGGATCTCTATTACGCAACTTTCTTAAAGTGTTGCGTTGAAACATTGTTTTTACAATTGTATCATTCTCTCTGTTTTCCATCGAAAATTGTGCCCCGGTTCTAATCATCTCAAAGCTAGACCAAAAGATGGAAAACTCTCATGCCTCTTTCTTCGATACCAGCTTTAACAAACATGAGAAGTTCGACGGAGAACACTTTCAAATCTGGAAGAGGAAAATCATCCTCAATCTTAAACTAGTGGACGTCGATCATGTGTTGATTGAGGCTGAACCAACGATTCCAGAAGGACCGACGACTCCAGAAAGTGGTACAACAGATGCCATTGCTGCTGTACAAGTCAAACTGACCAAATGGAGAAGGGATAATAGTCTCTGTAGGCTATTGATTCTGAATGCAATGGAGGACTCCCTGACAGAGTCATACTCCAAGAATACTTCTGCCAGGGACATCTGGGAGTCCTTGGGAAAGCTGTATGAAGACGACGACAATAGATCGAAAATCTTCATCGTCGAGAAGTACCACAAGTGGCTCTTTGAATACGAGAAGGCAATGCTGCCTCAGGTGAAAGAGTTCTTGAAGTTGCGTCAGAAGCTAGAAGACGAAAAAATGCCCCTCGTCGACAAATTTGTCGTTGGAGAGATCGTCTCAAAACTTCCTGCTGGATGGAGTACTTTCTATGCAAGAATGCATCGGAAGAACCTGGACATTAGCTTGGAAGATCTTCTATAAGAGATCCATGTTAAGGACGAGATGCATTCTCAACAGAAGATGGACACTCTGTCCAAACAATTAGCTAAGGCCAATCTGGTGCAGACAAGAGAGTCTAAGGGAAAGCATGCGGCTTATCATCACAAAAAGAAGGACTCCACTAATCTGAAAGTGAAGGGTCCTTCGTTCAAGCATCAGAAATCCAAGTCCCACGTGACTTGTTTCAATTGTGGCAAGAAAGGCCACTACAAAAGTGAATGCAGATCCAAGCTTAAACAATCAGAGAAAGGTGAGCCTAGTAAGGTTTTTTTGGTTTCTAACATTGTTGCTATGATTGCTCAGGTCACAACAGTGGGGGCTGACTCTGACTGGTGGATAGAAACCGTTACAATGTGCCATGTCTATTCTGGCAAGGAATGGTTTGTTATGTACCGGCCAACTTCTGAAAAAGTTGTCATGGCGAACCAGGCCCAAGCTGAAGTTTTGGGGATCGAGACTGTGGAGCTGAAACTCACTTTCGGGAACACTCTGGCGCTCTAAGGAATGAAGCATGTTCCAGTGATTGCCAAGAACCTGATCTCTGGGAGCCTGCTTAGCAACGAAGGCTTGAGGATGGACATTAATGCTGGTCAGATGGTGATGTCCAAGAAGGGAACATACTTCAGAAAGTCTTATCAAACCGAAAGAATGTTTAAAATTTAGCTTGTAAACCAGTCTAATGAAATTAATGCAGTAGCTTTTTCTGATTATTCTCTTGAGTTGTGGCATAATAGGCTAGGACATGTTCATTGTAAAAGAATAAACAAAATGTCTAGTCTAGGACTTATCTCCAAATATGGGGGTAAGGTAGAGAAGTGAAGTATGTGCTCAGACAAAGATCACTAGAAAACCCTTTCATTGGGTCAATCGAAGCACAGATCTTCTGGAGTTGGTGCACTCCGATATCTGTGACTTCAAACAATTCTCTACAAAAGCCAGGATGAAGTATTTTATAGCCTTCATCGATGACTTCTCGAAGTACGTGTTTGTCTACTTACTGAAGTCTAAAGACGAAGCTTTCGAGAAGTTCAAAGAGTTCAGGGCCGAAGCTGAACGACAAATTGGACATCAACTCAAGAGGTTGAGAAGTGATCGAGGCGGAGAATATTGGTCTCATGGATTCGTATCGTTCTACAAGGAACATGGAATCATCTGCGAGACTACTGCTCCATATTCTCCTCAATCTAACGGAGTAGCAGAGAGAAAAAACTGAACATTGACAGAAATGATGAGCTCTATGCTGCTAACTGCAGCTCTTCCAAAATGCTACTGGGGAGAAGCTGCTTTAAAGGCCACTTTCATTCTGAATAGAGAACCATATGCAACTTCTGACATAACTCCTCATGAGCTTTGGTTCAAAGTCAGACCTAATTTGAATGTCATTCGAGTGTGGGCGTGTCTGGCTTATGTGAAGCTCCCAGATCTGAAGATTCAGAAGCTGGGGACAAGGACTACGAAGGCGATCTTCTTGGGGTATGCTGAGAAGAGTGCTGCCCGGAGGTTTCTTGATATTGAGTCAAATCATGTCATCGAATCTCGCGATGCTGAATACTTTGAAGACAAGTTTCACGACACAAAAATATTGTTCTCCCAGACATTCCGGAGAATGATAAAGGTACAAATGAGACTGAGATCTCATATGAGCCAGTAGTCCGAGATGAAGTTGTTGATGGGGAAACAACAATTGAACCAGAACTCGTTGAGCCGTCATCGAAGCGAGCAAGGAGGCCGAAGAGCTTCGAAGATGACTTCATCACCTATCATGTGGAAGCAGATCCGCTTACCTATGATGAGGCGATGAAGACCAGAGATGCTGCCTTCTGGAAGGAGGCAATAGACAATGAAATTGACTCAATTACCTCTAATAACACATGGGTGTTAGTTGATTTACCCGAAGGAGCAAAACCCATCGGATGCAAGTGGATCTTCAAGAAGAAGATGAAAGCTGATGGAACTATTGACAAGTTCAAGGCCACGCCAGTGGCCAAGGGATTTTCTCAAAAGTAGGGGATTGATTACTTTGACACATATGCTCCTGTAGCACGGATGACAACCATCAGATTGTTGATTACTCTTGCGACAATACACAAGCTGGTGATACATCAGATGGATGTAAGAACAACATTCCTGAATGGTGAGCTGACCGAAGAGATTTATATGCAATAACCTGAAGGATTTGTCGTCAGAGGCCTAGAAGACAAAGTCTGCAAATTGGAGAAATCTCTGTACGGCTTAAAGTAAGCACCCAAAATATGGCATGAGAAGTTTGACAAAGTTCTAAGGTCAAACGACTACAGGGTCATCGTTTGTCTATATTAAATTTACGGACGAAAGATGAGTCATCGTTTGTCTATACGTGGACGACATGCTAATCCTAGGAACGGATATAAGCTGTGTCACGGAGACAAAGAAGTTCCTCTCGACAAAGTTCAGTATGAAGGACTTGGGGGATGCTGATGTTATCTTGGGACTCAAGATCATCCGGACAGACACTGGATTGGCATTGTCACAATCTCATTACATTGAGAAGATGCTCACTCGATACGGGTATCATGATCTTCCTATAATTGATACGCCGTACCGAAGTGACCAGAAGCTGGAGCCAAACTCGAAGGAAAGCGTCATGCAATTGGAGTATGCTAGCGTCATCGGGAGTTTGATGTACGCTACTACTGCCACTAGGAATGACATAGCTTTTGCCGTAGGAATGCTGAGTCGATTCACTAGCAATCCAGGCATTGAGCACTGGAAAGCTGTGAAGCGTGTTATGAGATATCTCAAGAAGACTCAGACATATGTACTGCACTTCAACGGAGAGCCGCCGGTAGTAGAAGGCTTCAGTGATGCCAGCTGTGCTCAGAGTTGGAGAGCGAGAGGTCCACTGGTGGATTCATTTTCACAATGGGTGGAGCTACTATATCGTAGAAGTCGAAGAAGCAGACTATGCTCTCGTGATCATCTATGGAATCTGAGTTCTTTGCACTTATACCACAGCAGATGAAGCAGAATGGCTTCGGGAGCTCATGTATGATCTTTCAGTGGTTGGAGCGTAGATACCGGCAATTCCAATGTACTGCGACAACCAAGCGACTGCGGCGGTGGCATCAAATGATCTCTTCAACGGGAAGAAGAGAACTGTGCGGTTAAAGCACAGGGCAGTGAACGATCTCATCAAGAGAGGTGCCATTGCAGTAATCGATGTTCGGAGTCAGGAGAACCTGGCGGATCCGTTCACGAAGGGCCTCAAGCGCCAGCTGGTTGAAGACACAGCATGGAAGATAGGCTTGAAGGCATTCTGATAGTATGTCTTTGTAATCCTACTATAAAGTTTTATGTTATTAGTTTAAAGAGAAATCTACTAGATATCTAACTTTCGGTTCAAGGGAGGACCACTGACTGGAAACTATCAGGTAATAGTGGGTACTTGTTTTTGAGAACATGGAAGGGTTACGAACCCATAACCACTATTATCTACTATGTATTTTCTACGGAAAACGGATCCTATGTTGAGGTTGGCTTAAATGCCTTAATGAGTTCTCAGGCAGAGTGAATGCCTGGTGTGCTTTACAGAAAGTACGGTAGCGCAGCACTACAAGGAGTAAAACTTCATGCTACAGTGGGATGACTCTACCATGAGGTTTCCAGGTAGGGATAATGTTTCGGCTTTGCAAGCTAAGTCATAGCGGCGTAGCACCGCAAATAGGCATGTAGCCTAATGCTGTATGATGAAATTAAAGAGTTGTAGACAGCACTACAAAGGGGAGGGTGACCCCATGTTACAGTGGCATGACACCACGATGAGGTACCCGGGTAGGGGTAAAACCTCGGCCTTGCAAGCCATGTTGTTGCGGTGTAACACCGCAAGGAAGCCTTAGACTTTATGCTGGGTAGAATGACACTACAAAGAGGCTGTGACCTCATGCTGCAGTAGTATGACACTACAATGAGGTTCCCGGGTAGGGGTAATACCTCGACTTTAGGCCATGTCATAGCGGCATAGCACCACAAGGAAGCACAAGGCTTCATGCCATGTCTCTTTAATAAAGAACTTACCTATAGTGTATGGAAAGAGATATCAGGTCGTCTCTTGAGGGTAAACTTATAGACGCCCAAAATTATACACTGAAACCAGGCTGGCACAGGCCTTTAATGTGCAGCCAGAAGCATATGTAACTACACTTTGTGAGTGGAAATAATTACAATTGTGGTACAGAATTCAAGGCGTAGTCCATTCTTGTATCACATTGTTATTCAACCCATGCGGGAAGATTCAAGTCGTCAGCGACATCTATCCTAATGCAAAATGGACAGTTACTGTCGGGAATGCTCAACCTTAGACACATATATATGTTGAGATATGTGGGAGATTGTTGGTGCTCTTGCTCCTTAACATGAAGAGAGCTTGCTCTCAACATGCCTAGTAAAGTTTAGTCCCAAACGAAAAGTGCACCATGAGTTATCTCAACATATATACTAGTATGTGTTATTGGGATATGCACATGGGGTGGTGACCCTAAGGAGGGAACCATGTGGGTGATTTTACTAAGAGGTAAGGATAAGGCTCCAACTAAAGCATTCTTGCTTTTTGCTCTTGGGAAATTAATTTCCATTGGGACTAAGCCCCGTAGGGGCTTAGCGACTCGGACTCGGACTCGGGCTCATAGGCTCATGAGGCGTAATGTAGCATTTTGTTTGCGCACTTTGCACTTAGCACGTCAGCATCGTCGCTAGGCGCATAGTTTGCTTAAGTTTTGCTCGTTGCGCGAGCCACTTGCGCTTCCAGATGCGCGGTGTCACGCCCCAGAACCAGAATACTGGAGAGCGGGGGCAGACATAGCCAGCTACGTATATTGAAATGGAAACTACCTCGATATACGGTCACGGCTGTCTAGATATATGAGGGTTTACTACAAGCCAACAGTCTCTTACGGTCATGAACAAGCCTAATGTCTCAATCACAAGCAAGTAAGTAAGGTTGCAAGATGTATGATCATTAAATATACAATAATAAGGCGTCCCAAATATTACATATTCAGCTGATCATGAAGCTAGTCGTTACAAAATGTTAGGACTAGCAAGAGTTTAGTCGTACATGATCAACCCTAGGATTTGTTAATCATGTTTACAGCCCGTAAGCAGACAGTAAGTAAAAGTGCATCGAGCTAACAGGTGCTCGTCGGCTAAACGTCTCAAAAGAATAGTTTTACAATAAAGTGGGCAAAATAAAAAGGAAAACCCACTCTTGGCTCGGGTTCCATCTAGTTGTCACCATTGGGCTGGAAGCTTGGTAGATCCTCGGGAGCTGCTCCGAAATCTGGCCACACAAAACCAGCTGGGTCAACCCCAGAAAGAGCAAGTGCCACAAGGGGCCACGAAATAAGAACAAAGCCAGCAAATAGCACAAGAAAATCTAATATTAACACAAGAATTTACGAAAACATGTCAGGATGATATACGACGAGATAACCATGGAACTATTCCGATAGCTAGGTTACAACTCGTAAACCAAACAAGGACCGGGGTTGTAACCCTTCATCTGAACAGAACTTGGTTTCCCACCATTTATCGGCAAGATAATAATGTAAGAAATCAAGACAGGAAACAATCTTGTACTGGATTAAGACATGACTAGACTAGTTATACTTCAATCAATCAATCACGGCCAAGCAATTACTACGGCTTACTACTTTAACTAACTAGGGTTATCACAAACCTAATTACTAACAAGATGCAGTGAGATGATTCCACAACCACAAGCCCTGCAGACCATCCAGGTTACCCAGGTCGAAAGTTAGGGGTTAAATTCTGGTGGGTACATCGCCCGGGAGACAAATGTACCCTTAGGTGACTTAGAGGGTGCAACACGCGACGGTGTGCTGGAAATGTGCCCTACTCGACGGCAGGCTACAGATCCCAAGAGCGCCCAGGTAACGGGATTGCCTGTAGCTGTGTCATCTCTTCATGACTACTGTGTTATTCTAGTTATTAACCTTAATCCATTTTGGTAGGTACCCCTGACCGTGGTACTCAGGAGTCCCATCCTAGACATGATGCAAGACAGGACAAGTGGATTTAACAAGCAAGCAAGAAAAAACTACCCACGGTGTCAAGGAAGGTCAAGTTAAGTTAGCCGTCGTAACAGCATTATGTTATCAAGTCATTCTACAAGTCAGGAGTACGCCGCCATGGGCCACTATCAAGTTATCAAGTCACAAGGATTAATTACAAATTACAAGTTAGGTGTGCACCCTACTGGGTTACTAGCAAGGAGATCAGAGAATACCAGAATCATAAACCACAGAAAATCGTACTAGTCATAAACAATTACTTGAAAACCGTGTTAGGCCGTGTCGGGTCAAGATAGTCGTGCTGTGTTGAACAGATCTCAGGAAAACTCAATCCACAAACAAAGAAACCAAGTCGAGAAATAAAACCAATACTCCTAGAGCCAATGGGTTAAGCAAGGGGTTCAGGGTGCAGCATACGCACAAGGACACGCACAGTGTACGCACAAAAGCACGCACGCAGGGGGAGCATACACGCAAAAGCACGCACGTAGGGGAGCAGCGTATGCACAAAAGCACGCACGCAGGAGAGCTACGTACGCACAAAAGCACGCACGTAGGTGAGCTGCGTACGCACAAAAGCACGCACGCAGGAGAGCTACGTACGCACAAAAGCACGCACGCAGGAGAGCTGCATACGCAAAAAATTACGCATGCAAGAGAGCTGCGTACGCGAAAAGTCACGCACGCAAGAGAGCTGCGTACGCGAAAAGACACGCACGCAGGAGAGCTGCGTACGCGAAAAGTCACGCACGCAAGAGAGCTGCATACGCGAAAAGACACGCACGCAAGAGAGCTGCGTACGCGAAAAGTCACGCACGCAAGAGAGCTGCGTACGTGAAAAGTCACGCACGCAAGAGAGCTGCGTACACGAAAAGTCACGCACGCAGGAGAGCTGCGTACGTGAAAAGTCACGCACGCAGGAGAGCTGTGTACGCGTAAGAACACGCATGCAGGGGAAAGGATCTTCTTCTCCATGGCTGAGAAGAAGCTCCCATGGCTCCAAAACTTCAAGGCATCACAACTTGGCCATCCGAACTCCAAATCCGGATTTCCAAAGTTCCAACCAGGGTGGAATGGAATTCTCTTCCACAAAAAAACATCAAAACTCATAAAAATCCAACCTAAATAGACCAAAACCATGCAAAACCGAAAATAGGGAAAAACTTAGATCTAGAACAATGGAGACTCCAAATCCTAAAATACCAAGTTCTAATGTTGATCACCATGTCCTAATCTAGCAAATGGACAAATAAAAGAGGGTTCTCATGTGGTGGCAAGGTGCACTTGCCTATGGGTTGGGAGAGTTGTTTGGAGGAAGAAGAAGAAGAAGAATTAATGAAGGTTTATGAGGAGAGAGAAGAAGTTGGTGGAGTTTTAAAGAGGGTGGGATGTGGTGTGTTGAGGGTGGAGCATAGGCTAAGGTGTTCCAATACACATAAACCAAATCGAACCAACCCAATCCAATTAAAACCGAGCCATGCCAAAATCCAAAATACGAGAAATACCGAAATTCCACAAGTTGAGAAAAATAAAAATACATGCCAAAACCCAGATACGAGTATAAATACGAAATACGGGAAATAGGAGAAATGAGGGTGACAACTCTACCCACCTTAAAAGAATTCCGTCCTCAGAATTTAATCAAGGAGCTAGAGATTGTCACGACAAGTTACACTAGGCACAGGCAAGCTACACTAAGCAGTTCAATCATACAATCATACAATACAGGCAAGGAAGGGAAAACGTAAGGCATAAGAAAGACATTATACCTCACGAGTCAAACAGGTAGGGATATCGCGATCGGATGTCGTCCTCACGCTCCCACGTTGACTCACCTAGAGAGTGATGACCCCAAGCAACACGGACTAATTTAATAGTCTTGTTCTTGAGTATCTTTTCCCTCCGGTCCAAAATAGACACGAGCCTCTCCTCATACGAAAGGTTGGTACCAACAACCAATTCCGAATGGTCTAGGATGTGGCTCGGGTCCGGAATATACCATCGTAATTGGGATACATGGAATACATCATGTACCTCACTTAGCGACGGCGGAAGAGCGAGACGATAGGATACATCTCCTACTCGCTCTAGAATATCGAACGGCCCTATATACCTAGGACTAAGCTTTCCCTGCACGCCAAAACGAATGACGCCGCGGTTATGCGAGATCCTAAGGAATACATGGTCGCCGACAGCAAATTCTAAGGGACGCCGATGAGCATCGGCCCAATGGCGCTGGCGGTCCTGGGCAACTCGGAGGTGATCTCTGACCTTCCTGACCACTTCAACCGTCTGGAAAATCAATTCGGGTCCGAGAATCTGCCTCTCCCCGACATCGTCCCATGCTAGCGGGGATCTGCACTTCCTGCCATAAAAAGCCTCGAAGGGTGCCATCTGGATACTGGCCTGATAACTGTTGTTGTACGAGAATTCCACCAGGTGCAGATGATTCTCCCATGAACCACCGAAGTCAAGGGTACAAGATCTTAACATATCTTCAAGAGTCTGGATTGTGCGCTCTGACTGACCATCCGTCTGCGGGTGATAAGCTGAGCTGAACTGAAGGCGAGTCCCCAAACTCTTCTGCAAGCTGCGCCAAAAGTGTGATGTGAATCTTGAATCCCTGTCCGAGGTGATGCTGACTGGCACACCGTGAAGCATGACGATCTGCCTGAGATATATCTCTGCTAGCTGCGCCGTCGACTGTCCAACTCTGAATGGGAGAAAGTGTGCCACTTTGGTAAGCCTGTCCACAATTACCTAAATAACATCTCTGCCGGCCGGAGATCTGGGCAATCCGGTCACGAAATCCATGGTTATATGTTCCCATTTCCATTCTGGGATCGGTAAGGGTTGAAGAAGTCCAGCGGGCCTCTGATGTTCAGCTTTAACCTGTTGGCAAACCAAACACCGAGAGACAAACCGGGCTATCTCCTTCTTCATGCCATCTCCTCTTCTGAGATGGCAACAACTCAATACGACACTTCGTCAATCGGCTCGACGAAGAAGGTGATGACGATCCAATTCGATCAACTTGCCTATGAAGAAATGCAGCGGGCTAAGAGTGGCAAGCCCACTTCAGCCTCCATCATCACTGCCAAGCCGAAGGGACACTCTGTCTATGTCCCTAAGAATTAGTTGGCAGCCAATGGTGAAGTCTCTGCCACAGTGACTACTCCTAAAACTGGCAAGGATTCTACTGCAAGCACGCACACTCTTGTGCGCTCGAAGATGACAGCAATCAAAAGTCACGCTGACAGTACTGGCTCCTTAGCCAAATCTGTTCCAGCGTGCAACTTCAATTCCAAAAGTCACGCTGACAGTACTGGCTCCTTAGCCAAATCTGTTCTAGCGTGCAATCTCTCATTCAAAAATCATGCTGACAGCACTGGCTCCTTAGCCAAATCTGTTCCAGCGTGTATTTCCAAAATCAAAAATCACGCTAACAGTACTGGCTCCTTAGCCAAATCTGTTCCAGCGTGTAATTCTAAATCCAAAAGCCACGCTAACAGTACTGGTTCTTTAACCAAATCTGTTTCAGCGTGTATTTCATCTAAGAAGAATAGCTCTTTAGCTATCTCTTCTTCTGTGCCAAGTTCTACTAGAACTGGAGGTGGTCTTCCACACAAAGTCCCTTCGAAAAGAGACGACTCTTTAGTTGTTTCTTTTGTTCCTGTAGTTTTTACTTCAGGAACAGCTTTGACTGACAATTTTGTTAGTCAAAGAAAAGGAGATGGTCTTTTGACTACTCTTCCTTCTGGACATTCTATGTCTCAAAACTTGAATAAGTCTAAAAAGAAACATTCTTTAATGTCTTCTTCTACGACTTCTTCGAATTGGGCACAGAATTTGTCCATAAAAGAGGGTCTGTTACCAACTCCTAATCAAGGGGGTGGTTCAACTCTTCCTTCTCTGCAAATGTCCAGATCAATGGAAGGAAAACTCCAAGTTTCAAAAACCAATGTGTCACCTCCAATTGATCTAAGAGCAAAACTTAATCAAATCGTTTGGGAAATACTTCTGGTGTTAAGAAACCACATCAATCGGAAACAAGGTTAAGAGATCCAGATGCAGAGTATGCTAGAAACTATGTGGCTCATATTAATCACTCTCTGTATAATCGAGAGCCATCAAGACCCAAGAACAGGAAATATACTCCTAGCAATACACAAAGAGTGTTCTCTGATGCACCTCAATCTTCACAGATTGATCTACGGGAACACCTTCAACAGAAGAGAAAGAGTAATTCTGTGACAATGAACCATGCTGAATGTGACTTCCAGCCAAGAGTCATAATTCAATGCAGATGTCAATTAATGGCTCATGACCATGTTGATCATGAATATGACTTCCAGCCAAGAGTTACAATGCAATGCAGATGTCAAACTAAACGACAATCTGTCTTCAATCGGATTCAGTGTGAACTTATGCCTGATGAAGATGAGCCTTTGTTTGCTTCTGTCAACATGACCTCTCGGGATACTGGGGGTAGAGCTGATAGTCCAGATGGAGTATACAGAAACACCAGAGCAAGAGTCCTGGCTTCTAGTCAAAGAAATTTGATCTCTGAAGATGATTTTGAATTCCTTGGAGAATCTAACTTCCCACCTCTTCCTACTGGGGGTAGTTCTCCTATAATTGACTTTGATGCACAAAGCAATGATTCAGAACAAACAACATCCACCAGTTCATCAATAATCCCTCGTACAGTTACAACTTATATGGTTGATGGGAATACTGATGAACCTTCTTCTTTCTTGACTCCTCAAGAACAAAGGATTGCTTCTTTGGAACAGCAAATGAAGTCTATGGCCGATACTATGAAGTCGATGTATGAACTCATGGCAACTCAGATGCAAAATTGAGAGACTGTACCAGATGCCATACCAATTGACACTGTTATAAGTCCAGTACAAGTTCCTCCAGCAGTACAATCCAATACTCCTGGACCAGCTCAACCAAATCCTAGTCTCTCTAGGGCTGGGGGTAGTGCTTATAATGCTGTTCCTCCTCCCAACTATTCTCTACAAGCTACAACTCCACAATCTTCCGGAGTTGTTAATGAAGAATTGAGGAATCTCAAAACTCAATTTAAGGCATTCAAACAAAAAGATGGTTTACAAAGGTTAGGCATCAAGCAACCTTATCCGATAGAATGGAAGCAAGTATCGTATCCTCCTAAATACAAGCCTCCTACTATCTCATTCTATGATGGAGCCACTTTTCCAAGTCAGTTTATTAATCACTTTGAAGTGATGACTGATCAGCTGCAACCAAGCGACGCCCTCCTTACTCGGGTGTTTGTTGGATGTCTCAAGGGAACAGCTTATGAATGGTATAGAAGTCTCCCAGATGGGTGCATTACCTCATTTGTCGGTTTCAAACAGATGTTTCTTGAACGGTTCTATGAAGGGCTCAATGACATGACTATGTCTGCTCTTATTAGAATCAAGTAGAAAAATAATGAAACTACAGAAGAGTACATTGAACGGTTTCGAAGAAAAGCTCTGAAGATGCCTCTTGGAACTCCTGATGCTGTCACCATCGACACATGCAAATCAAACTTGTTGCCAATCATCAGCATGTGGACAGGATCCACCCAATTCCAAGACTGGCCTTCTTTCATAGTTAGTGCCAAGGCTGCAGAAATTAGTGCTGAAACTTTCAAAGGTTTAGGAGTGCAGATGACTCCCAAAGAAACAGGTCAAGGTACTAACAATAAAAACAATGCTCATAAAGGAAAAGAAACTCTTGAAGTTAATCTTCAGAGCAAAGATGCATCAACTATTCAAACTCCTACAACTCAACAACCAAGAACACCTCGCCCTAAAGAAGAATACTCTTTCGATGATGATGATGTCCTTGGTATCTTTGAATATCTGGTGAAAGGTAATAAGATACAATTACCTGAGATCAAGAAACCTGATGAAGCTGGTAAGACAGATCATCCCAAATACTGCCCATATCACAGAATGCTGGGTCACACAATTCGTACATGTTATGTACTGAAAGGAAAGATCCAAGAAATAATTAAATCTGGAGCTATCTCTCTTACTCCGAAAGAGAAGACTGTCACCTCCAATGTCGTCTCTATGCAATTGGGAGATTTCCCTCCTCAACTCCTTGAAAGCGGGATCGTTTCTAATCCCAAGACAACTCTTGACATAGTGAATCTTCCTCCTCCACAGTCTGAAGGATTAGTGCCAATCACTTTGGAAACAGGAGAAATCATGTGGATCCATCCTGATCTAGTGGCAGATTTTGAATCTCCTTCTCCTCAAAAGACTACTTCTCGAAAGTCCAAAAGGGCTGGAAAGATTAAGTCATGTCATATGACATCTCTTGGGTCTACCTCTGACACAGAGCCAAAAGACAAAGAAGAAGCACTTGTTAGTGCTACTCGAACGGGGAAACCTTATCTAAAGGATTATTCCAAGAATCTTGAGGATACTCCTGATATCCCTCCTGCTAATAAAGACGCTCCTAATGTTCCTCCTGAAGAAGAATCATCCACTGCACCTATCCCTCCTACTGCACCAGTCGAACCTGCTCCTTCCAAGCCTACAGCTCTTGAGAAAGGCAAACAACAGGCTCGGTTTGATAAGCCAATCAAGAAGTCCTCTCCTCTTGGACTTCAGAAGCCTTATAACTTCGATATTTTAACTCAACTTGCTAATACTCCAGCTAGAATGTCCCTCTTTGAACTTTTACGTCTTTCCAAAGAGACTCGGGAGACGTTAAGTGAAGCACTTCTACAGGCTAACTCTTGTCTTGCACAGTTAAAGAAGCCAGATGCAGAACCTGCCACTTGCTTACATTACAACAGTGTACTGGAGATTATCCCAAATATCACCTTTACATAAGACGACATGCTACTAGAGGATAATCGACATGATCGGCCTCTCTACTACACCAGTTATATCGATACGATGAAGATAGATCGTATCCTTATTGATCCAGGGTCTGCTATAAGCATCATGCCAAAGAGCCTATTGGATGAACTAAAAATCCCTCTTCATAAGCTTTCCAAGACGGTTACTACTATCCTGGGATTCAATCAAAGCCGAAGCAAGCCATTGGGAAAGATTCATCTAAAGCTTCAAATAGACGATTTCAGATCCAAAGTCCCTTTCTATGTGATCGAGATCGTGGGATCCTATAATCTTCTTCTTGGGAGACCCTTTCTTCATGAAAATAATGTGGTGCCTTCTACTCTTCATCAGTGTTTTAAATACATTGATAGCAATGGAAGAGTAAAAAAAGAAGTTGCTGACATAAATCCCTTCCATGGGGTTGAAGCTTATTTCAATGATTCCCGAATGTACAAAGAAGAGTATACAAGGGTAATACAAGCTATGGAGAAAGAGGATTCACAAAGTGAGACCTTAATAATTCCTGTTAAAGGTCGAACTACTCAGCAACAATCTCCCAAACTCTCTGGAGAAGGTTCTTTCATCATTCTGGTGAGTGGACGGATTTCTCCGTTACCTCTGTCGTTTGCTCAAGACACAATGATTATTCCTGTCAGTGGGCGTACTGTAATTCCTGCATCTTCACATGTGAAACAAGATACTCTGCTAATTCCAGTTGGAAGGCAGATTACTCTTCCATCTCAAGCCTCAAGGGAGCTCACCTCTTCTGAGCAATTTGTTATCGATCTTAATCGAAACAACGCTTCTTCTCGTTCATCTTCTCCCCCTTTAGTCATTGACTTGGCTAAAATCTCTAAGGCTCAGCCTTCTCCCAATGTAAATATTGCTGCTTTTACATTTAATGAAAAGTCTCCATCTTTGCAGTATGTTGATGTGTGTAATTATGTTCATAGTTATTTACATTTGTTAGATGACTTGAACACAATAACCATAGGAGTTGTACAAACTGTTCATACAGATGTATCCCTAGAACCAGTACAATCTTCATACTTTCTAGTTCCCAGCAGAAAGCCAGGAGACATCCCAATATTCTTCTACAAAGGGCCCCAAAATCCTTCTGATTTCGAAGATGAAGACAAAAATGATGATACTGGAAGATTACAACTACGTCGTTATAGTCAGCAATCTAAAGACATCATCAAAATATGGGCTATGACTTCAGAACTGGCCTCAACAGTGGAAAAGGAAGAAAAATGCCTGTCCGGATTCCTTCTCTGAAATATGGGAGGACTAAATGCGGATTGGGCTATATTGCTCCTACTCCTTTCATCAATATTGTTCATGAAGATCTCGAATCTAACGAAGATAAGAGATCTGATTCTTCTAGTACCACTTCTTAGGATTCCGATACGAGTATCAGCGATTTCTACTGTAACATTCTGTCTTCCAACATGGTCTCCATTGACCGTTCTGAAGAAAGTGATGAAGACGAAGATGAGTTTGAAATCTCACCTGAATCAGAACAATGGGCCCAAAGGTTAGATAATCAATGGGAGTTCCGTTTTGAGCAAAAAGAACCTCCGACTGAAGACAAACTTGTTCAAATAGACGTTGGTGAAGAGGGATCTCCCAAACCAATATTCATCAGTGAAAGTCTTTCAGAAACTGATAAGCAAGACATGATTAAACTTATTCGTGACTACATCAACGTCTTCGCTTGGAGTTATGAAGATATGCCAGGACTCGATCCACAAATTGCAACTCACAAGCTCAATATCTTGCCGAATGCTAAACCGGTCAAACAACAACAGTGACAATTTTGTCCAGACATCATGGATGCAATTGAAGCTGAAGTTAATAAACTCATGGCCTCTGGGTTTATTAGAGAGGAACAACATCCCGATTGGGTGGCTAACATAGTTCCTGTTCTTAAAAAGACTGGCAAGATCAGAGTTTGCATAGACTTCCGCGATCTCAATGCGGCATGTCCTAAAGACGAATTCCCTCTACCAATCACTGATGTCATGATCGATAATACCTGTGGGTTTGAACGGATGTCATTCATGGACGGGTATTCTGGGTACAATCAGATTAAAATATTTCCAGACGACGAGAAGCACACTTCTTTCAGAACGCCGATCGGTACATATTGCTATACAGTTATGCCATTCGGTCTCAAGAATGCAGGAGCAACTTATCAACGAGCTATGAGCACTATATTCCGTAAACATTTACGGAAAATAGTTGAATGCTATGTTGATGATATTACAGTCAAAAGTCGACAAAAGGAGGATCATATCCAAGATTTGAAGACTATATTTGATCTAATGCGTAAGCATCAATTAAAGATGAACCCTACTAAGTCCTTCTTAGGCGTCTCTAGTGGTAAATTTCTCGGCTTCGTCATTACCTCTAAAGGTATACACGTGGATCCCGAGAAGATCAAAGCCATCCAAGAGATGCGTCCTCCACGCACCTTAAAAGAGCTACGAGGATTTCAAGAAAGGATCGCTTATATCAGGAGATTCATCTCTAATTTATCAGGACGCTGCAGACCATTCAACAAACTTATGAAGAAAGGTGTTTCTTTTGTCTGGAATGATGAATGTCAAAAACCATTCGATGATATAAAACAATATCTGATGAGCCCTCCAGTATTGGTACCTCCCGTCTCAGGAATTCTATTTCTCCTATATACCCAAGCAATGAATCATTCATTGGGTGCATTGCTTGCTCAAAAGAATAAAAATGGTCATGAACAAGCCATTTACTATCTCAGTCGTACTATGACCGGAGCTGAACCTCGATATTCACCGGTCGAAAAAGAATGTCTAGCCTTGATGTTCGCTGTTCAAAAGACACGACATTATATCATTGGCCAGACTATTCATGTCATCTCCAGGATCAATCCTATACGGATCATGATGAAGAAACCCAGTGTTTTGAATTCTCGATTAGCTAACTTGGGAATCCTACTTGCTCAGTATGACATGCATTATATTCCTCAGAAGTCAGTCAAAGGACAAGCTTTAGCTGATTTTCTGGCTGCTCATTCAATTCCAGAAGATTCAAAACTCTATGACGAAATTCCAGATGAAGTCCTAGATTCAAACCAAATTGCTGAAGAAGATCCTACTTGGCGTCTATTCTTTGATGGAGCTTCAAGGATAGGTCCTAATGGTGATATTGTCGCTGGAGTTGGAATCGTTCTTGTATCGCCAGAAGGTTTTGCTATCCAAAGAGCTTATTCTCTCGATCAGCCATGTTCAAACAACGTAACTGAGTACAATGCATTACACATTGGTCTTCAACTCGCTAAACATCTAAATATTCAACATTTGGAGGCATACGGAGACTCTAAACTCATTGTTAATCAGATAAGGGGTACTTATGAAGTTCGCCATCAAGATCTGGTTCCTTATCATAGATCAGCTATATCTATGGCTTCTTCGTTTGAAGAATTCTTCATTGAACATGTTAGGCGAGCATGTAACACAGAAGCTGATGCTTCTAGCTAATCTTGTGGCAGTGTTGGCTATTCCGATTAGACGGCAACAAATGATTATTGTTCGCAATCGAGAATTATTTCATCTTGAAAATAACCTGACTATAGGACTTCCAGTTGACATTGAAGAATCAACATCTCATGATATCAATGCAACAAGAGGATTTGGATTCATTCACAAATCTTTATCATTTTCATCTGATTCTAGTATGGAATTCATCTTCAGTAATTCAGATGAGACTCAGAATACAGATAAAGATTGGAGACTTCCTTTCTTAGATTTTGTATTGTATGATATTCTTCCAGATAATCCGAGTGATGCAGCATCTATCAGACGACGATCACTCAGATTCTATTACAATCATACTACAAAAACCTTATATCGTCGAGCTTATGATGGTTTACTTCTTCGATGTGTTGCCGGTGACGAGGCTCAACAAATTATTCGCGAAGCACATGATGGAATTTGTGGAGCACATCAGCCTGGACCAAAACTTCAAGACCGTATTCGACGTATGGGTTATTATTGGCCCACTATGGTATCAGACGCCATCGAATATGCAAAGAAGTGTAAAGCTTGTCAAATCCATGCGGATTTTATTCATCAACCTTCGGAATTTCTACATCCGACGGCAGCATCATGGCCCTTCGAAGCTTGGGGCATGGACATTATCGGCCCGATCAATCCGCCGTCATCCAAGGGTCATCGGTTTATTCTCGCAATAACCGATTACTTCTCCAAATGGGCCGAACTCATTCCTTTGTCTGAAGTTAAGACGTCCAATGTCATCAGCTTTATTAAGCACCATGTCATCTACAGATTTGGTGTTCCTCGACGTATTATTCATGATAATGGACCACAATTCGTCAGCCAGAAATTTACTCGATTCTGTGACGATCACCGGATCAACAATGTGGCTTCTACCGTATATAATCCGGCAGCTAACGGATTAGCAGAATCTTTCAACAAGACCATCATTAAACTCCTAAAGAAGTTTGTCTCTACTAACAAACGTAATTGGAGTGAGAAGTTCGGTGAATGTTTGTGGGCTTACCGTACTACAGTTCGTAATGCTACTAAATGTACACCCTTCTCTCTGGTGTATGGTTGCGAAGCTGTTCTTCCATTAGAGATTCAAATTCCTTCTTTAAGGATAGCAATCGCTAATGAACTCAGTGCAGAAAATAATAATCGTCTTCGACTTCAAGAATTAGAAGCTCTGGATGAAAAGCGATTATCTGCTCAACAGAATATTGAATTCTATCAAGCTAGAATCTCAAGAGCTTTTTGTTTGCCATTGATTGTAAAAGTACAGAACAATTATCGGAGGACTGAACTTAGACTCACAATACAAACTCGCTCGTACAAAGAAAGCCTAAGGACGAAAACCTAGGTACAGCAGTCTAAGTACAATTGTTTATTTTAGATTCTGGGGGGCGACGATAGAGGGTCGGGAAGGCGACGGCAACCCTGCCTTACTCCTTGGACGATCGGTATGCAGCCTTGGCTCCTTGTGAAAAGATGGTTGGCGTTGACGAAGAAGTGCTCTTTTTGCTCCTCTGTTGCTCTCCTGGCTTCTCTCTCTCTCTCTGTATATTCTCTCTCTGACTCTGTATATTTTTTTTATTCTTTTTGTTGCCGGCCCTTTTTGCAAGGGAATGGCACCCTGCTATTTATAATAGTGGGGGCATCATTAGGGTTTAGATGATTGCCCTTTCTCCAAGTGGCGGCGGCCCGACGATTAACCAATCTGGACCATTCGTCTTGAACGTGAAAGATCTGGGCCATTAACACGGATTATGCCAAATCCTATCAATAATTAATGCTGATTGCAATAAATCTTCGTCATGATGATTGGCTGACATCTGAGAATCTTAATGAGTAAATTTGATTCATTCTTCTGCCACGTGTTCCAGATTATTGGGATTTGGCCCAAGATTTGATTGACTTTAGGACACGTGTCCCGTCGTCAATGTTGAGCCGCATGAGGAGTGTCGATGTTTGGGCCGCATGAGGGTTGTCATGACCGAGCCGCATGAAAGAGTTCATGATCGAGCCGCATGAAGAGTCTCTGTACTTCGAACCGCATGAAGGTTGTCATGACCGAGCCGCATGAATATATTCATGACCGAGCCGCATGGGGGTCTTCATGGCCGAGCCGCATGAGAGTCTTCATGACCGAGCCGTATGGGTCTCTCTGTTCCGGCCGCATGGACTTTGTTTAGTCTGGCCGCATAGACTTGCCTCGAAACTTGGTGAATAGTGCCACATCTGCGAAGGTATTCTCTAGTTCCCTAGGAAGATAGTATTTTTTGTGTCAGTCATCATGATTACTTTATGTCAGGGCTGTCATCTGTCAGGTCTGTCATCCGTCAGAGCATTAAAGGCGTCCAGACATTGGGCACAGCTGCTTTGAAGGCCACGTGGCCTCTCTCTGTGGGCTGCAAGGAGTTTACTCGAGTTGTCTATGTGTTTGAGCCGCATGTCCATGTTGGTGACTTTTGAGCCGCATGATACTCTTGAGCCGCATGAAGCTCGTCTGATTTTGAGCCGCATGAAGCTTCCTGGGTTCTGTGCCGTATGAAGAATGTCTCATGACTCGTATGAGGAATGTCTCGATCAGCCCGTGCACTCGCTTTGTGGGCCCGGGTATCCCGGACACACGAGTGCGTAGGTATCATGTTTGCTCCCTGATGTGGGGCTAATAGAAACACTTGCCCTCGATCTTTGTTGGGAGGCTCTTGAGAACCACTCTGTCCGTTTGCCGCCTGGGGCTGGACACGAGCGGCTCTGTACAACTTTCCATCAGAGGCCCACTTAGCGGGATGCTCTTGATGGTCAGAGGTTGGAACAGCTGACTGAGCCCGATGAGCCCGCGCTGCCCTAGACTTCTTCTACTTAGCACCCGAAGGTGCGTAATAGGAAGAGTCCAAGTTTGGAAGGAGGGAAGAGAAGTTGGTGCCCTTTTTAAAGGAGGTAAGGGGGCTCTATTTATAGCATGGAGTGAGCCCTTTCTTCTTCTCCTTTCCGATGTGGGACTAAAAGCAATATTTTCCATGCTTCTACAGGACCCCCTTCAAAGTTTCCAAATTGTAAATTTGGAACACTTTGAATAAGAAGCATGAAAAGTAGATTTGTTTAGGTGTGGCAATCCAATCAGAGGTAACATGGACGTGATAGGTTTGGGCACTTCCGCTGGGGATTTTATGTGGACTTATCATCCTTGGCGTACCTTGGTTTTAGGTACGGATAATAAGTTGAGAGAGGGAACCATCATATTTACTCAGAGGTGGTACGGACGTGGTAAATATAAGGTTGATGGTAGAGCTTTCATACTCAGAGGTGACATGGACATGGTAGGAGTGAACTCGAATGAGGATACATAGAACAACTCAGAGGTGCTATCAACGTGGAAGTTCTATGCATTGGGTGAAAGAATGCTATGGAACAGCTGGGCTCCGAAAGCATATGATGATGAAGAAAGATGTGGATGTACTAAGGGACCTAGTACGGCATTTGTGGTCGGCAGAGGACATTGGTGGGCCTATTATCCTTGGCATACCTTGGTTTTAGGTACGGATAATAAGTTTGATAGGGATACCTAGAACAACTCCGCGGTAAGGCGGATATGGAGGTTATTGGTATCGGGCAAAAGAATGCCATAGAGCAGTGATCAGTTTTCTGTTTTCTTTCACTATTTTTCTTTTCTTTTTGTCAAGGGGTGTGATCCCAGATGATGTAGTACTTTGAATTTTGAATAAATGAGCATGTTTCAACTCATTTTCTCTTTCTTGTACTTGTGGTGTTTGTGGAATTGGACCTGCCGAGGGATTATTTGTGGACCTGTTACCCTGGGCGTACCTTGGTTTTAGGTACGAGTAACAAGTTTCGGAGAGAAATTCCTAGAACAACTTCGCGATAAGATAGCTATAGAAGTTTTTGGTATTCGAGAAATTGCCAAGGAGCAACTGGGCTCCTAGGCATGATAGGGAAGGGATGGGCGTGTACTGGAGACCCAGTACAGCATCTGTGGTCGACTGAGGACATTTGTGGTCATCAGAGGACATTTATGGTCAACAGAGGATATTTGTGGTCAACAGAGGACATTTATGGGCCTATTATCCTTGGCATACCCTGGCTTAGGATACGGATAATAGGATGAAAGGGAACCAACATACTTACTCAGAGGTAATGAGGACATGGCAAGTATGAGGGTTTTACCATGGAATCTTCCTACTCAGAGGTAATGAGGACATGGCAGGAGTGGACTCAGCGGAGGATATTTGTGGGCCTATTATCCTTGGAGTAACCTGGTTCAGGATACGGATAATAGGATGAAAGAGAAACCAACATACTTACTCAGAGGTAATGAGGACATGGCAAGTACGAAGATTTTACCGTGGAGTCTTCCTACTCAGAGGTAAAGAGGACATGGCAGGAGAGGACTCCATGGGGGATATTTGTGGTCAACAGAGGACATTTGTGGTCAACAGAGGACATTTATGGACCTATTATCCTTGTCGTACTCCGGTCGTGGGTACAGATAATAGGTTGAAAGAGAATCGACATACTTACTCAGAGGTAATGAGGACATGGCAAATATGAAGGTTTCTTCTACGGAGCCTTCCCACTCAGAGGTAATGAGGACATGGCAGGAGTGGGCTCAATGAAGAGGGGTACATAGAACGACTCAGAGGTAATGAGGACATAGAAGTTCTATGTAGGGGGTGATTTGTTTTTGGCGGAAGTGAAACGACTCAGAGGTAATGAGGACATGGCCGTTTTAGAAATTTGTGGATCGCTTACCCTTTTTTGTGCACTGGAAGTGCGGGTATCGGATCATGAGGGAGGATATCTTCCAGGAAGAAAGTTCAGAGGTACGATCATACATGACTTACTATCTGAAAGAGTGACCGGGATGTGAGTTCAGAGGCACCAACGGGCACATGACTCAATATTGTGAAAGTGTGAGTTCAGTGGCACCAGCGGGCACATGACTCGATAATCTGGGATGTTGTGGATGTGAGTTCAGTGGCACAAGAGGGTACATGACTCGGGAATCTGGAGAATGGTGTGGATGTGGAATGTGAGTTCAGCGGTACCGGAGGGTACATAACTCAATCATCAGGGATTTTTTTTTTGATGTCGTTTCGGATGTAATACTTCTTCAGGAAGTTGCCGTTGATGGACAACATGAGCAAGTCTCAGTGTGAGCAGCCACATACTTAGCCAGCTCCGACTCTTCTTCGACCACCCCCTGTGTAAATGCAGACTGAGAGGATGACTTGGGCAACTTGATTATCAGTGGTTCAGTTGGTGGAGCCGAGCGGGGAGTTGTTGACAGACTAGCGACCCCCAGTTTAGTACTCGATATGGGGCGAGGAGTGGCTGGTTCGCTAGCAGTGTCAGACCTCGCATCGGGGTGACGACCCTTCTTGGGAAGGCGTATCGTCAGTGGCCGACCGGAGGGATTGAGCTTCTCCGTTTGGGGTTGACCGACTCTCGACAATCTGATTGTCAGTGGCCCCGTTGTGGGTCTCGGCACTTGGTCGGACCTTGGCAGCCGAATTGTCATCTGCTCCTCTTGCGCCGAGAGGCTGATTGCGTCCTTCCGCAGAGTGGCGGTGAGGGGTGCAGACTTGCCCGGTTTGCGAGCTTGGAGGTGGATCGTCAGGGGTCCTTCTGATCCCGTGGATGTCTCAGTATGAGCTTGTGCGTCTCCTTCATCCAGGTGCCTCTTCGACTTTTCGTATAAACAGGAGTCCGAGTAGTAAGATTCGACCCCTTTGAAGGGATCGATGTCAGCAAACTCTGTCTTTACAAAGCCGTATTTGTCGACATATTTGAAGCACTGGTGTAGCGTGGAAGGCACGATCATATAATCGTGTATCCATGGGCGTCCCAAGAGGATGTTGTAAGAAGTGTCTGCATCTATGACGTAGCAGGTGACCTCGGATTGGAGATCGCCAATCTGACACTTCAGACGAATCTTCCCGATAGGGTAGCTCCTGCCCGAATTGAAACCGCTGATGGCGGTGCTTATAGGTGTTAGGCGATGCATTGGAATACGGAGATGATGTAGCAGACCTTTCGGGATGATGCTTATGGAAGAGCCAGGATCAATGTGCATCCGATCCACTTTCACGTCGCCGATGTATCCCGTGTAGTATAGCGGGCGATCATGTAGGTTGGTTTTGATGAGCATGTCCTGCGGAGTGAAGACGATGTTGGGCATTGCTCCCGTGCAGGCACTATCTTGGAGATCCATGGTTGAGTCCTCCCCAGTGAGGTTAGATTGAGCGAGATAGGCATCGGCATTTTGGAGTGCTTCGCTCAATGCAATACGAACGTCCTTTGAGAGCCTTAGGAGTTCGTATAAGGACAATTTGGCCGGTGTATTGGCCAATTGTGCCAAGATGTCGAAGTTGTAGGGCCTCTCCAGCCCCTGAGGTGTCTCCTTTCGGAGGGATTTGTCGAAACGAGTCTCCTTCGGCTTAGGCTTGTCGGTCGTCGAAGGCTGAGCCGGTCCCGGAGTGTCAGTAGAAGTATACGGATGATCATCAGTCGGGTTCTCAGCCACGGGCTGAGATTGTGCTCCAGATCGAGTAACAACGGCCGTGACTTCTTCTTTATTTGCCGAGACGGTGCGGCAGGATCTGACTTTTCCGCTTCTCTTCTTCGTTGTGGGCTGAGTCACCTCGTGGACCAAGTCCGGATGGACCCACATAATTTCTCCTCGCGATGTAGTGAGAGGTACAAGATTGGCAGCTTGATCTCGAGCAAGCGGAAGATTAGCAATTTCCGTTGTTGCCAGAGGGATGGGTATAACACCGTCTTGAGTCTCTGTTGGCGGGAAGCTGCCGAATTGTACGGATACCATGTTGGCTGCTGCGGTTACCTCCTCGAAATCGATGGCTAGAGCGTTCGAATCGATGAGGTTTTGGATATATTATTTCAGTTGGTAGCAGTCGTGCGTAGCATGGTGGACGTAGCGGTAGTAATGGCAGAACTTTGGGTTCTCCAGATCAGCCGGCCGAGGCTCCCGTCTTGGTGGAGGAAGCTGAATCCTATCTCCCTGTATGAGCATGTCCAAGATAGGCTTGACGTGACCGTCTTCAAAAGAGTAAGTGATTTGAGGCCATTGTTTGTCCGCAGGTTGCGACTCAGGCTTCTGGGCTGTATCGGCCACCATAGCCTGCTTGCCTCTGTTGTTCCGGTTGTTGGAGGGGGCTACCCCTATTGTCGTTGGTGGTGCTGGGATGCTTGCCCTTGTTCTCTCCCTCTGATATATGTAATCCCAGTTGGCGAGCCTTCTTTAACCGTTCTTCGGCACTTGTAGCACTAATGATAAAAGCCTTCCAGTCCTTGAATTGACTCTCGCCCATCCAGAGACTGATTGTTGGGAGTAGTCTCTTTTGGCAAATTTTGATCAAGGAAGAGTCCGGGTTGCCAGATGGTAACTTCATTGCGGTTTGACAAAACCGCTCAATGTAATTCCTCGTCAGCTCTTTCTCTCCTTGAATGACGTCCATGAGGGTAGACATCGTGATGTCCTGCCCTACCTCATAGAACCTCTCCAAGAACAGGCGTTTGAAGCCAGCGAAGGAATGGATGCAATTGTCCGGCAGGTTGCGGTACCAATCGAAGGCGACTCCTTCCAATGCCCCAATGAATAACCGCGTGAGGATAGCGTCATCATGGGGCAGATGGTCGGTAGTGACCTCAAAGTAAGTGATGTACCGACTTGCTGAAGTCTTGCCATCATATGGGTTGATATTGAACGGCTTATATCTTGGTGGAAAGGGAACATCCCTCCATTCAGCAGGATATGGTTGCCGTATCCTGAGGTCTTGAGAGTTTTCTCGGGCATGGAACATTGCTCGGAGCTCCTGAACCTCTCTTCTTACTTCTCGGGCCTCATCTGTCGCGGTAGGGGCCGTTATCTCGGGAGGATTGTTGCCCGGGTTCGGTGCCGCTGAATTTGAATCTACGTTGATTGCGGGACCCGTGCTTGTCTGGCCAGGTGTCACCCCCTGCAGATTAGGAAGCGCCGCTTTGATCTCGTCTACAGACTTGACCAAGGCGTGCAATATGGCCTCCAAAGTGTCGATGCACTGGCGATCACCGGAACCGCCTTGATTGCTGTCTGTCATGAACACCGTCTTCACATGAGGAGTGACGGAAGGAGTGGTGGAGGATGTACCCTCCGAGTCGTACCCGTGCATCGAGAAATCATCAGGATATGTGGGGATGTTCTCTTCAGGTTCGGACTCGGAAGGAACACTACCCCCAGCTTCGGAGCTTGCTTCGTCTAGGATGTCCTTGGGGACGTCGGTATCTGTTGTATCCGTCGGAGGATTTGCTTCCTCCAGTCCGTATTCCTGGAATGTCGGATTATCGTGGATGTTTGGAGGAGTGCTACCCCCTGTTCCGACGACCCCCAATGTTGCAGACGACGAACTTCCTACTGCAGCAGTTTTCGTCTTCGAACGGGTGTGTTGAAATACTCCAGTGGAGGATAACCCTTTAGACGACGGTTTTTTAGCTGCAGTAGTTGACACCTTTGGGCTGGAGATGCTCGTTTTCTTCCCTCTTCCCTTGGCGAGAACTTTTTGCGCGGACTTGCAGGAGACAACAGGAGGTGCCTCGTCTTCTGAGCTCGGGTGATGTAGTCTTTGGAAGACGGATGGCCGGTCTTCCGTCACCGCCGCGTTGCTGCAACATCAGTTGACGATAATCTGGGTGCATTGATGTCCGTGTGAGGGCTCTTTACACCCCGAAGCTCCTTCTCTTTCCTTGCGTTTGTGGAGGATAACCTCACGCAGGTAAGAGGAATCACTTTGTCTGTTTGCCGCCGGGGGCTGGACTTGAGTGGTTTTATACAACTTCCCATCAGAGGTTCGCGTGATAATCAGCGGGACGCCCCGATAGTCAGAGGTTGGGGCAGCCGTCTGGACTAGATGAGCCCGCGCTGCCCTAGATTTCCTCCTTTTAGCTCCTGTGGGTACATAATAGGAGGAGTCTAAGTCGAATACCACAGAGTCTGGATTATCATCCAGAGAATGATCAGATTCAGGACCGCATGAGAGCCGATCGAAGACTGATCGAGAGAAGCGTGGGACGGACGCTATGCGGCTAGCATTGGGTACCGTGCAGGCTGTCTGCATGCGGCCGTCTTTTGTTGTAGGATGAGTCTTTATGCGGCTAGGAGTCACGACCGTGCACGCTGACCGCATGCGGTTGGCATCTGTGGTCGCATGGGTTTTCTGCAAGCGATTGACTTTAATAGCCGCATGAGTCTCATCCGTGCGGTTGGCAACTGTAGCCGCATAAGTTATGCGGCTGACAGATGTGGCCGCATGAGTTTTCCTTATGCGGTCGGCGGTTGTAGCCGCATGGGCTTTCTTCCTGCGGCTAATACTCTTCTGCGGCTCGGATCGCGTAGAGTTCCTCTTTGTCCCTGCAAGTCCAGCATCATAGTGTTTTCTTCTGCCGGACTTGGGGACAGCAGAGTTGTCTACGGTCTGAAGTGGGGCCGCAGGGGAGTCTTTCTCGCCATCTTGAGCAATAGAGAGCACCCCATCAAGGACTTGCGGAGGAGCAAATGATTTTGGCCTCCACTCTTTGCGAGCCTTTATGGTGCGGGTGCGCTTCTGGACCGGGCCAGTACTACCTTCAGAGAGCATCTCTTCGAACGCCTGTTGGTCGAAGCATACGACCATCTTCTGTTGTGTAGAGCCAAGTTTGGCTGCGTCCGATTGCGTCACCAACTCCTCAGCCGTAGAGAAGTTAGTCCCCAGCAGAGTCGCCATCGTGTTTGCCATTGATTGTAAAAGTACAGAACAATTATCGGAGGACTGAACTTAGACTCACAATACAAACTCGCTCGTACAAAGAAAGCCTAGGGACAAAAACCTAGGTGCAGCAGTCTAAGTACAATTGTTTATTTTAGATTCTGGGGGGCGACGATAGAGGCTCGGGAAGGCGACGGCAACCCTGCCTTACTCCTTGGACGATCGGTATGCAGCCTTGGCTCCTTGTGAAAAGATGGTTGGCGTTGACGAAGAAGTGCTCTTTTTGCTCCTCTGTTGCTCTCCTGGCTTCTCTCTCTCTCTGTATATTCTCTCTCTGACTCTGTATATTTTTTTTATTCTTTTTGTTGCCGGCCCTTTTTGCAAGGGAATGGCACCCTGCTATTTATAATAGTGGGGGCATCATTAGGGTTTAGATGATTGCCCTTTCTCCAAGTGGCGACGGCCCGACGATTAACCAATCTGGACCATTCGTCTTGAACGTGAAAGATCTGGGCCATTAACACGGATTATGCCAAATCCCATCAACAATTAATGCTGATTGCAATAAATCTTCGTCATGATGATTTGCTGACATCTGCGAATCTTAATGAGTAAATTTGATTCATTCTTCTGCCACGTGTTCCAGATTATTGGGATTTGGCCCAAGATTTGATTGACTTTAGGACACGTGTCCCGTCGTCAATGTTGAGCCGCATGAGGAGTGTCGATGTTTGGGCCGCATGAGGGTTGTCATGACCGAGCCGCATGAAAGAGTTCATGACCGAGCCGCATGAAGAGTCTCTGTACTTCGAACCGCATGAAGGTTATCATGACCGAGCCGCATGAATATATTCATGACCGAGCCGCATGGGGGTCTTCATGGCCGAGCCGCATGAGAGTCTTCATGACCGAGCCGCATGGGTCTCTCTGTTCTGGCCGCATGGACTTTGTTTAGTCTGGCCGCATAGACTTGCCTCGAAACTTGGTGAATAGTGCCACGTCTGCGAAGGTATTCTCCAGTTCCCTAGGAAGATAGTGTTTTTTGTGTCAGTCATCATGATTACTTTATGTCAGGGCTGTCATCTGTCAGGTCTGTCATCCGTCAGAGCATTAAAGGCGTCCAGACGTTGGGCACAGCTGCTTTGAAGGCCACGTGGCCTCTCTCTGTGGGCCGCATGGAGTTTACTCAAGTTGCCTATGTGTTTGAGCCGCATGTCCATGTTGGTGACTTTTGAGCCGCATGATACTCTTGAGCCGCATGAAGCTTCCTGGGTTCTGTGCCGCATGAAGAATGTCTCATGACTCGTATGAGGAATGTCTCGATCAGCCCGTGCACTCGCTTTGTGGGCCCGGGTATCCCGGACACACGAGTGCGTAGGTATCATGTTTGCTCCCTGATGTGGGGCTAATAGAAACACTTGCCCTCGATCTTTGTTGGGAGACTCTTGAGAACCACTCTGTCCGTTTGCCGCCTGGGGCTGGACACGAGCTGCTCTGTACAACTTTCCATCAGAGGCCCACTTAGCGGGACGCTCTTGATGGTCAGAGGTTGGAACAGCTGACTGAGTCCGATGAGCCCGCGCTGCCCTAGACTTCTTCTACTTAGCACCGAAGGTGCGTAATAGGAAGAGTCCAAGTTTGGAAGGAGGGAAGAGAAGTTGGTGCCATTTTCAAAGGAGGTAAGGGGGCTCTATTTATAGCATGGAGTGAGCCCTTTCTTCTTCTCCTTTCCGATGTGGGACTAAAAGCAATATTTTCCATGCTTCTACACTTTTAATAAGAAAGTCAGAGTTCGAGTGTATCAAAAAGGAGAACTTGTTCTAACAGTCAGACGTCCTATGACTATGACTCATATGAGCAAGGGCAAATTCGACGCAAAGTGGGAAGGTCCCTATGTTGTAAGCAGAGTTTTCTCAAATGGAGCTTATCAACTCTCAGAACTGGATGGTCGAAAAGTTATGATGCCTATTAATGGCAAGTTTCTTAAAAAGTACTATGTATAAATGTAAATGCTTGTAATCATCAGACAGTTTCATGTTTAGAAATAAATTTTTTATTTTATTTTAATCATGAATGATGATACATGATATTAAGGAAGATCACTATCATCCTTTTCTACATTTGGATGTGGACCACTGCCGTCCTTCTCGAAGATGCGATCAGCAAAAGAACTGAGAACCTCCTTGCTGGAACTCACGAGGAATTTGCAAGCGGCCATTCTCATGGCTTCTTCTTCTTCAGTCTTTCCTGGTTCGAGCAGGAAGTCCAGAATATCCCTTGGTGGCGTGGGTACAGACGAACCTTCGCCTGCTACCGCCTTCTTCAATTGAATTGGATCAGCAGGGCGTTCTTCAGTGCCTTTCTGAATCTTCATGGCAATTCCAGCTTTCTTGGATGCTTCTTCAGACGACGTTTTTTATGTTTGAAAGTAGAAGTGTTCGTTCTTGTCAGATTTCTGCTATATTTATAGGCAGAAGTTCCTCAAATAGTGAAGCGTCACATTCATCCGACGATTCACATGTTCATTAATGCCTGACGGTTCATCCGTTCATTTCTCACATTCATCAGACGGTTCGCCCGTTCATTAATACTTGATGGTTCATCCGTTCATTTATTACATTCACTCGACAGTTCATTTGTTCATCATTTCCTAACGGTTCGTCCGTTCATAATCTTCTATCAATTTATTAAGTGGGGATTCGTTATTTATCATGTTTTCATAACCTCTGAATCAATTCCGAATCTATCTACTCATTTGTCATTTTTGACCTCTGCATAGAAATTAATCTATTTTCTTTTTGAGTTCCTACATATTATCACGTCCATAATACCTCTGATAATATCATATACTCTAAAACAGAAAAGAAGATTTTATTATCTATCATGTCCATAATTCATCCACAAATACAAATTATTGAGCATAGAAGAATTATCATTTCCATTCTCATTTCACCATAAAAAGTCTATTACATTTTCTTAGACTTTCTTACAAATCATAATGGAAATCTATTACAATCTTGGATTTTCATTCTACACCACAACAATAACCTAATAGAGATCTATCTTCTTCTTTGGATCTTCTCCGTCGGACCTTCTCCGTCAGGTTCGTTGTTGGTGGCAGTTCCTGACTGTCTGAGTCCCAGTCACGACCAGATCAGCAGGAATCAAACTCTGGTCTTCTCTCTCAGACGAGAGGAGAACCACAGAGTATGGCAGCCCGAAGTCGTGGTGCTGCCAATACAATTGGTGGATTGGGGGTAACCTCTCAAGGAAGATAGGAATGTATTCCATATTGGGATACAATTCCTAGTTCTGCCTTGAAAGGAACTCTACTACCCGATTTCTCGGGGTAGAGTTGACTCCACCATCCAACTCTCGTGTATAAAGGCTCTTCCTACCATCTGAGGAAGACCCTTCTATCCCACGAAGAGTTCTGAGTTGTCTGATATACGCGTCAAAAGCGTATGAGCTCCCTGATGTAGGTGTCAGCAGAATATTCTCCACAGCATCCACATCACCAATGCCAGTTTTAAAGAAAGTTTTCAGCCGAATTCCTGCAGAAAGCATCAAAGAAGAGGAGATTAATCAACAGAAATGTCATTTGGCACGCACTGGCTAGTCAAGCGTGCATTGTTCAGTCAGAAACAAAAAGCCCATTTTCAACAGCAACAAAATAGTACGCGTACTATACTGGACTTACCTTCAAGATTGGTGCTAAGAATTGGCAAACTCATGTTTGATACAGTGTGCAGAAATCGAACATTAGAAAGCATTGCTTTCCTGTTTGAGAATGAAATCTCCCAAAAATTTCATTCTCAGAGAAAATGAAGAAGAATGGGAGATGAGTATCTTTGAAACTTAGCTATCTATTTAAAGGACAAAGTACAAGCTTATTCTTGGAAAAGATCCGCGTAAATAGCGCTCGTAAACCATGGAATGAATGACACGTGTGCTTTGGAAGACAGCGCAACATTGGAAACAGTCAAAGAGTGCTAATTAACATTCTTCATTAATGCAAGCTGTTCAAACACAAAAGTTGTACTACATTCTTCAAGACAGGCACTGATGGCCTTACAAAGGACAAAAGAAGAAGTGCAACATTTTTAAAAGAAGACAAAAGCATAAAAGACACGCTCTATTTAGCAGAGCGACTGAGCTTAGTGCCCAGTTCTTCTACGCTCTTAACCCCCATGCGGTGTAACAGAGCCTTCAACATTTCACGCTGCTCTACAAGGCTGCGTCCGTCAGAAGAAGACGAGCCATCCAGACCAAAATAGCTCAGAAAATTCTTGGCTAAATGCATGGGATCGTCTTTGAACTCGAAGACTAGGGGCTCCGGTTCCTTACCCTCAAAAGTGGGATCATCATGGGAACAAAAACCCAATTTGCGTGCTTCTTCTTCAGCTTCTTCCTTTGGTGTCATGTTGACGTAAGATGAAAATTAAAAATAAATCTTCTCCTGTTTATATAACAGAGCTCGCCGGTGGTTCATATTCCACCATAAATTGGATGCAATCAGTCTCGGAGAATGAAGAGTCATTATGACATTTAATAAGTTCAATTGGATGTTTTCAAAGAACTTCGAAGTCTTTTCGACTTCCGAAAAATTTGAAGTCATCTCAGCGTGACTGATTTCATTTTATCATCTCGTTTTCAAAGTATTTCGAAATAATTTATCATTTTTCGAAAACTTTGAAGGGGGTTTTGTAGGCCCCAAAAAATGGCAGTCACGCTGAGTTGATCAGAACAAGTCCAACAGTCACGCTGAGTTGATCAGGACAGAGTCAAAAGTCACGCTCAGTTGATCAGGACAATATTTACAAATCACGCTGAGGGACAGCTCATCATTTGACAGAGAGTCATTATGACTGACAGCACGACAGTCGAAGAATGTCTTCTCATATGCCACGTATGCATAGAACTCGAGAGATCATAGCCGCCTATTGCGTGACTTTTTGAAATCTTCTTCAGCAAGACTCAGCCTTCACCAAGTTGGCGTACCAAAAGAGCTTCTTGTCATTTAATTGCGACTGACAAAAGCAATCACTGTCAGAGATTTTGTGTCAGTCGAGGCACGTCGAATCAAGACAGCTGGCAGTCCTGCCTCAATTGAGCGTGGATTATGTTCCTTCCCAAAGTCCGCGTATATTTTGAGCTTTCTATCTCAAGTTTGCGTGGATTCTGAAGTTTCTTCCCTCAAGTCTGCGTGATTCTGAAGTTTTCTTCACCAAATCTGCGTGGATTCTGAGCTTCCTGCCCCAAGTTTGCGTGGATTTTGAAGCTTTCTATCCCGAGTCTGCGTGGATTTCGTCTTCAACAAGTCTGCGTGGATTTCATCAAATTGGAGTACGTGGCAGCCATGCCACTGATCGCTCGCCTGCGTGTCCTGTAACTTGCACACGACTCATGCATGATCGCCATGTGTCCAACAGTTACAGGCCACGTCCAGTAACTGCTCACAACCTTGCGTATGTTAAATCCTGCGTGATTTTCAACTAAGCACAGGCTGTGAAGACAGTTATCTTTTCAGTTATTATTTTTGACTCTATAAATAGAGTTCTTTTTCTCATTCATTGTACAGATACATAGTTATCTACTGTCAAAATTTGAGAGCTTTTCTTCTTCGCATAGTCCAAGGGATAAAGCGATCGTCTTCTAGATCGGATTCCTACAGTTATAATTTTCCCAGATACACAATAAATAAAAGAATTTATTTATGGAAAACAGCTGGAATGGTAATCTCTCTCTCTCTCTCTCACTTTTCTTTTATTTCTCATACAATATATCATTCTCTGCTTCCTTATTTTCCTTCTGATTTTTCTTTCTCAATAAAGTTAGGGTTAGGTTTAGGGTTTGGGGAGGAGGACATCAAGAGGAGAAATCTGATGAAAAGCTGGAGCAACATCATCAGCGTCAACGACAGCTGCTACGAGACATCTCCTGACTTCATCGGCCGCTCGAACGCAACGGGAGCCGGAAGCCGACGGCGGCGACGGCCGAAGCGAGCAGCTGCTGGACTAGTGGTGGAAGGACTTTGGCGTTCTAGGCCTCAACGCCTTCCAGAGGTAGTTCTCGGCACTCAAGTCCCAGGGGCTGAAGAAGTATACCATAGGGAGGATTCTGATCATCTACGCGCACGCCTCTTTCCATGGCCTCGTCGGCAGGGACGTCCATTCCCCAAACGCGGAGGCGCAGAGGAAGTAAAGGGCTATCGTGGAAGACATTTTGGGGCTGCTGCCGACGCAGTCGAGGAAGGGTTCTGTGCCGATCGCGTTCCTCTCCGACCTTCGCTGCTTCTGCGTACAGGGGGGACATGAAGAGGAGGATAGGGATGCATGTGGATTTTGTCTTCAGAATACATGGTTGAGAAGCTTGGAATTGATAGTAGGAAGATATTAAACTTGTGCAATTTACTGTACAAGAATTATGGGACAACCATGGCTGAACTTTTGTTTTGTTGTTTTGATTGTTTCTGTTGTTATGTTTATTATTTTGTTTTATTGTTCTCCATTATGCAGGCTACGATGAATACCACAGGTTCTAATCTCTCTCTCTCTCTCTCTCTGCCTATTCCATCTTATCAATTGAATAGTTTCAGGTTTCTGACTTGTCTGTTTATTTATTTTTTAATTTTGGTCTCATAACAGTTTTGTGTAGGGTTCAGAGCCTCCAACTCCGCATTCAATTATGAGAATGGGTTCAAGGTGATTAAACATTTCCTTCCTAGAAAAATTTTCTTTGAGAATGGGTTATGGGTTTTGGATGTTAATAGGAAGTGGTTGTATATAAATGTCATATGATGGATGCATTTTAAAACTGAAAAATCTGAAGGCGAACTGTATCACTAGTCATATGGCAAACATTTTAACTACTTGTCAGGTATATTACCTAATAATTTTTTCAAGGCAGGAGAAGACGGAAGGCGTAAAATAAGCCTCGTACCACTTAGTTCTAAATTTTCTAACAACTCTTAGAGAATAGGTATTTCATATAGAGGAATAATAATGCTTAGTTTACATTTTTCAAGAGTAGCTGCAGGGTCCATAATGTTGTTTAGGAACCTTTCTAATAAAATGGTGTGCCTAAATGGTCAGGGGTTGTAATAGTGCATATAATTCGAATTGAAATAAACAACTCAGGTTGAAAAGATAAACTTTTTAATACTCTAAAGTTACAATATGCTAACATTATGATTTAATATTTACATAGTCCTACTAATATTTTATTTTTTAACTTATGAGTGTATATTATATTCAATCACCCAAGGAGCCTACACGATAATTCATGTTAGGACCCAATATTTTGGATGGTTCCTTGTACTGGTAAGGTTAGATAGGAACTATAACTCCCAGTTACTTATCAGGCACTATCATTAACACACTTGACCTTTGAGCAAAGCAAAAAACATAAGCTTGAGTTCTTTGTCATTCTAGTACAATTAAAACCATAGAGAACATCGCTGTCGAGAAACGGAAGCATTATCTGACATTTCAGTCATCCAAAGTAACACTAAATATGTTTATCATATCAGATTAGCTCATCATCAATAAATTAGAACATAAGTGAAAGGATAAAAAGAAAGAAGCCTCACAGTTATTACATGATAAATTAGTTTTCAAAACCAAGCTTGAAAAGTTGGCATTGTGGGAAAAATAAAAAGATTAGATGCATTCTGAAAAACAAAAAGAGCACATAGCTAATTGCACTAATGCTCACATCTAAAACATAATAGAGTTACATTTTCATTTGAAATAGAGAAAGTAAACCCATGGATCCATAAAAAATAAATAACAATTTGGGCTTGTTACTCGAGTGTTCTAAAAGTCATAGAAAAGTTTCTGTCGAAGCCAAATGTAATAGAAATTTAATACTCTATAATAAAATAAACAACAATTTTATAATTTGTGTACTATTGCATGTCTTAGCTATGCATTCATATAAGGTAAGCTATGGATTCTATCTTTTACTTATTCTGAATTTACCATCGTTGGATTTATGCAGTCCAAACAACCTCACACTTTTATTGTTGTTACATTTGATCCGCCCATTCGTGAAGGCATGACCTTGTATCCACACATTATTGTTCATGTGCATATTTTTCTTCTTCTATGCTAATATGTTCTGGGCTCAGATAGCTTAATTAACATCTTTATCATGTGTTCTAGACATCTCTACTTATTTGATGAGATGGGCCATAAAGCTTGGTAAAAGAAAGTCCACTCAATTTAGAGCTAACAATGATATTTTTAATAATGCCAGTGACTGCTCTCTGTTCTCTGAAGAGCGAATGGCAGAACATACCTCCAAGTTGAGGGTATGTTCTTTTCAGTTTATAGTGAAATATATACACATGTTGGTTTCAGTTTTAGGCATCAATCAATAGGACAAGCTCAACAGGACATAATAGATATTTTTCTCCCAAGCCAATATCAAATGCATGTTGGTTTTCATTTTAGGCATCATTCAAATGTTTCCAGAAACCTTTAAGAGCATGCCATTAGCTTTAGGCATCAGTCAAAATTTTCAGTTTTAGGCGTCACTCAAAGGATTCAGTTTTAGGCAACAGTCAAATGTTTCAAGTTTGTTTATCTTTTAAGTATTTGTAAGCATTATATGTTTTTGATTAGTTGCGTTATTGATTAGTATTTGTAAGTATCCCAGATCCCAAGTTCATTTGTCATCCTTAAAACCTGTAAGCCCATCCCAGACACATCAAGACAATGAAGGCCCATAACAATGCTACCACCTCCCCCTCAAAATATCTTGATTGTATTCCTTCCAAGCTGTTTGTAGAAGAGTTTGAGAACCAGTCATTACCTAAATCTCCACATCACCCTACACCCATACCTGATGATGCTTATTTGTCTTCTAATCCTTCTAAGAATACAAGCACCCACCCTCATAACATCCAGCACAATGCCAGCCTTTCAAAAACTAATGCAAATCCAAGCGACTCATTACCCAACTAATCCTGGATATCACTGAATGCTCTAATATCTTAAATACCAAACCTGATACACAATCCTATTGCCTTCAAACCCATAACATCAAAGAAACCATCCCTTGTTTATCCAAAGTTATTGAACCTACTTCTTTAACTCCTATTACCTCTTCACATGTTTCCAAACGTACCTTACATGCATCTATTGCTGAGAGGCATCATTCAAATGTTTCCAGATTCCTTTAAAAGCATGCCATTAGCTTTAGGCATCAGTCAAATGTTTCAGTTTTAGGCGTCAATCAGGATTCAGTTTTAGGTATCAGTCAAATGTTTCAAGTTTGTTTATCTTTTAAGTATTTGTAAGCATTATATGTTCTCCCAAGCCAATATTAAATGCAAGTTGGTTTCAGTTTTATGCATCAGTCAAATGTTTCAGTTTTTGGCATCAGTCAAATCTAATTTCTAGCTAACTCGCATAGCTAATTGTTTAGTTTCTCAGATTCCAATCTTACAGCTGAATGAAAACCATAGTCAGGACTAAATCAAAACATTTAGCAAGGTACAAACAAGGAGTCAGGCCTCAATGGCAATGTCAACTGCAATTTTTTTTAGATATTTTCTTGTATTATTTTATTTTATTTTTTTGCTCCTGGAGTTGAATTATGATGTTTCCAGATTTCTTTAAGAGGGTTTGTGTTTTCTGTTTTCGCTAAAACTAATATCAACTGTACATTAGCCTTGGTTTTGCAATTTTCTTGGATGGTTAATGTCTATGAAATGCTTATATGACATTTTGCTTCTATTTGCCACAAAATTAACTTATGAATCCAAAATGCTCATTTCTGTACAAGGAAATGGGAATCAAGAATGGTGTTTCAGTCCATGTATGCCATTAGCATTCATTGTTTCAGTCCCATGTAATTAATTTAGGATTAACATATTAGGATTGTAAGTATTAATTGCTTACATTTGCTTATTCATGTTGTTTCAAGAATGGTGTTTCAGTCCATGCCATTAGCATTTATTGTTTCAATCCAAAATTCTCATTTTTGTACAAGGAAATTTACTTAGGATTGCAAGTAACAGGCCTTCCTCCCTTCCATTAGCAGGAACAACTTTGAGAGCAATTCTGTGAACGTGTGTTCAATTCCTTTTTTCCCCAAATCAGGCCTCAATGGCAATTTGTTCATTCATTGTTTCAGTCCCAGGTCATTGAATTCCATTTTCATTGAACATCCTGCAATGATTAATTTTTTATGTTCCAGGAAATTGTGTTTCAGTCCCAGGAAATTCTAGTTTGCATGTGTTTAGAATTTGGTACTCAGATATTGTATTTTGATAGGTTAACATGCAATTGTAGTTCTCAGATTCATAATGTTTACTCCTTTGTTTATGAATGCCTTATAGTAAAGACATCAATCATCGTATATGTGAAATGTAGCCTTTGCTTTAGTGATCTCTCTTTTGATATATTATTACCATCTTATATAATTTGGACTGAATATTACTTATAATTATGGAAATGCAGGCTCAAATTGAAGTGGCAGAAGAGGCAAAAAATACAAGCATGTCTTAATGGTAGCGATGGTATCACAAGCTTAGAAGACTTTGAATGTGATGCTATTGCTAAAGTTTTTGGGTCTGATTTTTGATGGTCCACAAAATGGCAATTACAAACTTTGCGATATAGTTGATGGAGGATTTGTAATTTGGCCAAAGTATCGTTTGCAAAATTTGTAGTTTTTTTTACTTTTGACATAATTGTTCAAACTCTATTAAACTCAATGTTGTTTGGATTTGTTTAATGTGTGAATACTTTTATCAAATTATATATTGAACTTAAATTTTCTTGGATGAATAGTGTTTCTCTGGAATGATTTATACTTATTTGATGATGAATAATAAGATTGGAAGTCTAGATTTGAATTACAAGTTTAGTGCAATATAAACAAATCCTTATGGTTATGTTATGTTTTATAACGGTAAAAAATTGTTAGAAATTTATAATTTTTAACTATTTTATTCGGTTTTTAATTGTTGGAAAAATTTATTTACCAACACTTTTTCATTGTTAGAAAATTTTATTTAGCAATGCTTTTTTTCGTTAGTGAATATAATTTACCAACGTTTTTTACCATTAGAAAATTAAATTTCTAACAGTTTTTTACTATTAGGAAAATCTATTTCCCAACGCTATTTTACCGTTAGGAAAATATATTTCCCAATGGTTTTTAACCGTTAGAATGACCGTTAGAAAAATTCCCCACACCGTAGTTCCAACGGGAAAAAAGCGTTAGAAATTTTTTCCTAACGCTTATAGTCGTTAGGAAATGCCTATTCTGGTGTAGTGGGTAGACGCATAATTGCATCTTGCGAGTCAGGTCCTTGCACCAGATGAAGTCATAATCCTCGCTCCTAGTATACGTTTGGCGTACCAGGTTGTAGCAACTCTTGGATTGGAATTTTCCTGTAGCTCCAGGATTCGTAGGCGGATTCCAAATTCATCTATCGGCTAGCTGACTCGAGTCAATATCTACCGCTCAAATAGCCGCTCCAAGCTCTGTCGTGTGGCAGTATAGCTCTGGCCTCTATTTACCATTCCTGATAATATACTGACACTTCATCCCTTTACCAGCCTCCCTGTGTAGCTGGTCGTCCAGTATCTCTAGCAACGATTGACGCTCCACCCAAGAGTCTAGTCAGAGGTCAGTACCTGTCCCATCTCTCATAATCCGCCGAATAGAAGATTTGATAACAGTTTTGTGTCGGAGAATACTTTTGAAAGTCACTGAGTGGTTGTTTTTTAGAGCACAGGTCCAAAAGTTGTCCTTCTTCACATACCGACTAGACATCCAGTCCGTCCATAATGACCCGCCTTTGATGAACCTCCATGCCATCTTTAGCCCCGAGGCCTCTCTGACTGGCAGGAGTGATCTGAGCCCTACCCCACCCTCTACCCAAGGTCAGCAGAGTTGTCCCCAAGAGATCACATAGATGCCCCATCTCCAGATGAAGTTGGCACAAATGCTCTCCACCTTCCTGATAGTGGCCATCGGAACTAGGATAGACTGGAGCCTTAGCAGTAATGACTGACCTCACTAGCTCAATGTGACCCCCAAAGGACAGGCCTGCTGTCTGTCATCCTTCTACCCTCCTATGAGCATACTCCACCAGGAGAGGTGATGCACTCTCTGACTCTATCCACCCAAGTCTCGGAGAAGCCCATCGCAGCCATCAAATGACAGAGGAAGTCCTTGTTGACGGTGTCGTAGGCTTTCCTCAGGTCGAGCTTCACACATGCCTTCATCCCTCCAGGCTTGTGGAACTCCCGAATCAGCTCATGAGCCAGCAGGCTATGCTCCGCAATAGACCGCCCCTTAATGAAGGCCGCCTGATTCCGAGATACCAGACCCTGCATAGCATCCTCCATCCTCCTGCACATAAGATGAGTAATTATTTTATACAAATAATTACAGCAAGCAATCGGTCGAAAGTCAGCAAGAGATGTCGCCCCCTCCTTCTTGGGCACAAGCGTCAGGAAGGTGTGGTTCAGCTCCTTCAGGAGCTTGCCCGTATCAAAGAACTCCTGAACAGCCGCAAGGACCGGGACCTTGAGGATATTCCAATGGCGCTTGTAGAAACCACTGGAGAACCCATCCGGCCCAGGAGCCTTGGAAGCATCAGCCTGCATCACAATCGTCTCCACCTCCGCCATCCGGATAGGGGCCATAAGAAGACTATTGCCGTACTCCGTAATCAGCGTCTTCGTAATCAGCTGCGGGAAAACCGAGGGATAGTCCGTCTGATGATAGAGCTCAGAGTAGAACCGGACAGCCTCCTCCTGGATAGCAACCTGGTCAGTCACAAGGCGCCCGTCCCTGCCAATCAGTCTCTGGATACGGTTCCGGTGCTGACGCGTCCGGATGACATCATAGAAGAATTTGGTGCAACGATCCCCATCCTTGAGCCAGGAGCATTTGGCCCGTTGGGCCGCACTAATCTCCTGCTGAAGCCTCAAGGTGTTGACCTCTGCAGCCAACCTCTTCTCTCTAGCCGCCATCTCCCCACTCATCATGTCGCCCTGAAGCTCTGACTGCAGGTCTCTCAACTCCGCCTCCTTCTCCTGTAAGGAGGTCCGGGGAAGTGCCCTCACCCAGTCTCTGATGGCGCGTTTGGCTTTCTTCAGCCTGTGAACCATACAAAACTGGGCAGTGCCGACCGCCTCCTGGCCAAGTCCTCCCGCCACAGTCTTCTCATAGCCAGCCGATAGGAACAAACTGTTGTCATACCGGAACGGACGGGCTCTCCATCTGGGACTCTCCACGAAGCGCACCAGGATCGGCGAGTGGTCACTGGTCCCCGCAGGGAGCCCCTCAGCCACAGAGGAGGGGAATAGGCGGAACCAATCACTGTTCCCCAAGGCCCGATCCAGCTGGCATGCCACCCTGCTCACCTCCGCCTTGTTGTGCCAAGTCCATATGTGCCCAATCCTCTCCAGGTCCCTGAGCCCTGACTGGAGTAGGCAAGACTGAAAATCTGAGAGGATCTGGTCCGGCACCGGCCGTCCCCCCAGTTTCTCTCCCCGGTATAGCGTAGCATTGAAGTCTCCCATAATAAGAAGAGGGAGATGTCGATGCCTCGCTAAAGAACTCAGCCTGATGATGTCCTGCCACAAGGTCTCCCGACGCCTCCTGTCATTGTGCCCGTAGACGGCTCCCAGTAAGAAGTGGAACCCCCCCTTGTTGGTGAAGGAGATAGCCACCAGCTGGTCAGACATGAAAACCTCCTCACCCTCCCAACTAGCTCCATTCCACCTAACCCAGATCCTCGCCATATCACAGAGACCAAGGTTGTGAAGCTGGACCCAGTCCGTAGGAGTTCTACGGGACAGAGTTTTCTTCTTTCAATACTTGTTCTCTTGGTCTTCGGAGTATGTATAGTTGTGGTGATCCGGTTTGATTAGGTGGGAAAGTAATGAGTTATTTCTTATTCCAATATTAAAGGCTTTTCAGGATTAGACTTGGATCGTTCCTGTGATTTTTTTTCGCAAAAATGTTTCACATAAAATTTGCTTATGTCTGTATTTGATTTTTGTGTGTGATTTTGACGTTTGATTTTGTGTGTTTTTTCGCGTTCCTAACAACTTCTTCAAATGTCTTCGGACAAAGATGGCTTTGTATATGTCAAAGCCATCTTTGTCCGAACACACATCACACAGCCTTAGCCATTGATTCTGTCACCCCTCCCTCTCTTTTGTTGTTGTCATTTGTATTGTAATTCCCACCCCTGTTCAAACCTTCTCATGATACTCTCCAATATGAAAGCCAACATAAGTCCCCGCCATTAGAGTGTCTTCTCTTCACAAACTCACAGAGCCATGCCGAGCTCGAGGAGGACTTTCGGCCTCGCCCTCTGCCTCCTCTTCTTCCTCTCCACCCTTTCCACTTCTTCGGAGGTGAACTTCATCGGAGGTATAATATCGTATTATCCGAAAAGTACCTTTCAAGTTATGGCTCAATCGTTTCGCAGTGCTGATCGAGTCTGGTTGTGGTTGGCAGAGGCTTCGTGCCTGCTTGTGGATTGCGGCCAGGGCGTCTGCAACGGCTCGGCGGACGACAGGCCGCCCTTCTTCTTCCGGTGCCAGTGCTACCCCGGGTGGAGCCAGTTCAAGTTATTTGACCTCGTGGAGCTCCCTTCATGTGTGATCCCCAACTGTGAGCACCTTCACATTCCTACTTGGTTTGACATTAATTGCAGCAGCAGACTGCCATCTTCATCTTCATCTAAGTGTCATGCAAGTTACTTGTTTTGTGCAGGCACACTTAATTTTGACTGCGGCTTCCCGCCGCTACCCGCCTCTGGCATTACCGACCAATCTTTCTGACCGTAAATCTCTTCTCATAACCTTAGCACGGAACATCAATATGAAGTTGCTAGAAACTAACCAAAAAAAAAAAAAGTCTACGAGAAATTATTGAGTGGTATGGTACGTGGCAGTGCTGAGCCTTGAGAGTGGTGTGTCTACGAGAAATTAAATGCATGCGTTCAAAAATGAGACTCTAGAATATTTCCTATGTCGCTAATTCGTCGCTAATTAATATAAAATAATGACGGAAATGTTAGACTTAGCGACGGATATGTCCGTCGCTAAATAACAATATTTTTGTAGTTAATGGGTGGACAATTATGCTCTTGAATCTTCAACTTTCTTCTTATAGCATGAGAAAAGTCGAGCCGAAACCTTTCACATGTTTATTTTGTAGTAACTAGGAACCATGTGTTCAGATTCTCGTACTGTCGCTAATGTCAATCCATCGTACTCCTCGACATAGCCTTCCTACCTGTGTATCTCGATGTAGTTAATTAGAATTACGTACTTCGATTAACCCGACAAAAAGAACATTCGCATACAAAATTCAATACGCGTAAACGATCGATCGTCGCTCAGTCTGAAAATGTTTGTGCCAATTGACTGCAGCTTGCGCGTTTACCTGGTGCGGCAACGGAACCTGCGCTAACGCCGACGGAGGTAAGCACAAATGCAACTGCGACGACGGCGCTTTCAATGTGTTAAATATGACCGCAATGCCTTGTTTTCAAGAATGTAAGATCCCCTAACTTATTCCTCTCTGTTCCCCTCTCATAACAAACGAGCAAATTTTTCTATGGTGCGCAATTCTTCTTCAGGTTATCTGGGATCAGATTGCAATGGCCTCGGCCCGCCGCCTCCTCCTTCCTCCCCGACGCCGCCAGCTGGAACGTCGACGGCTTCACGCTCGGCCCCAACTGGACCGGGGTCGGGTAGAGTGTGGATAGAGGCAGCAGCAGGTTACTTGGTGTTCATGATGAGCTTACAGCTTGTTATCTAGGGTTCATATACCATGTTAGGGAGGACTCAAAATTAGGGCTCGTTCAGATTGATTTGATTTATGTCGTACGCATGACTTAATAGCTCGATCTTTTCTACAGACGGAATCAAAAATCTTTCCGTGGACGTATCCATATATTGATGTTATTCCTTAGTTTACACCATGAAGAAAGAAACAAAATATATAAGAGAATTTACCTTCTTCTTCTTTTTTTATGCATTCAAGCAGCTTGTGAGCAGTTTTGAGGCTGTCAGTAAAACTTTGAGATACCTAGTAAACTCTCTTTTCTCGTACTAACAAATGGGAATTAAACTCTCTTTATTTTCCAATAATTGTAACTAACGAAACAAAGGTTGATTTATAAGTATCCCGATACAATTAACTAAGGGAACGCCAAATTATGACCACATTTTGTTGACCACATGATATTGTAGTCTATATGTTGATAACATTAATGCGGTGATCTCACACATGATCAATACATAGACGGCTATTTTTCCTAAAAAAATAACGCACATAGACTGCTATATTATGTGGGCAATATATAGATGTCTTCCTAGCCTTGTCCATGTTTGGAGGCAAAACAAAAAACCAAACAAAACAAAAAAAATTCTGACGGTGACCAGCGTTATGGTCGGGACCTTTTGTGCACACGTGATCTTCTGCCACCCAGTCAGAGTGAGTTTTTATGCCTCTCCCCGCTGGCCACAAGGGTGACTCCGGTTCGACGGAGGCAAAACAATTTGAATCTTTTTTGAGTTATTCCAACTAATCCAATTTTTAATTCTATTTTAGAAATAGTTTCTAATATATATTGTGCAGTTACTACCACAATTAAACTTTTTAAGGAGGAAAATCAATAAATGTATAAGTTTAATAATGCTAAAACATTATTGTCACATAATAATGTATAAGATTAAAATATCCAAAATATTCTTATTATGAAATGGACAAGCTAATGTGGATTCTAGCTTAATTGATTCCTTTGGTCCACAATATTAATCATTTTCATTAGAAGTTTCAGGTCTAAATCTAAAGTACTTTCTTTTTCTCTTATCAATTTTGATCTAAGAAAAGATGTTAGATGACAACCAAGAGATTTCAAAATTTTCAACTATAGAAAATTTAACAATTGTCAACTACATTGTAATTATCACCTTTATGATTATAGACAATCTGTTGTTATAGGAGATTAGTCAACTGTAATCTAATTATCATCTACATAATTATAGGAGATCTTTACGTAGGATGACAAGCATGTAGTTAGTTTGAGGAGCCATGGTGACCAATATACTCTCATCAAACTCGAGAGGGTGTATGATGGGAATCCAGGCTCATCGAGGGTAGGAAGTCTAGTGTGTCGTGGAGTCGGTAGTGAAGACCACACGAACAATTTTGACAGATTCTTGAATGCAAAATATGGAGGTTCTATCTATGTAAATGGAAATGTTTTATCCACTGTTATGATAAAAATTTCTAACTCCAACTGGTTCAAATAAAGTTTACAAGAAAATAAATACTGGCTAGCCACAATTAAAGTTGGTGTCCTGAAAACCATAACAAGTTAGGATGATGACGAGTCATGGATCACAACTTTCGTAGGTCAGAAGTTGCAGGACCCGTCCGAAATTATAAACATGCATCATAGAGTTGCTACTTAGTCGGACCTCCAGATTACAAGGATCCCGAGTAAGATCTACCATCCACGTGTGCACGGCCGATTTGAGGATGACAAGAGTCCCATTCTCAAAGAAGGATGAGCAAATCATATGGGTGAATTATGATGTGATCATACACATGAAGGCAATGCAGAGATGAGACTACAAACGTCTTGCATATGCGACAACTAATTATGTAATTGGTTTTCTGCAATTATGACCATCAAATTAGATGTGATCTATCTATTAAAGAAACTTATATATAGAGCGAGAGACATAGTTAACTGCAACTTTCTAAGTCATCTGTGAATACAAATACAAAAACTTGCCTGAGTTATTACAAGATTGTCAGTTTAAGCAGATATCAGAACTTTTCCTAGTTAGAGAGTATCCAAGCATATTCATTCACAGTAGCAGCGGCAGTATGAAGAACTTATCTCCTGTTAATAAATAGATATCCTCCAAAAAAAAAACAAAAGTTGCTTTGTTACATGTCGTCGCAGCTTTAGTAGTTACAGAGAGCAGCTTCAGAGTCACTTTCTAATCAGAGGGGTTCACTTCCAGAGCTTGACAAACGTGTCATGACTTACGGAAGCTACCATACCAGTTACACTGGATGCTGCAAGGGATGCGACCTTCCCTTCATGTGCCGGAAGGGTCATGGTTTTGTCCTGAGCCATATCCCACAATTCTATAGACTGCAAAAGAGCCCATTTGTCATTGTGAGTACAACACAACATACAAACCAATATTCACAGCTCTATGAGTTCCCAAGTAGTCACAATAAAGGAAACATGTAAAATTTTCAAGATCCAAGTACACAGAGTTGCTTCTTAAGGAAAATAAGAACATTGAACAAGTTTTTGTGCTGGATGTGATTTCATGTAGACTTGAGAAAAGCTTTTTTCTTGGATTTACTGCGATGAAGATGACCAACAAATAGAAACCAGGAAATACCTGCTAAAGGTTTTTTTTTTTTTCTTATATGCCCAAAGCCAAACAACCTAGCAATCCCAGGCATTATATTTATTCTCAAAGATACGCTTAATAAAACTTTATCAATAGAGTAACACATTAAACCCTTAGTTTGCGGTTGCCGACTGAACTTATTGCAGTATCTTATCAGTTTTGGCTTGTCCCGATCTAGTACTAACCCCTACAGATACTAGTGTTGGGCCTGTCTTTCCCGAACAATTCAATGGACAAAAATTGAATGAAAAAGAGAGATGTAAAAACAGTATCGACATAATGATTCGGTTGCGCCGAAAATCAACATGTTACAATATGTCGATGAAATTGATCTATAACTTCAACAAATTCATCTACCTTAATATTATCCCAACAAAAACTATATATACAACGACAACGACAACGAAAACAACAATATTATTATTGTTATTATTATTATTTTTATTATTAACTCCCACCATTAAATGGAAGGAATAATACACTTCCTCTTGGGATCAAACCCACCAGCAATCTTCAATATTATTCCATTTCAAACTAACAAGAAACACCAAATAATAGGAAAATGCTAAGTCTACAACTAAATGTTTACAACCTTCTTACAACCTCTCTCTCCCACCCCTTACACATGGGTCTCACTGGGTCCCACCTCCCCCCTCACCCCCTGCTACATGGGCTCCACCCGACCCCACCACTTCTCCCCCTCCTCCAATCGAAGTCCGAAACATGGCAGTTCTAAGGAAATTGTAAGCATTTGGTTGTAGGCACAGCAAAGCTCCCAAATAATATATAAATGTATAACTAAATGTATCGAATATTTTGCTAGCTTTTTAAAACTGTTTATCATTGTGGGATTCCAAAACAAAGAACCCCTATCCTCCAATACAAAACCACCAAAACAGCCTACCTGTCCATTGAGTTGAGCCTTTCTAAATCTCAACACATCTCTCTAACCTCCCTCATTCTCGTAGTCAACCCTAACCCTAGAGTTAGCTCCTTCATTTCCCCCACTACTACCATATCAAAACCGAGCCCTAGATCCTTCATCTTCCCCAAAACTCTTATAAAACCTTATCCTACTAGATCTTCATCTTCACTGAAACCCTATACCCCTACCAAATCATGCATGCAGTAAACATCCTTCATCAACCAGAGCTCCAATGACGTTGCCAGACAATGCAGTCTCCATTTGCCACCAACCCTGTGATGTGGTCTTCCAAGCTCATCACGACCACCAAAAATCTCCTCAAACCTCCGGAGACAACACCCGAGCTTTTGTCGACCCCGAAAACCCTTCCCTACCACCACGTACCCCAGCAAGACTGCAGAACACCGACGAGCCTCCCAACTGTTGATGAACGCCTAATGAACAAGGCAGATATCTACTACCCTCTGTAATTATTATATTCATCTACAACACACTCCTGGCTAGCTGTAAACAATTGCAGCACAGCAGAGGTCGTTGTTGTTAGAAAAAAGATCATCTTCTTCTCTTTTTATGTTTTAGCCAGTTGTATAATAAACTACAGCAATAAATGTTTGTTGTCATACAGCTCACCTATCGACGATCTTCTCAATGACATCTGTTAGTGTTAGAGTTTAGCCCAATAAATCCTGTCCACATTGGCCTCTTTTAGGTTTTCCACTCCCTTAACCCTAACAAAAGTAGGGCATTGAGCCATTCTGTCATCATAGTATCAGAGCCACCACATTTACCTCTTCTTCATACTAATAGCAGCATCCCCCTTCCGTTTTATCTGTTTTTTCTTTCTTTTTCCTTTTTTTCCTTCCCTTCTCCTTCTCCTTCTCCCACTGTTGCAGCCTCCCCGTCCCACCGTTGTTGCTTCCAACGCCGCAGTCACCCACTTTAGATGCCCTCTACAGCAGCAGACACAACCACCAGCAGCCCTTTCTGTTGCCTGGTTCCGCATTGCGGCATTGCTACGAAGCATCACCGTCGCCCCTCAGCCGAACAACAGAGTCGATGACAGATCCACCACTGACAAGCCGCAAACAAGTTCCATATGTGCTTCTAGATCCAAACAAGTGGTCATGGCAGTCCTACACCACTTAACATTACGTCAATGTGACATACTAAGTTTTTATTTTCTGCAAAGGAATTCATAAAAAAAATTATTAGTTATTAGTCTTGTATATGTTTTTCCTCGCTCTTAGATACCTTCTCTACGTATCTTTATTTTGTTATTTACACTCTACTTCTTCTCCCTTTACTTTTCTAGTGTTTGCGAGGGAATTTTATTTTCTTTTTACCACTACTTTTATCGTATTCTTGGTTATTGATAATGGCTTCTTCCTTTATTTCACTTGCTCTGGACTCGTCTTCTACTTCTACTACTGTTGGGATCTCATTCCCTCTATTTGTTTCTTCTTATGTTAGTAATAACTCCATTGTCATTTTTAAGAAATCCAATCCATTTGGTCTATACCTTCCCCTAGTTGAAACCGCGGCAACATATCAATCTTACCACATTACCTGATGCATCCAACAGTTCATTACTTTCTAACTGATGCATTCAAATGGTTAACACCCTCTCTAAATGACTTGCATCAAATAATCTCCCCAAAAAGGCCCTAACCATCTCCAACAATTTTCCCACATTTTATCCTCGATGGAAGCTACATCTAATCTCCCACAAATAGAGCAATAATTTACCTTGGGAATAAATGAAATCCAAAATGACTATAAATTTGTAAGAAGTATAGCTATATTTTTGTGGTGCTAATTAAAATTACAAAGTCCCGTGCTATGAGGACAACATACAAATTATGACCAATTCTGTTTGCGTAAGGTATAGATAGAATGGGACCAGCCAAGATGATGTTTCATAGGATGCACCATGGACATCCTAGGGATCTATATCTCGATAACTAGATAACTAATGCTCAATATTCCTTGAGATTGTTAGATATTTTGGTATTCAATCTGAGCATTGAATTGTGCATCAGCACCGGATCCTCCGTATTGAATCAAGTACATTGCAATTATTGAAAAACAGATATGTAAGTTTGTGACAAAGATAAACTTACGATTTTGACTAAAACTATAAGGGCCAAAATATGGATGGAGACCGATAATATAAAATTTACACTTGCCTGGTAACAGCCGATAACCAACAAAGTAGGGTAGGTAGGGTGGAACACACATGACTGGAACTTGCTTCCGTTACAGTTCAGTTCATGCACGCATTCACCTTCAGCTCCCGAACCAACTGACCACACTCTGACAGAGTCTTCACTAACAGAAGCTACAAGCTCGCCACTAGGATCCCAGCAAACAGAAATGACTTGCTTCATGTGCCCCTTCGGTTTAATGAAGTCAAGATGGCACAACATTATCAGTAAATAAAGGAATAAAACCAGATCGGAACTAAGAAGAAATAAACAATTAATAAAGTAACAGTACACTAATCATAGAAGAATTACTACCAGTACAAAAGTTGGAGTCACATAAATGAGTTGCACTTGCTACTTGGAATGCAATTGAAGCTAAAGTTTATTCAGTAATTGTAAAGATACTGATCAAGCCATCAAGGTTTAGAAAATAAGCAGGTACTCATACACATTAGCTGTCTTGAATAGGGCCAAAATGTGAACTTGAAAATGCCCTATGTTATATTAAGCGTGAGGCGAGGCGAGGCGACGAAGTTGGCGCCTCGCTTAAGCGACGCTTAAGCGGCGCTTAGTTAGCACTTCACCCATTTTTACCTACAAAGCCTCCTACATGTAAAATACTCGTATACACATAAATTTCAATATTTTTTTTCATACAGTCCTATTAATATATGCATGAATAACAATATCAATTATCAATCAAACAAAGTAACAATATAAATACTATAATCAAAATGCAAAGTCATCATAATAGTCATCAAAATACCATGGTCAAAATAGTCAACAAGCCACACAATGTACACATACTACATAGTCATCAAAATACTTTTTTTCAGGGTCAATTTTTGTTTTATTCAGTTTTTTTTTTTGATCCAAGGCGCTTTTTTCCGGCGCCTAACACTAGGCGATGCGCTATTAAGCGTCGCCTAAGCGACGATTGCTTTTCTGGGACAAAATTTCCCTAAGCGAGGCGTCCAAATTCAAATTTTTGCTTAAGCAGCGCTTAAGCGTCGCTTAAGCGCGCTTTTCACAACATAGAAAATGCCTACAGTTTAGTCTTTCATTTCTTATATGTTAAAAATATTTCAACAATTTCAAAATTTCTTCTGAAGTGTCAAAGCATGATTCTTTGATATGTAATGAAACCAATAAAATTGCCGGAACTACCAATATTTATACTTCTAGATAACACTAAATTTTGAGTTCATGCTATCACTATCGGTAATGGAATCGGTTTCTGGATTCGTGTATCAGTATCAGTATCGGTAGGGCTTCGGCAGTTTCAGATAGAATTTTCGAAGTTATTCGTTGTTGTTTATTATTATTATTATTATTATTATTATTATTATTATTATTATTATTATTATTATTAAAACTAGAAATATTTTACATATTTAGGCATGTAATATATCTATTATTGGATATTTCTTTTAAAGATTGAATGAAATAATATCAAGATTGATGGATGTTGTGAATCTATAAATATACAATTTCGACAAATGGAATTGTTAGTTTCTCTATAAGGAGACACGTTATAGCATGTAGATCTAGAGACATGCCAAATCATAGTGTCAACACCGTTTTCCCCCCATATTTCTTTCTTTTTCTTCTAATTTTTCTTGGAGGAGTTGATCGAAAAAGAGTAGTCCCAGTGTCGGTATCCACCAATATGAGTAGTTTTCAATATTGGAACGGACAGGCAAAAAGCAATACGATACGACCGATACAAATCATTATTGCCGATACTGCAAATCCTACATTCAATAGTGATACTACGTTCTTAAACCCACGTCATAATACAATAATATATAAAGAATTGTAACCTCAAAACTTATATGAAATGACAATGATCCATTAGAGTTAAATTGAAATTAATACCTACAAAAGGATATTTTGAACAATTAGAAGTCATTACGTCATACCATACAAGCACATATATGTTGACGTATAAGGTATTAATCAAATTAGTTCAAGATTTTTAATGTTAAACTGAAGAATTAACAACGTTTCAATTCCCCGTTTGCAAGTATGATATAAAACCAATATAGAAAACAGAGCTACACTACCAGAGGAAGCAAGCAAGTTATCTAGAAGAACAATCCAAAGGAACAAACTAGAAGAGCAAAAAAGATGTCTGGGTCTGAAAGAGAAGGTTGAAGAAAACCATCAAGCTTCTAAAATACATAAAGAATTGTAACATTGAAACTTCTATAAAATGGCAATAATCCATTAGAGTTAAACTGAAGTTTATACCTACAAAAGTAATTTTATTTTGAACAATTAGATATCATTATGCCATACCATACATGCACATATATGTGGCCGTATAGTTATAAGGTGCTAAACAAATTAGTTCAACAGATTTAATGTTAAACTGAAGAGTTAACCACCGCTTAATTCCCCATCTGTAGATTAAGTAAGATAAATGTTGAGAATCAATAAGGGACTTTTAGTCCCACATCAAAATATCGAGTATGTAGAGGAGCTAGACTCCCTATAAGTAGTGAAGTAGTCCATCAATAAAAATTATCCAAACATTATTTTCTACATGGTATCAGAGCCATAACCCTCTCTCTCTCTCCACAAAAAACAAAAAAAAAAAAAAAAATTCCCCCCACCCGCCCCCACTTGCCGACCCCCCCCCCTTGACGACCCCCCCTCCCTCGCCGACACCCCCCTCGCCGACCCCCCCCCCCCCCCCCGCCGACCTACACCAGCGGCCACCCCCGCTCTGGCCGACCCCCCCCCCCCCTCGTCGACCCCCCCCCCCCCCCGACCACCAGCAGCCCCTCCCCCCCCCCCCACCACCACCAGCAGCCCCCCCTCCGACCACCAGCAGCAGCACCCCCCCTTCCCGACCTCCAGCAGCCCCCCCTTCCCAAACCCTAACCCTAGCCACCACCATGTCTAACCCTCGCCTTTCCATCTCCTACAAACCCTAGCCGTCCTCTCTTTAAAAAAAAAAAAAAAAAAAACGGCATATTTCGAAGACAGACGGCTGCCAAATGCTTTATTTGCACCAACTCTGTTCCTCGCTTTCGCCGTTTGGAACTAACAAATGCTTTCTTTGTTATTCCTTCTTCACATCGGGATCTATACAGAGACTGATCATATGTCTTCTCTGGTGTCCTGACGTGTTCACTTTACATGTGCGCGCCGGTACTTGCCAAGTTAGTAGCGCATTCGTAAAGTCTCTGGCGTCGAAGAAAACGATGAAGACGACGTAGTTGGGTAAGTTGCAGACTCCGAAGTTGCAGCCTCCGATGTCGAAGACGACGAATAGGGTTCACAGTTGAAGACGCCATGGATTCGATCAGTGGCAAACTGACGGCCGAAGAGATGAAGGCCTTGGTTGATGATATCTTATCAAAGAGATTAACCGAGGCAACCCCACGTGTGATCCATACTGATGTGGATCCGTCACCTTACAAAATGGGAAAGCTGGAGAAGCTGGAGACGAAGTTGGAAGGAACGTCCAACTACTTGAAGTGGTCGCGGCAGGCGATGCGGACGCTGAAGGGACGTGACTTGGTTGGCTATGTCACTGGCCAAGCCAAGGCGCCAGCCGATCACTCCGCAAAGGAGTTTGCTGTTTGGGAGATTGTCAACAACGTAGTGGCTGGGTGGTTGACTGCCTCATTAACCGACCAGGTGTCGGGCAATGGAGGCTGCTGCTGATATATGGCGGACTCTAAAAGATATGTACTCCGGCTCGGGCAACCCTATGCGGGTCTTTCAACTGCAAGATGAACTCGATAGGGTGGCCCAAGACGACCGTACCATCTCTGAGTACGCAGCCATGTTGAAGAAGTACTGGTCTGATCTGGATCATTATGATCCTCTTGGGATGGAAGATGCACAAGTCGAACCGGCATTCGCAAAGTACTTTCAGACGTTCCTGGCTTATATTTCGCGGCAGTGTATGATGAAATTCCTGAAGGGACTATACCCTATGTTTGAGCAGAGACGGAATATCCTCCTATCCCAACCCACGCTTCCGACCTTGGAAGAAGCTATAGCCGTCATGACACAGGAAGAAGCTCGACTGAAGTTGATGCCCAACAAGGGCTCCTACCAGGGGGAGCAACCGAGGTTGAAAAGTCTGTCCTTGCTGCCTTCAATCAACCTCCATCTGTGGGTGGTGTTTGCCACAATTGTGGTGACTCCGAACATTACATCCGATTTTGTCCAAAACCCTTGCGAAATCAGTCTAATGATCGAGAACGGGGTCGTGGCGGCCGACGTGGTAGTAGAGGAGGATATGCTGGTAGAAGGAAAGGACACAAAGCAAATCTGGCGGAGGAAGGGGGAGAGAATCAACTGGCTGAAATAACCCCACTTGAGCGGGAGTTCCTTGAGAAGTTGCGAGGCACAAAGCTGGGTTCGGCCGACAGACCTGGGACGTCTTCTACCTCGGGGGATCACATCACTTGCTTTGCCCAAACCAGCACCGGTTATCCTGCACGTGCTCTTGCATCTGTCCATCAGCTAGGATGGATTATGGACTCTGGGGCATCTCGCCATGTCACAGGATCCCGTGGTGCGTTTCAGGACTATACTCACCTACCATTGCCGGAGAGTATTCAGACCGCTAATGGTACATCCCGCATGTAATGGGTAAAGGCACTGTCGCATGCACCCCTTCCATCACTCTAACCAATGTCTTACATGCTCCGTCTTTTCCTGTCAATCTTCTATCAATTAGTGCCATTATACTTGATCTTAACTGTACTGTTTCCTTTGACATTCCTACGGTGACTTTTCAGGAGAAGGGGACAGGACGACGACTTGGGACTGGCACATGGCATAAGGGGCTGTGGTATTTAGACAGGACTGGACTGGACAACGCATTGGCATCCTTGGTAGCAGACGCACAACCAGATGCTTCCTGTCACAGTGTTGAAGCCAACTTGCTACTCCACCACCAGCGTGTCGGTCATTCCTCTTTTAAAGTTATTAGTCGAATGTATCCGTCCTTATATCAAAGGGCTAATAAAGCGAAGTTATTTTGTAATGCTTGTGAGTTGGGAAAACATACCAGAAGCTCGTATGTGAGCTCGGGGAATAGGAGTTCAGCTGCTTTTGACATGATACATTCGGACGTATGGGGCCCTTGTCCTACAACCGGAATTAACGGTTTTCGATGGTTTATCACCTTTATTGACTGTTATACCCGCGTGACATGGGTCTACCTTATGAAGAATAAAAGTGACGTCCTTGAGGCCTTTCGGGACTTTCATCGCCGGGTGAAAACACAATATGGCGCTAAAATTAAGTGTTTCCGGTCTGACAATGGGACGGAGTATACTAATAAGAGGGTTGCTGAGTATTTTTCCACTCATGGAATACTACATCAAACTTCATGTGCTTATACTCCGGCACAAAATGGTGTGGCTGAACGAAAGAACAGACACCTGCTGGAAGTCGCACGGACGATGATGCTGGCTATGAATGTCCCGAAACACTTATGGGGGCAGGCTATATTGACGGCCTCTTATCTCATCAACAGAATGCCATCTCAAGTATTGGACTGGAAGACACCGTTGGAGATGCTTACTGGGGCAACTACATACACTGTTCCTCCGAAAGTTTTTGGATGTGTGTGCTTTGTCCAAGATAATAGGCCAGGCGTTGGCAAACTGGATCCTAGAGCAGTTAAATGTGTCTTTGTCGGTTACACGGCAACTCAGAAGGGATATGCCTGTTGGAGTCCAGTCGAGCGGAAGATGTTTGTAAGCATGGACGTTACATTCAGAGAACTCGAACCATACTATGGTTCGGATGAAGGTTCAGCATTTGGTGACACACCTAACACAGATGGTGTTAGATGTGAGGGGGAGATAATAAGCCCAAATGTCGTTGTCGGATCGGTTCCGTGTCCGGTTGTAGAAAACTGGACGAAAGGGGGAGAGCACAGTGACTCAGATACAGAGAATGACGAAGAAGATACATATGTTACGCAGGAGGAGCAGCAGACAAGGGAAAAGGAGCTTCAAGTCTACAGAAGGAGACAACAGAAGTCCAGTACTGTGCCTATGCCGTGTCCTGTGCCTACTGTACCAAGTCCCTCGTCTACTCCTGCTCCAACTCTTGAAGATGTTGTCCCCGCACTGAATCACTCGGATTCTGATGCGGATCTCTCCGACTCGGATGGTATGATCTCTCCACCACCTATTGCTCCCTTAAGGAGATCTTCTCGCATCAATGCGGGTAAGGCTCCTGCTCGTTTTGATGATTACGAACATGACATTGCCAACTTCTTGTCTTATTCTAACATTTTTTCGAATTATCGAGCCTTCATTGCATTGTTAGACTCTACTTCGTTGCCCAAGTGTTGGCAGGAAGCAAAAAAAGATCCAAGATGGAAAGCTGCAATGATGAAAGAACTTGGGACACTGGAGAAAAATAAGACATGGGAGCTGGTTCCATTATCCAAAGGAAAGAAAGCTGTGGGATGCAAATGGGTGTACACAGTGAAAGAGACGCCAGAAGGAAAAGTAGAGCGGTACAAGGCGAGGTTGGTTGCAAAAGGATTCACACAGTCATATGGCATAGACTATGATGAGACGTTTGCCCCAATAACAAAAATGAGCACCGTGAGAACTCTGGTCTCCATTGCAGCGAACTATGGGTGGAAGCTATACCAGCTGGATGTGAAGAATGCCTTTCTTCATGGGGACCTGCAAGAAGAAGTATACATGGAGCTCCCGCCAGGGTGCTACGCGACGGAATCAGACGGAGGAACGTCGCAAGGAAAGGTGTGTAAACTGAAGAAGTCGCTATACGGGCTCAAGCAATCTCCTCGAGCCTGGTTTGACAGATTCAGAAAGGCTGTTACAGGCATGGGATACCGTCAAACAAATGCAGATCATACGGTCTTCCTCCAGCATGCAAGAGGCCACATCACTATACTTGCTGTATATGTGGATGATATAGTGATCACAGGTGATGATGAAGTCGAGATCACTATACTTGCTGTATATGTGGATGATATAGTGATCACAGGTGATAATGAAGTCGAGATCACTAAGCTGAAGTCAAAACTCGCGAAGGAGTTTGAGGTGAAGGATTTAGGAGCGATGAGGTACTTTCTAGGTATCGAAGTGTGTGAAGGCGAACAGGGAATTGTTCTATCGCAAAGAAAATACGCACTAGATCTGCTGAAGGAGACAGGGATGCTGGGATGCAAAGCAGCCGTCACTCCAATTGACCAGAAGTGTAAGTTTGGAGCAGAAGCAGGAGAGCCTGTTGATCGTGAAAGATATCAAAGACTTGTAGGGAGATTGATTTATCTGGGATACACTCGCCCTGATATCTCATTTGCGGTGAGTGTAGTGAGTCGCTACATGCATGATCCAAGAAAGGGTCATATGGAAGCAGTATTTCAGATCTTGAGATATCTGAAAGGAACGCCGGAAAAGGGGCTATGGTTCAAGAAGAATGGACGCATAGAAGTTGAGGGATACTGTGATGCAGACTGGACGAGCTGCATAGACGACAGAAGGTCTACCACGGGATACTGTGTTTTTGTAGGAGAATCTGGTCTCATGGAGAAGCAAGAAACAGTCAGTGGTAGCACGGTCGACAGCTGAAGCAGAATACAGAGCAATGGCTCTGGGAGTGTCAGAGTTGCTGTGGGTGAAAGCGTTGCTGACAGAGTTGAAGCTGGACAAGGGAGCACCATTACATCTTCTGAGCGATAGTCAAGCTGCAATAAGTATAGCTAATAATCCAGTTCAGCACGACAGAACGAAGCACATCGAGATTGATCGATTCTTCATCAAGGAGAAGCTAGAACAAGGGATACTGGAGATTGACCATGTCCGCTCAGAAGAACAAGTTGCAGACTGTCTGACTAAGGGTCTTAGTTCATTAAGTCTGACGAAGCTATGTAACAAGATGGGGATGATCAATATCTATCGCCCATCTTGAGGGGGAGTGTTGAGAATCAATAAGGGACTTTTAGTCCCACATCGGAATATCGAGTATGTAGAGGAGCTAGACTCCCTATAAGTAGTGAAGTAGTCCATCAATAAAAATTATCCAAACATTATTTTCTACAATAAAAAGCCAATAATAGAAAACAGAGCTACACTACAGGAAGCAAGCAAGTTATATAGAACAATAATCCAAAGGAACAAACTAGAAGAGCAAAAAGATGCCAGGGTCTGAAAGAGAAGGTCGAAGAAAATCACCAAGATAATGCCATCTATGCATGTTATTGCAAAAAGGGGTTTTACTTTTTATTTAACAAAATATCACTTGTTTGTGCCATGACAGCATGAACCAACCGACACATGGTCTACATAATAAACCATCAAAACCAACAATATCAAACCATTAAAATTGTTGGTTCAAGATAAAAAAAAAACAACAAAAAGAAATAAAACAAAAACTTTCCAAAAGGTTGAATTCTGTTAAAAAATAAAATCAAAAAATTTCTTCAGATCCCACGATTGACTTTGAACTTGGTCCAATTTAAATGGAAAGTTTATGTCATGTCTTTTTGACATTTGAGGGGAAAAAAATGATTGTTCAATATCTATAATAAAGTAAGAATCCTAAAAGATAATAATACTAATATATAACATATATTAGTGAATAGTTGGTAATGATTAAGAAAATTGGAATTTTTTTTCTAAATTAAAAACCAATTTTCATAAAGATTAATTTATTTTATAAACAAAAGATTAAGTTTCATATCTTCTAATAGCAAAAAAATTATTTTCTTTTGAAGAAAAGGACTTTCTTTTAATTTTAATTTATTGATTATTTTCTTTTAAGATTATTTTATTGATGAAAAACTTTATATTGAAACAAATTAATTTAAAGTTACCAAATAGTTCTAAGAAATATAAATTACAATGTAGGTCCAAAAGTAGACCTGGTTGGCTTGCATTTAGGCTCAGTTCAAGCAGGTTAGTGTTGGTTGAAGACAAACAATACCCAATCCTCATGTAACTAAAAAAACAAAAAACAAAAGGATCGGTGTCTAAGAACCTAACCCTCTCTATCTATCTCCGCCATTAACACAAAACTCAACCACAGAACCCTAACCATAGAAGATTCAGTAGACAAGGATTCACACTAGCCCACATCCCTCTCCCACTCCGTAAATCCTAAACCTAGAGTGTCTTCACCATTTCCTAGGTCACTAAACCCTAACCATTCCTTCTCTCTCATTTTATTTATAACTGAGCAGAGGAATCCCGTCCACCACTTTTATTACCCCACATACACCCTAGCTAATGTGATGATAGTGGCATGTTAATGTCCTCACACTTGCCCACTGACGTGGCAAGCTCCATTCCTCGTACTCAGAGCATAAACCTCATCGATCGTAGGGTCTCCAAAACAGTAGCAGTCAAAGTCAATATTTTAAGGTGTTTTAAAAGGCATCTGCCTCCCCGTCTTAAGTGGTCTCCTAGGCATTAGATGCTCTAACGCCTATGCACCTAATATTTACGAGGTCTTGAGGGAGCCACCTAGGCACGAAAGGAAGTCGTCTCAAGTCGCCGCCTCCAGTACCTCAACATGCCTTAACTTAAATGCATAGTCCACAGTATCGGCAAATACTGATCCGATACAGTCGATACCGATATGATTTGGCATGTTCCGATCCGATACCGACCGCTACCGATTCAGACGTTGGCTTCACAGTCAATTCGGTAGAAAAAATCGAATAAAAAAATACCAATCAACAAGAACGTAAAAGCATAATAAAGTTGTAAAAGCACGTAAATGAAAAAAAAAAAAATTTATTGTAGGTAAACCAATCAAGAAAGGTGATTATTATTTCATTCAATTTCAAAAGTATTAATAAACAAAACATAAAATACTTAAAATTATGCCATATATCAAATATTTTTCCCTAAATTATTATTAGTAATAATTTGCTTTTTGATACAAAAAAAACCTGATACTCCGATCTGAAAGTGTTGATGTCAATGCCGATACCGATACTCATAGGAAGTGTGATACTGATTATGATACTGTAAATCTTGCTTAAATGTAATCTGGTTTAAGCCAACTTATTTTGAATTTAGAACATAGTCTGAACCAATAATACAAAGAGAAATATTATTAATAACTTTATATATGTTAGGTTGTATCTCGCATCCGATTGGTGACAATATAAAGGGAGCTGGTGCAGAAAGTCCAGTCCCACATCGGATAGAAAGTGGGAGACTGAGGTATAGTTTAGTCCCACACGGGATTTCTCTTTTAAGTGATATGGGCCAAGTCTAATATCATACCTTATGGATCAACTCTCATCGTTTGACATTATAGATATCACATAATACAAAAAGAAGAGTAGCATTTCACCTCCCGATTTTCTTCTCAATTGTGTTTGTCCTAGTTGAACATTATCTCCATTTCTGACTCCGACGTGCACTACTAAGAGCCATCAAGTATTCTTGAACTTCCTTGCTCACCAACTTCCTTTTTTTCTCTTCTACCAAGGCCCAATTGTCCCAACATTATCAATTGACTTTCGATACTCCGAAAAATATTAATATCTTTCATAAGCTTTGAGATTTTTTTTCCTCTCTCCACGAGGGAGTTTTACTCGTCTCTCCTCAGTTTTTGAACTTTTCTATACATTCCCCATTTTTTATATTTTAAAACTTTGGGCAATTTACGTTAACTATTCCTATGTTTTACACTTATTACAGAAACTATCCCCTACTTTGAAACTAATTACACGAACCACCCCTATAGTTTATATTTTCAATAGAAACTTATAACACTAACCACCCCTATATTTTATTAAATTTATAAAGCAGAGGGGTGGTCAGTGTAATTATTTTCGAAATAGGGGTAGTCCTTGTAATACTCATGAAACATAGGGGGGTCAATGTATTTATTTCTTAAAACTTCAATTATAATACGTTCAATATTGATGTATGCTCAAAAGTTCGATATAGTATTATTTGTTTGTTTTCATTCAACACTTATCTCCAAACAACAAGTTTGTCTCATCTCCTATACACCTTTAATTTTAGTCTAGAGACCCTTGCATTAGGGCCTTGAGGAGGGCCTAGATATCAAGATAACTTAAAGCAAAATACATGATAATACAACGATACATTTATATAAAACTTCTACACGGAGTAAGGGTAATGGAGCCATAGACAATCAAGTGAAATCAAATTCATGACAAAAAATTATCTATGGACAAGCACATTGCGGTAAAGGTCGTCATGGCAAAAAAAATATTACTGCATGACATAGAGGGGAGGTCATAAAGTTGGTTTCTAGCGGAATCCAAGTCTCAACGGGAACACCATGGTTTTAGGTTCCATAAGCCAAACATCAGAAGTACCGACACCGCGGGAGTATTTATAATGTACACTGCAAACCGGAACTATTATTCTTCACATGCATAATGACGGGAGATGCCTCATGGTCCACCAGCTATTCCATGATTAGCTTTGATAAAGTACATAAGCTTATATGCAGTTTGACTAAACTGTAACCTAGGCAAATCCTTTTGGGTCCATGAGATCTCGTCGTCTCGTACCGTCTTAACAGTGTTGGTCCAGGTTGACTTTCCGAAGTAGCCCACTCGTCAGCCGACACTTAGAGACTCAGTAATAGTCTACAGTTCTCCTCTTAGTCACACTTGGCTCAGCTACGCCAACTAGTCAAAAGTGAGAGCTCCTTGTCAACTACTTCCAGACTCACTTGTTCTCACCTCATGCCCGTGACAGTGTCCATGGACCCCCTTATCTTGGGCCTAGTTCACTTCTCAACTACCAAAAATATCACTACTCTTTCTCCACCTAAATGGTTGTGACTCGACTCACTCTCTCACTACCAAGAAGGTAGTAACACAATTCTTGTAGCTTTGCCTCATAGAAGTCCACAACTCATCCCAAACGCCAAACTTGACTCATTTTCCTATCACCAAAAAGGCCACAACTCTAGCCGCAAAGATGGAGGCAACTCAGTCTCTCGCCGTTAAGGTCTCAATTGTCTCACAACACCAAGAGAACCTCGACTCACTCTCTCACCGGCACCGCCTAGTTGGCCACAAGTCAAGTCACACTCTCACCACTAAGATGGCCGCAACTTTTTCTCTCTTTGGACTTGATTGTCGTCTAAGCTCCAGCTTGTGGGCCATGAAGAAGTGTGTTTTATGATTGTTTTATGTTTTTCCTTTATTACCTGTCATCTTTTGCCATTTATTAGCCATGTCATCTTTTGTCATTTACTACTACATAGTCGTTTACTTGTGTATTTCCTATATATTGCTTGGCCTATAGCCCTAATGAATGAATTTAGTTATTCCCGATGTAATCTATTCTTCCATATAAGCAATTACTTGTTTACGTAGACAGACAGCAGTCACAGCACACCTTCTCCAACCAGATTTGTCTGTTTCATATGACATTCTGTGACTTCACAGTTATGTTTATAATTATATCACTCCTAACAACATTTACGAAGTATCTCAAAAAAGAATAAAACAATATTTTATCTCCTACAACAATTTCTCATTTAGACAAATTGATGTCATGTCTACTTCAAAACATGAAGATGTTGATAATAAAAGTAACCACCTGTAATGAATAGCGACAGGCTTGTGTCTCTGTGTCTATTATGGATATTCCGTTTTGAGCAGCAGCTGCTAGATATCTACCTAAACGAGGTTGGAATCTCATTTGGGCGGAACCACCCTGCAAAACCACAAAAAATTAGGACAACGTAGAAAAACAACAAACAATAATGTAAAGACAGAACATATCATTAATGTTTAAATATATTTATCCAATTATTATCATTATTAGTATAAGGTACTAATATTTGTTAAAAGAGATTCTAAATAATAGAAGATGATAGCAAGCCAGCTTTCTAGTTAAGGTTTTATGTGTTGCCATATCTGAATTCTGAAGTCCTAATAGGACTTGAAATTTGAAGCTACTGATGGTGCTAGTCGTAGCTAAGGTCGGCTACGTGAGGTCGGGGGACCTAATATACTAATAGGGCATGATAGGACATTGTATTTTGTAATCTTTGACAATTAAAGTTAAACTACAGAAAGAGAAGAGAGGCTGACTTCTACTGGCTGTGGGTCAAAGGTTTTAGATTGAGTTTTTGTATGCACCGCAAGTAAATCATTAGGTTTGCTTTATAAGTTACTCATTAGCAAGTAAATCATTGGGTTTGCTTTATAAGGGAACCATGGGTCAAACACTAAGACCGAGTCACCAATGTTGGAATTAAAAATCCAATACCATTAGGAGTATCAATTAAAATTTACTAGTACTAATTGCTATAGGAAGGTAAGGTTGGTTACTATATAATGCAGAGTCCGGTTTGCTCCTACTATAAATAGGGATGTGTGGCTTTGTAATTGAAGTATAGCGGAAATAGTTGAATTGCTTCTGTGCTTGAAGGAAAGTTGAAGAGTAGTTAATTTTTATATGTAGAGAAGCAATAAAAAAATCAAGGAGAAAAAAGTTGAGAAATATATATATATATATATATATATATATATATATATTTTGGAATAAGGGTAAATTTTATTCCACGCAAATCACAGTAAAGGTATTACAATACACTATTCTCACATCTCCATCCCCAGTTAAGGGGCCATTACAGATACATCGAATTCTATATTATGTAGAATTCCGACTGGCGGAGTAACCAGTCCCTCAAAGATACGCCTATTGCGCTCCCTCCAAACATGCCAAACTGATGCAACAAGTCTAACTCTCGCCATCTTGGCCCAACCAGGGTCCATGTCTCGGCGGTCTCTGATCCAGCTGAGGATATCCCGGATATCTATGGCACGAAATATATATATATATATATATATATATATATATATATATATATATATTGGAAAAATGGTAAATTTTATTCCAAAATCAACTCAACTCATATAGCTTACAGTACATCCCATGGACCACTCACCCTACTAGGGTGACATAGCATTTACATCAAACTCAATATTGTAAAGTATGTCTATTGGGGGAGTAGAGAGCCCCTCGAAAATACGCCGATTCCATTCCCTCCACACATGCCAGACAGAGGCAACTAGTCGCAATCTGGCGGTCTTGAACCATACATGTCCCCTATATCTCTGGTCACGAATCCCTGTGATGATGTCTCATAAATCTCTGCCTATGTCACAATCACCCAATGACCTGCGGCACTGTTCAGACCAAATATACCAGGACACATTACACTCAAAGAACAAATGTCTCATAGATTCATTACCTGCTTCACACAACATACACTTGGGATTGGGGATGGGGATCCCAAACGTAATGAGCCTATCTCTCGTCAGCAGTCGCCCCAACATCAACCGGTAGACGCATAATTGCATCTTGCGAGTCAGGTCCTTGCACCAGATGAAGTCATAATCCTCGCTCCTAGTATACGTTTGGCGTACCAGGTTGTAGCAACTCTTGGATTGGAATTTTCCTGTAGCTCCAGGATTCGTAGGCGGATTCCAAATTCATCTATCGGCTAGCTGACTCGAGTCAATATCTACCGCTCAAATAGCCGCTCCAAGCTCTGTCGTGTGGCAGTATAGCTCTGGCCTCTATTTACCATTCCTGATAATATACTGACACTTCATCCCTTTACCAGCCTCCCTGTGTAGCTGGTCGTCCAGTATCTCTAGCAACGATTGACGCTCCACCCAAGAGTCTAGTCAGAGGTCAGTACCTGTCCCATCTCTCATAATCCGCCGAATAGAAGATTTGATAACAGTTTTGTGTCGGAGAATACTTTTGAAAGTCACTGAGTGGTTGTTTTTTAGAGCACAGGTCCAAAAGTTGTCCTTCTTCACATACCGACTAGATATCCAGTCCGTCCATAACGACCCGCCTTTGATGAACCTCCATGCCATCTTTAGCCCCGAGGCCTCTCTGACTGGCAGGAGTGATCTGAGCCCTACCCCACCCTCTACCCAAGGTCAGCAGAGTTGTCCCCAAGAGATCACATAGATGCCCCATCTCCAGATGAAGTTGGCACAAATGCTCTCCACCTTCCTGATAGTGGCCATCGGAACTAGGATAGACTGGAGCCTTAGCAGTAATGACTGACCTCACTAGCTCAATGTGACCCCCAAAGGACAGGCCTGCTGTCTGTCATCCTTCTACCCTCCTATGAGCATACTCCACCAGGCCCTGACAGTCCAGTTCCCTCGCATAGTTAACTGTCAGATGCACCCCCAGGTATTTGACTGGGGGCTCCCCTTTTTCGACATCTAGGATTGCCGCTCTTTCCTCCTTCAGCATACAAAGGAAGCTGAAATAGACTCGACTCTTTTCTCGGTTCAGTTGAAGCCCAGAAAGCTTGCCAAACTCACCCATAGTCCTAGCTAGCGTGGTCATCCCTCCCATAGATGGCCGAAGAAAAACCAGGAGGTCATCCGCATATATGAGGTATGAAACATGCGGCGTGATTTGCTTGTACAGAGGCACAACCTGCCCACTATGCACCGCCATATCCATCAGGCAAGAGAAGTACGCCATATCCATTGGGAAAGTAGGGGTCAAGATCCACTCCCTAATTCTCGATACCCATATCTCGTCAAACCCCATAGCAACCATCATGTGACACAGAAAGTCCCTGTTAACCATGTCATAAGCTTTCCTCAGGTCCAAATTCATACATGCCTTCTAGCCTCCTAGTTTGTTGAACTCCCGCACCATCTCATGAGCGAGCAGGCTGTGCTCCGATTTGCCCTTGATGAAAGCTGCCTGGTTCGGGGAGACCAGGTCCTGCATAATCCCCTCCATGCACCGACATATAAGGTGAGTAATTATCTTACAAAGATAATTACAGCATGCAATAGGACGAAAGTCAGCCAGCGAAGTCGCTCCTTTCTTCGACACCAGGGTCAGGAACGTGTGGTTGAGCACCTTCAGCAATTTTTCCTCCGTAAAGAATTCCTTTACTGCTTCAAGAACTGGTAGCTTCAGCGAATCCCAGTGGCACTTGTAGAATCCACTGCTAAACCCATCCGACCCTGAGGCCTTGTTAGGGTCCGCCTTCATGATAATAGCCTCCACCTCCTCTAGCCTGACCGGCGCAAGTAACTGGTTGTTGCCATACGGCGTCACCAGCTTCTTTGTGATAATATCTGGAAAGATAGACATATAGTCAGCTTGAAAATATAACTCTAAATAGTACCTGACAGTCTTTCCCTGGATCGCAGTTGGGTCGCCAACCAGCTTGCCCTCTCCATTAAGTAGACGGGAGACACTATTACTATATTGTCTGGTGCGAATCACATCATAGAAGAACTTGGAGCAGCGGTCCCCCTCCTTAAGCCAGGAGCATTTAGTGCGTTGTGTCGCACTAATTTTCTTCTGGAGTCGGAGAATGTTGACTTCCCATATCAATTCCTTTTCCTGTGCCGCTAAGAGCCCATCCAGGATAACAGATTGCATGGAGTTCTAAGTAGCCCTGAGTTCAGCCCCCTTGTCCTCCAGAGATGGTCGGGGCATGCTCTTTACCCAGCTCCGGATAGCCCTCTTAATACGCTTGAGGATGTGCACCATACGGAATTGAGCCGTTCCCTCCTGCTGATAGTGAAGCCCCTCGGCCACTGCCTCCATATAGCCCTCGGACAAGTACCAGCTGTTGTTGTAGCGGAAATGACGCAATTTTCAAGCGGGCCGCTCAGTGAAGCCGACCCTGATCGGGGAGTGATCACTAGTCCCAGCAGCTAGGCCCTCTGCCACTGAATTTGGGAAGCAATTCTCCTGAGATTTTCTTCAGGATTATTGATAGTTTTTTTTTTAAAGAAACTGGGCAACAGACTTATTGTCCGTTTCAATAATAAAGTTTCTGTAAAGATATATATCTTTAGACTCTTGATGGCTAATTTAACAGCCAATAATTCTTTATCATAAGTAGCATACTTAATCTGGATTTTTGTGAATTTTTCAAATGTATATGCAACGATTTCCTTTTGTTTGACAATTAATACTCCTGCCCAAAAATTATCAGAAGTATCAGTCTGCAATACAAGCTTTTCATCATCAAGGGGAAATAAAGGATGTTTTTATCTTTGACCAATTCTTTTATTCTAGCAATCTCTTCTCTTTCCTTACGCGAAAGAGAAATAGAGATTTTACTTGTATCCTATTTACGTGGTTGTTCTCCAGTAACTTGTTTATATTTTGCTTGTTCATTAGCAAGCTTGTCTTGTAGTTTTTCAACTCTAGCAGAGAGATGGGGAAAAAACTTTCTACTATAGTTAAGCAAACCTAAAAAACTCTGAAGTTCTTTCAAAGTTTTAAAGTCATCTGGGAAATCATTTATCTTTGTATAAATATGTTGTTGTAGTTCAATCTGACCGTTTTTAATTATTTTTCCTAAAAAATCGATTTCTGTTTTAAACAACTCGATCTTCTTAGGACTAAGAATGATCCCATTATCTAGTAATAATTTTACTACTAATAATAAATATTCCTTATGTTCTTCAACAGTTTTTGAGAATACAAGAATGTCATCAATGTATACCACAACAAACTCTAAATGTCCAAATATTGAATTCATCCATTTCTGGAATATTTGTGGAGCATTTTTTAATCTAAAAGGCATGACTAACCATTCATAATATCCCTGGGGACAACTGAAAGCAGTTAGCTCAATGGATGTTTTATCAGCAAATTTAATTTGTCAAAAGTCTGATTTAGCATCAAACTTACTATAAAACTTAGCTCCTTGAATTTATTTTATCAGGTTTTCTGCAGAAGGGATAAAATAACCATCAAACTTAGTATAGCTGTTAAGCTTTCGGTAATTAATAACCATTCTAGCTTGTAATAATCTGGTATCAGAGCCAAGTTCATCAATAAAATCTTGTTGGTTTTCATTGTAAGTACTTCATCTTGTTAATTTTTTCTTTTTTGATGTTAGCTTAAACTCTTGTTCTTGAGTATGATGCTGTGATAGGTGTTTAGATTATTCTAACAAAAATAATGCTGAGATCTGTGTAGAAGCTCTTACATATGGTGTAGGAAACGAACCAATACTGTGCTCTAATTCTGTGAAGCGGTAGCTTAGGCTTGTGGTCATTATGTTGAGGCCAAACCCTGCCAGAAAGCCATGGTAGTTCTGTGATCTTGTTATCAAGGAACGTAGGGGAGCTATGTCGAGCCGCAGAATTACGGGTCAAAACGAGCAAGAAACAGAGATCTGAGAATATTTCTGTTAGAAAATATATGAGCCTACTATAGCTTCACGTACTCAAGAACAACATCTCCACATGGGAGAAAACATGCTGGCGAAAGCCGAATTAAATGTCTATTCGGACAACCACCATTATCCGTTTGAACTAAGGGGATATGAACATATTGTTCATCTACCCTCTCATATAAACCCAGAAAATGGGATATATAATTATATTACTAATACTCTAGTGACTATGAATAATGATATGCACAATATATACAGAGGTTAATGATATTGGGATAGAAATTGCACATAACAAAAATGTAATTAAAAGTTTAGGAAAGACTCCTAAAGAGTATGAAAGTGTTTCTAGTAGACCAAATCCGGTCTTACAGACAACTCCAGTCTTACATACCAAGAGGCATTGGGCAAACGGCATTAATATGATAAAATTTTCATCTCAAGAGATAAATACTATTCCTACCAATGAAATAAATGAATTTTTTTATAAAACCTTCGTGAGGCTACAACAGCAAGAACTCTATGGAGAAATAGAGAGTGATGATGTTTATTCATTCTATGAAAAACATTCAAAAGCTATTGACTTCTATAAATGGAAGTATACTGAAAGCTCAAGTCCAGGTTCATCTGATGATGAAACAGAAAGACATAATATAAGAGTTGTAGAAGAAGGTCACGAAAGCAACGATACAATGGTTATCGAAGCAAAACCCACTACTCATCCGGGATCAATAAATTATAGTCCCGAGATAATTATGAGAGATACTTGTGCAGTAATAGGAGGAACTTCTCCTTTTACCCAAATGTTTCATGAAGAAAGACGAAAGGATTGGGTAAAATTACAAGCAACTAAACAAAATGTCTATCAAGACAAAGCATATTTGTCTGATGGATTGACTTTTAATATTGATGATATTTCCCATAAACAAATTGGAGAATATATCTCAAACTGGAATCAAAAGGTTCAGGGGATGGCGTATTTTCTAGCCCCTGATATAACTACTGAGGAATTTATTCACTATGCCACTAGCCATTGGCAGGACAATAGTGTTGCATGGCTAAGAAACCTCGAAATATTAAATCCAGAAGAGGCTAATAAGATCAGAAATAATCCTAATAAGCACACCGCTTTGGATAGATTATTAGAATTACTTTTGGCAGATTTTACGGAAGAATATCCCAAGGCTACCAAAGACTATGATAAAATATTACATAAAATGACCTTATGTGATATTTGTATGCTTGAAGAATTTGTTTCCAAATATATTGGACTTATTTTTCATTTGAGCAATAAAGATCATAAAGAATTCTGGATAAAGGGATTTTTTGCTAAAATACCTTATCCTTGGAATAATGTTATAAAAGAAAGGTATGATAAGATCCGAGGTGGAGTTCATACCACTAGCATTCTTAAAAGAGCATGTATGAGAGCCATGGAAGAGGCTTGTGAACAATATAAAGCCTATGCACAAATGAAAAGATATATTAAAAAAATTGTACTTGGATATCGTTGCTGTAACAAGTATGATGAAGATATAAACTTTCAATTTGGATGTCCCCCTGAATATAAGGGGTCCAACTGGCAGGAAAAAAAAGATGGAATAAGGGTAAAACCTTTGGAAAAAAGAAATGGAAAATAAATCGAAAAAAATGGAAACCAAATTTCAAAAAATAAATTAAATCCGAGAAGAAATTCGGAAAAAGAAAATTCATTAAAAAGAAAAAATTCCGCAAGGGTTGAAAATGTTTTAAATGCAACAAAGAAGGACACTTCGCCAATGAATGTCCTGAAAATATACAAAGTATTGTCATTGATGATCTTGAAGAATACGGTATAAACATCGGAACTATAGATGAAATAAGTAGTATACATCTACTTCTTCCATCTATGAAATTGAATCTATTGATGAGTCCTCTGAGGAAGAAAAATCTTTTGAAGGTGAGGATCTCTGTGAGGCAATAGAATATCTCAAGATCAACATGAATACAATAAACAAAACATATAATCAAGTGAAGATTACTCTTCTCAATGACAAAGCGATCCTTCCTATAAAAGAAGGAATCTCTGCAGGAGATACTTTATACTCCAGTAAGTCGATATGTATAAAGAGATATCGTAGTGCAGAAATATTTTTAGATATGAGAATATTTATACCTATTGGATACTACGGTATGATTCATAGTGTTCCTCTACATACAAATAAAGGTATAATTCTTACACAAGGTTATATTGAACCTGTTTCAAAACATAACATAGCTATTATTGTCAAAAATACCGTTTATGAAGGTGATTACACCATAGAAAGAGGTGACCCTATTGGGTTATTAGTAATTCATAAAGATGAGGACCTCCCCATTGTGGAGGATCCCCTTCCAAAAAGAAGTTGTGATCCTCAACAAGGTTCTAGTAGCTCGAGCAGGAATGAACCTCAAGAGCAATACTATAAATTCAGAATATATATGAATATATTGACATCTGAAGAAACTTCAAATTCTAGCCTCACACAGAGTGAAGGTGAACAATTTGAAATTACAGATGAAGATCTGGAAAAGCTTAAAGAAGCACTTCCGCATTCCGATAAAAAAGAAGTATATAAACCTATTTTCTTCCAGTCTAGGTTTTTGAATAAGCATACTTACATATTCGAAAGAATGCAAGTAAATATAGAATTAAAAGGCGGAGAGGATTTCTCTTCCATATGTCTTCTTGACAGAAAGAAGATGGATAGATTAAAAAAGAAATACCCAAAGATGAGATATCTTTATATTGGGTTAATTCAATTAAAAATAACAGGCTTATTCCGTACAGGAATAGATACTCCCATACTAGTTGTATGTATGGATGAACGTATAATAAATAGCCCTCTAAATAGTATTATCGGAGGAGCTAAATCCAACCTGGTAAACAGGTTATTTGGAATAAATATTCATCCGGACTTTTCTATAAGTCTCGAGGATGAAAATATAGAGAAAACTTGTACTCTATCTATTAATCTACAAGGCATACAACTTATGCCAGGCTCTAAGGTTTTGGGAATACAATGGAAACATTGTATGGCTATGAATGATACTCCAACATTCAAGTCTATTACTCCAAAACATTTAGTTAAACTTTTCGAAGTTGGTATTGGTAGAACTATCCAACCTAGATTAGTTAAATTAGAACATTTGAGATTAGACAACAAGATGCAGTTGTTTGTAAAATCTCTTAAACCAAAACTTGAAGTACCTACTGAGTATTTTATCGCCTCAGGAAATACAATATCTACGGTTATGAGTGGAAGACAATTATCTAGAACATATGATTCTGAATCTTCTTCTTCAAACTCAGTAAAAATATCTAGATCTAACTCTATGGATCATATGGGTACTGAAAATCTACCTATCGATGGATACTCACATAGAGCTAGTATTAGCGATTCTCCTATTGAGGGAAGAACTAAATTATTACTAGATAATGTAAAGTCTAGAGAAAGAGAAAATTTAATTGTTAAGACACCATTATCCCGAATTAGGGAACAAAACTCAGATCTTTCTTAATGAGTTATTATAAAAAAAAAACATACAGAATTTAATGCTTACCATATAAAGGAAGCATACAAAATGTTCTGTCTTATCCATAAATTTAAAGATATTATCAAAAATGAATCCTTAAAATCCAATTATATAACTCTTGTTATGAGACACCTTGATGGTACTAAACGAGTGCTCAAAGAGCATATACGTTTATTTCACCAAATGAATAAATCAGAAAGGAGAAAGGTTACTTTCGCAGGAAAGAATTCCACAACTCGTAAACATAAAAATAGAGTAGTCGAAGAGACTGATGTAGAATTACTAGCTGAGGATCATATTGATCTACCATTTGGAGATGAACTTGACCTAGAATTGGCAAGTACATCTTTAGATAAAATAAGTATTGAGTTTGAGCAAATAGACAGGACAGAATCGATTGAGTAGCTCAACCTTCCTCCTGAACCAGTTCCTGAATGGGAAAAATTGCTTAAAAATACAGACAATGATCAGAACGATTCTTGATTTAAAGTCTGCACCACAGCAACATATTTATATACCCTTAACAATTTGTGTACCAGGGTATGATAAATTTACTATACATGCCCTAGTTGATACAGGGGCAGAGGCTAGTTTATTACAAGAATTGTTCATACTTGAACATCTATGTATTAAACTGGAAAAACCATGTAAATTGAATGATTTCATGGGTAGACAGATTTTGGTAAATTTCAAGACTAAAATCCCTGTCCAATTTCCGGATATACATGGAAACTGTAAGACATATCAATACGACTTTATTCTACTCCCTAAGGAATTTGATAATGATTGTTTAATTGGCATGGATAATTTACGGCACTATCCGCCATTTAATATGCATTATTTTAATATTGATGGTATGTCTATACCTCGAGTGCCATTTATAGTTTCTATGGCAGACAAATATACACCCGCAGCACAGCGTGGTGAGAAGACTACCACTACCACTACTAACAGAGAAAAATTGCACTTATAATATCCCAACGGATAACAACTTCTATAAAATTGTTCATGGAATGTTAGAACCATTATATTCTGATAATCCGTTAAAATTGTTTGATAGATCTCCTAGATACTGTAAAATCGAGCTCTTAGACATACATAAAGAATCAAAAGTACGTGTCAATAGTATAATGGTCTCTCCTTCAGATAAGGAGGAATTTGCTAAGCAAATAAATGAGTTACTTCGTCTAAAATTGTCACGCCCCAGAACCAGAATACTGGAGAGCGGGGGCAGACATAGCCAGCTACGTATATTGAAATGGAAACCACCTCGATATACGGTCACGGCTGTCTAGATATATGAGGGTTTACTACAAGCCAACAGTCTCTTATGGTCATGAACAAGCCTAATGTCTCAATCACAAGCAAGTAAGTAAGGTCGCAAGATGTATGATCATTAAATATACAATAATAAGGCGTCCCAAATATTACATATTCAGCTGATCATGAAGCTAGTCGTACAAAATGCGGGGACTAGCAAGAGTTAAGTCATACATGATCAACCCTAGGATTTGTTAATCATGTTTACAGCCCGTAGGCAGACAGTAAGTAAAGTGCATCGAGCTAACAGGTGCTCGTCGGCTAAACGCCTCAAAAGAATAACTTTACAATAGAGTGAGCGAAACAAAATAGAAAACCCACTCGTAGCCCGGGTTCCTTCTAGTCGCCACCATCGGACTGGAGGTTCGGAAGATCCTCGGGAGCTGCTCCGAAATCTGGCCACACAAAACCAGCTGGGTCAAACCCCAGAAGAGCAAGTGCCACAAAGGAGGCCACGAAATAAGAACAAAAGCCAGCATATCAGAACATAAGAAAAGCAAAGGAAGAAGGTACAAGTAAATAAAGAGTGCAACAGGACAATAAACGACTAGTGACGTGGGACCATTCCGGGAGCCAGGTTACAACCCTTAAACCAGACAAGGACCGGGGTTGTAACCCTTCGCCTGAATAGCACTCTGTCTCCACTCATTTATTGTTTAATAATAAGTAAAACAGTCAAGTTCAAGAGTAGTCAGGTACTGGTACTAGACAAGACTTAGACAAGGCTGGACTCCATCCATTCACAAGCGGCCAAGCAATTACTACGGCTTACTACTTAACTAACTAGGGTTATCACAAGCCTTAATGACTAACAAGATGCAAATGAGAATTCTCCAGTCCCAAGCCCTGCAGACCATCCAGTTATCCTTCCGCGGGTTGAGAGTATGGTTGGGTACATCGCCCCGGAGACGATATACCTTTAGGTGACTTAGAGGGTGCAACACATGACAGTGCGCTGGAAATGTGCTCTACTCGTCGGCAAGCTACAAGTCCAATTAAGAGCGCCCAGATAACGAGATTGCCTGTGACTGGAAATTCTCCATGAACTATAGTTAGATCTAGTCATTAGCCCAATCCATGTTCAGTGCGAATCCCTGACCGTAGGAAACCAGGGAGTCACGTCCTAGACATGATGCAAGACAAGACAAGTGGATTGCACAAGCAAGCAAGCAGGAACACTCACTGTGTCAAGTTGATTATACGAGTCAAGTCAGCCGTCGCAACAGTATCAAGATAATTCATATCAGGGTACTTGTCAGGAGTGCGCCACGACGGGCCACTATCATGTCAGGTTGGTCATGTCAGGAGTGCACCACTACGGGTCACTGTCGTGTTATGCTAGTTCCTTGTCATAACATGCCATGTACAATAGTCATTCCAAACATATTAAGTAAAATCAAGTTCATGACAAAAGGCGTAAGGATATAAAATGGGCGTAAAATATCTAATAAAATATCAATATACAGGGCTATAGAAGAGCCAAGCTTAAAGAAATAAGACCAAAACTCCAAGAGCCAATGGGTTAAGCAAGGGGTCAGGGGAGCAGCGTACGCGCAAGAGCACGCACGCAGGAGAGCAGCGTACGCACAAGGGCACGCACGCAGGGGAGCTGCGTACGCACAAAAGCACGCACGCAGGAGAGCTGCGTACGCGAAAAGTCACGCACGCAGGAGAGCTGCGTACGCGAAAAGTCACGCACGCAGGAGAGCTGCGTACGCGTAAAAACACGCACGCAGGGGAAAGGATCTTCTTCTCCATGGCTGAGAAAAAGCTCCCATGGCTCCAAAACTTCAAGGCATCACAACTTGGCCATCCGAACTCGAAATCCGGATTTCCAAAGTTCCAACCAGGGTGGAACGAAATTCTCTTCCACAAGGAAACATCAAAACTCACAAAATCCAACCTAAATAGACCAAAACCATGCAAAACCGAAAATAGGAAAAACTTAGATCTAGAACAAGAGAGACTCCAAATCACAAAATGCCAAGTTCTAATGTTGATCACCATGTCCTAAACTAGCAAATGGACAAATAAAATAGGGTTCTCATGTGGTGGCAAGGTGCACTTGCCTATGGGTTGGTGTTGTGTAGAGGAAGGAGAAGAAGATCAATGGAGGTTTATGAGGAGAGAGAGAAAGATGGTGGAGTTTTAAAGAGGGTGGGATGTGGTGTGTGAGGGTGGAGCATAGGCTAAGGTGTTCCAATACACATTAAACCAAACCAAACCAACCCAAACCAATTAAAACCGAGCCATGTCAAAACCCAAAATACGAGAAATACCGAAATTCCACAAGTTGAGAAAAATAAAATACATGCCAAAATCCAGATACGAGTATAAATACGGAATACGGGAAATACGGAAAATGAGGGTGACAAAAATTAATACAAAAAAGTTCTAACACTCATTCATCTCCAGCCTTCCTTGTTAGGAACCATACAAAAATTAAACGAGAAAAAGCTAGAATGGTTATTAATTACCGAAAGCTTAACAGCTATACTAAGTTTGATGGGTATTTCATCCCTTTTGCAGAAAACCTGATAAAACAAATTCAAGGAGCTAAGTTTTATAGTAAGTTTGATGCTAAACCAGGCTTTTGGCAAATTAAACTTGCTAATAAAACATTCATTGAGCTAACTGCTTTCAGTTGTCCCCAGGGACATTATGAATGGTTAGTCATGCCTTTTGGATTAAAAAATGCTCTACAAATATTCCAGAAATGGATGAATTCAATATTTGGACATTTAGAGTTTGTTGTGGTATACATTGATGACATTCTTGTATTCTTCAAAACTGTTGAAGAACATAAGGAACATTTATTATTAGTAGTAAAATTACTACTAGATAACAGGATCATTCTTAGTCCTAAGAAGATCGAGTTGTTTAAAACAGAAATCGATTTTTTAGGAAAAATAATTAAAAGCGGTCAGATTGAACTACAACAACATATTTATACAAAGATAAAGGATTTCTCATATGACTTTAAAACTTTGAAAGAACTTCAGAGTTTTTTAGGTTTGCTTAACTATAGTAGAAAGTTTATTCCTCATCTCTCTGCTAGAGTTGAAAAACTACAAGACAAGCTTGCTAATGAACAAGCAAAATATAAACAAGTTACTAGAGAACAACCACGTAAATAGGATACAAGTAAAATTCCTATTTCCCTTTCGCCTAAGGAAAGAGAAGAGATTGCTAGAATAAAAGAATTGGTTAAAGATCAAAAAATCCTTTATTTCCCCTTGATGAAAAGCTTATATTGCAGACTGACGCTTCTGACAATTTTTGGGCTGGAGTATTAATTGCCAAACAAAAGGAAATCGTTGCATACACATCTGAAAAATTCACAAAAACCCAGATTAAGTATGCTACTTATGATAAAGAATTATTGGCTGTTAAATTAGCCATCAAGAGTCTAAAGATGTATATTCTTTACAGAAACTTTATTATTGAAACGGACAATAAGTCTGTTGCCCAGTTTCTTAAAAAGAAAACTATCAATAATCCTGAAGAAAATCTCAGGAGAATTAGAATTGTCATGTATTTAGAAATATTCAATTATGAAGTGGTATAGTGGTATATATTCCAGGATATACTAACTTTCTTGCTGATACTCTTACCAGGCCATAATGCGATGGACGTTGAGGAGTTCAGAAGAATAAAAAAGGTTCACGAAGAAATGAAAAGGCAGGAGGCCTTTTCTCAGGCAACTGGCCCAAAAAAGGCCAAAGCGAATACTGCAAACCAAGCAGCCTCTTCGTCAGGAGCGGCTAAGGTGAACAACCCAGCTCCAGGGACAGAAAGTCCTAAACGGGCGAATAGCCAACCCCAGGCGAACAGCCCAACACAGGGGAATACCATGCCCCAAGCCACACAGGCACCTGCCACACAGGCTCAAAATCCGAAAGGAAAGACATGGGAAGGCCCAAAGAAACTGGTACCTTTCCAGACAAAAACTTACGCTAGTACTATGGTGAAAAACTGGTACAACCAAGAGCTCGAAAAAATGATAAAGACTCTTGGGACAAATTTAATGGCTGCTACAGGGCCATACAGTCTAATGACATAAATGGAGCTAGTTTCTGGCTGTCCAAGCTAGAAAAACAATTTTTAGCCGAAAAGGCAAGAGCTGCTCAGATGAACTCAAAGCTTCATGAACTAAGGCAGATGGCTTTCCAGATGATGGCATATAGTGCTACATCCAGATCCCCTGCTTTGGTTGCGAAAGAAAAGGATCTCTTCCAAGAACATTCTTCAGAACACAAAGAACTGAAGGAAATTCTGAAGACAATCAATAGTCATGATCTGATTAATTTTCGAATACCAGACATACTAAAGCTCTACTCAGCTTTGTCCATTGAAAATGAGAGAACTCAGAGAATGGAAGCTGAAGGCATAGTACAAAATATGATAACCATGTATCAGCAGCAGCTCATAGATGAAGCACGTCTCTTGGCTTATTTCAGACGCTTAGATGATTCGGAAGTCACTAAGTACTTTGAAGGCCTAGAGATAATTTATTCTAGCTATGGCCATATCCACCTGGTGTCCTGCTTCCAGGAGATACTAAATTTGCTCACACAAATCAAAAGAGGATTTGTGCACGAAGTGTTTATCAGCACTTCAGATAAAGAAGTTTATGAGACGACTATCCCAGAGATCTGCTGGGAGGCAGCAGTCGCTCATTACACCAGGTTTCAGACGATGTTCAGATTCAGAGTTTGGAGTATCTGGGAAGAACGTAGATACATCAAATGCTACTCTTCCTACCAAATCTAGGAGCTACAACGCCTTGAGGGAGATCCAGACCTTAAGTTTTCCCCGTTCAGAAAGGGAAATTTTAATGAGGCCAAAGAAAAATACGGTACTGCTAGGGAATTCTTCTCAGAAGCCCAGACAATTGCCAAAGGACAGGCGGTCCTATCAGCGGCAACATTATTCTGGCCAATTTTTTAACCAACAAGCCAGGAGACGAGGAAGAAAGCACAGCCCTTCTCCAAAAGGCCCACCTGGGAGATGTCCCTCCATAGGTCATCCCTGTGCCGTCTATCGTTGTGACCATATACCGCTCCAAGCATGAATCGAAATCCTTCCCTGTTTGTGAAAGAGATCGCAATAAGATGCTCCGACATCATGGTCAGATCACCATCCCAGTTGTTGCTATTTCATCTGACCCAGATCCTTGCCATATCGCATATCGCCAGGTTGTGGAGTTGAACCCAATTGGGGGGAGTCCGTCGCGCTAGCGTTCTCTCCTTTAATCTTAGTTTCCAGCAGCATAGAGATCTTACACTTCTCTCTGCGTAAGACCTCACTAATCTCTCTTCATCTCCCTAAAGAGCATGCACCTCTGACATTTTAGACGATTACCGCCATTAATTATTAAGAGGGGGGCCCTCAAACCCATATGGACCAGTACCCGAGGACGGTAACACGTCCGTCGCCGCCATGTCCTCCTTCAAGCCAGATGTAGTAGTATGCTGACTCGCTGTTTGGGTGAGCATCATGGCCCAAGCAGGGTTGTCCACACAGAGCGACTCTCTGTAGCCAGGCATGCGGCCTTTCTCCCGTGGGTGCCCGTCATGTAGTGGGCCAGCATGTCTCTTCATGCTATAAACTCTCTCCTCGGACACACCACCTTCTCCTCGATGCTCTTTCCGACGTCGTCATGCCCCTGGTGACCATACTCCTATGGGCGTTGAAACTAACCATAACCTCATTGGGATGCTCCGGCTGCGATGAGATAGTCAGACCCAGTCCACTGGCGTCTTCCATCTGCCGGTCCCCCTCCTGCAGGCCACCCTCTACCCTCTCTTCTACTCTAATAGTCTCTGCTGTCCGGGATGTTCTAGGGTCCACAGCTGTCTCCAGGGAAGACACGGTCTTCTGAACTCCATTCGGACATGCACTAGAGAGGTGACCGAAACAAGGACAATAGGAACAATCAAATAAAGTGCAGCCGATTGGATCCAACCTATTCTTGAAATATACAACTCGCACACACTCCCTTTCCAAAAAAAATCAATACACCAAGCACTACACTTAGATTTATTGGATTTGTTGCTAAAATATCGGTATTAAACCCGAAACTCCCGACGGATGGCTAATGGCCCAAGAAAAGGAAAGAATCGATTACATTTTTCATATGTGCTCCTCTTATAGATAGGTGGTACCCATTCGTACTCAACTTTCTGAGTGAGAACCTCCCCAGATGGAACCTCATACTCCAATAGACTCGGGAGCTCTCTACCGGCACTGATCTCCACGAACATCAGAGTGTACATCAGCCTCGACCGAAAGGTTGTAGCGTCGCCAGCCTTAATCGGTTTGTCCACCAAGCTGGCGACCTCATGAGCAGGGGGATGCTCCAATATCTGACTGGGAACTCCGAGAAACGGATCCAAACAGGGATAGCATTGAGGACATCCTTCTCACATCGCAACTCCGGAGTCCACTCTTTTAGAATAATCAGTCTTCCATCAAACATCCAAGCCCTCCTTGGGTAATCCTGACGACGTCTTCCGCAAGTCCAAACTTGACATAGTAGAAGTCATTCTCCCTCGCAAAAACCTCAATGTTTCCTTTTGGTTACCAAACACGTGCAGCATACGCCCGGATCTGTCCATAGAAAGGCTTGTTCCCCGGCATGTATAAGACCAACATGTTTTTCCAGAAAGCTGTCACCTCCGCTATCTCATCTGCAGGGAAATAGGCTCGAAAGCTACTCCCTACCTTCTTTGGCGGCACATACTCCATAAACGATGGGCATTTGGGTCCTACTGGCTTGCATATGTCTGCCCAAGACTTTCCCACAGGGCGAGTAGACGTCCCCTGAGACCATGGAACGTCACTAGGGAGAGGGGACCCAAGTCCCTGGCCTCCCATGTCAGAAGCACTCCATTTCCCTTTATCCGCTGCCGTCACCTTGGGTCGCCATCCCGGCGTCCTACCACTAGCACAATTCCCCGACCGTGGAGGGCCACCTAGGCCATGAGATGTCTTTCTCGTCCCCGAACCTGCTCCCGCTCTTCTGTTTGCGCCTTTGGGTGCATCTGTCCTCTACTCATTTCTTGACGTGAACCACCATCCTTGCCTACACTCGTACCACCGCGACATCTCGTAACTGTCGTACATCCACCGTTCTCCGTCTGTCCACCTTGAGATTCAGGCATGGATCCAGATTGGAAAGCCGGCGATCCCGACAGATCTGGGACCCATCGATCGTGTCTGATGCCCGTCGTCGCCGTCGAGCCACCGCCACCGCCCACCGGGACGTTACCGCGCGGGGGAGCCACCGCTCCGCCTGCCATCGAGCCGCCCACAGCCGCTCCTGTCCCGGCTGCGTCGATCACAGCCACGCTGATTCTGGCCGGCCCGCTCCCAGCTATGTCGCCTCCACCGCCACCGCCGCCGCTCGCAATCCTCCCAGTCGACCTGCTCCCTCCACCAGCGTCGCCATCTCCCGTGCCGCCCTTGGCCGGCCACCCCGGCCGAGCCGCCGCTGGTCGCACCGCCGAACGCGCCGGGGTCCCAGGTGAGGGACCCCCTAGGGTTTGCACAATCGCCCGCTCCCGCAACCATTACTATATTATTATTATTATTATTATTATTATTATTATATATATATATATATATATATATATATAGTTTCGCAGTATCGACCGATACCGATACGGTTTGGCATGTCCCGATCTGATACCGACCGATACCCGATACTGACCGATATCAACATTGTCTCTCTTTTCCGGTCAATTCAACAAAAAAATTGAACGAAAAAGACCAATAAGCAATGGTGTAAAAACAAAGTAAGGTTGTAAAAGCATGTAAAAGAAGAAAACTTATGTATCATATGTAAACCAATCAGTGAGAGTGACTACTATGTTTTTCAATTTCAAAACTACTAAGAAACAATACTGAAAATATTAAAATTATGCAAAAATGTATAAAATATAATTTCTAAAATGTTAATAGTTTATTAATAATTATTTGCTTTCCTATACCAAAAAATCCGATACTCCAATCTGAAACCTCCGATACTGCCGATACCGCCGATCCCGATACTCATAGGAATTGTCCGATACCGATTCCGATATTTCGAACCTTGATATATATATAAAAAAAAAAAAAAAATATATATATATATATATATATATATATATATATATATATATATATATATATATATATATATATATAAAGCGAAGTTGTGTTTTCCGCCAAAACATAAAATGATAAAGAAGTCACAATTAAAAGAATAGGGGTTATATAAAATGGCTACGAATATGACTTGTAAGTCCTCCAGCTTTTCATACTTTTGGAGAACTTCCAACCAGAAAGGAGATAAAAAGCTATACGAAGTAAAAGAAGAAAATGTTGTCATATGTCAATTAAAAAAACCTTAAATGATATAAATGAGAAGCAATTTCAAAAACCACATATATATATATATATATATATATATATATATATATATATAGAGAGAGAGAGAGAGAGAGAGAGAGAGAGGAGAGATCGGGATCCCCGCTCTTAAGCATCCATGCATGTTCTCTGAAATACCAGCCATTGAATTGTATTTTTTGACCATTTAGATTAGCTCAAAATCTCGCGAGAAATTGGATAGTTTAAAGATCTAATATGAAAGTTAAAAATACAATCCGACGACTGCTATTTCGGTTAACATGCAGGGATGCTTAAGAAAAAAAATTTGATCCCTAATATATATAGTAGTCGTCGGATTGTATTTTTTTATTGCCTCTCTTGTTTAAAGTTTTTATTGCCTTCTCTTGTTATGAACAACATCCCGAGGATTCAGAATTGTATAGCATGCCAACTAGTCCTAAACCATCTCAAACTGTGAGATCTTTGCAAGCTAAGGAGAGAGCAACAAAACCACAAGTTCCGGTAGATAAAGTTATTAGAAGAAAAATCAGTTTGATGAAATGTTGTATTGGTTCTATAAAAGGAAGCCAACGCAGGAACAGTCAAGGTGGTGGCCGATACTATGGAAGATCTCATGATCGAGGTCACCTGCATAGAGAATCTCAAGGTTGAGGCCACGGATGTGTATGAGGAAGCACTCACGAAGAAAAAGTTCAAGGTGTAAATTACGTAAGATTGAAAAAGAAAGGAGTCCACGTCAAAGAGCTAGAACTAAAGGTCACAAGGGAGGAAAATTTTGTCGGAAACAGATAAACGAGTTCTTACCAAACATAGAAAAAAAATCGTCACAAAAGGTTGGTAGTGAAGAACTTAAAGAAAATCATACCAAAGAATCAAGATCGACAAACAATTTCTAAGATAACAAGAGTTGACATAGGCACTAGAAATTATAAATTGATTGGAAGGATCTGGTAACACAAATTCAAGTTTAAGAAGGGATAGTTGGAAACTAAACATGATTTTGATAATGTCTACTTCTAAAATTGAGTTCATAATTACATTGACATGCGTTGTCCAAGGTAAGTGTTGTCCAAGCTAAGTGTCTCAAAAGATTTCTTGAAAAAAAAATAGACATCCAAGTTGGCCCTACCTATATACTGCAATATTGCAAGTTCTCAAGATGGTGACATTAAATTCATGAGAAACCAAGTTATGATTCAAGAGCAAGTACTGAGTTGCCAGAAAATTAACTAAAACATCGAAGCAAGAGATATCTGTAAAGCTCCGAAGATTGCTCGAGATGTGTTCACTAGAATAATTGGATTAAAGTAGGATGTTGATTATAATAATCCAATTATTATCATTATTAGTATTAAAAGATATTTTATAGGGAAAATTTATCAAATGCCCAAAAATTGCAAAAGTTTTATGAAAAATCCACCGCAAAATAACATTTTATCGCGTGTCCAGAATTAGCGAAAAATATATAAAATGGTGCGGAATGACCTTGATGTGGGCCCACCTATCATCATTTAGTCATAAAGGGGTATTGTGGTCTTTCACCACAATAACCCTCTTCCTGTTTTAGTAAGGAAGGATTATTTTGGTCTTTCACCAATAATAACCCTTCCTTAATAGTCATTTTTCTATTTTAGTAAGGAAGGATTATTTTGGTCTTTAACCATTAATAACCCTTCCTTAATAAGTCATTTTCCTATTTTAGTCAGGAAGGATTATTTTGGTCTTTCACCAATAATAACCCTTCCTTAATTAAGCCTTTGTTTTTCCCTATATAAACTAGGGTTAGCCATCTTTTATTTTCCATACTTGTATTGAGAAGAAACTCTCAAGTATCAATAAGAAGGATTTAGACTTTGTCCGTCCACCAAAGTTGGGAGTTTGTTCTTTTCTCACAAAAAGATCATTATCTTTCTCTGTTTCTCTTTTCTACAAATCTTTTGTGAATCGAATAGGTCGATTCACATCAATTGGTATCAGAGCTCTCTACGATCCATGACGTCCGGCACAAGGAACACGATCGAGGAGAAGATCCAGGGGCTTCGGGAGGATTTCAACATCGAGATCGAAAGTTTGAAGGCCGCAATCAAAGATCAAGCGTCCACACAGGAGGATCTCCAGACCGAGGTACGAAGCATGCGGGAGGAGATGAAGTCGATTCCGGCAATGATGAAGTTGTTGCAAAACATCTCGAACAAGATCAATGGCGGCGAAGCGGAGGCGGCAACAACCCAAACCCTAGGCGACCAACTAGGGTTTGTTCAAACGGAGGGGGAAACGACCGAAGATCACGGAGGACCGGCCGACGGGCGATGGCCCGCACCCGCCGTCACCACCACGCCGCCGGGCGGGGCCCTGGCGGCCGGCGAGCAGCGCCGGACGGCGGCCGAAGGTCGCGGGGGCTTCGCCGCCGACCGTGCGAGCCCGGGCGGGGCCGCTGCCGTTGGGGGCGGTCGCTGGCCGGCCGCCGACCGCCACCCCTGGCCGGTCGGTGCCAGAGGAGCCGCCGGCGAGCGGCCGTGGCCGGACGCCGGCGACCCGTACGGTCCCGGCGGATCGGCTCCACATGCGGGAGAAGCCCTAGGGTTTGGGGCCCCCTTCGGGGGTCGGACGAGGATTGCGAACTACGGAGATCGGTTCGTGGGCCCGGGAAGGGGCTTGGCGGGAGTTCCGGCGTGGACGGGAGGAGCGGAACCGCCAGGAGGAGCGAGGCACGCCGGAGGCAGCAATTTCTTTGAGGGAATGGCGGATCCCGCCAACTTCCAGAGAGGGGACCTCCCCCCACGACGACCACCACGGAGGAAGAGGAGAAGGAGGATCCGACGGAGGAAGAGGCCGCCATAGCAACAGACGCAGTTCCCAGATTTCCACCTTGAGGACAAGGTGGCTCTTTTAGGGGGCGGTATTGATGTGGGCCCACCTATCATCATTTAGTCATAAAGGGGTATTGTGGTCTTTCACCACAATAACCCTCTTCCTGTTTTAGTAAGGAAGGATTATTTTGGTCTTTCACCAATAATAACCCTTCCTTAATAGTCATTTTTCTATTTTAGTAAGGAAGGATTATTTTGGTCTTTCACCAATAATAACCCTTCCTTAATAAGTCATTTTTCTATTTTAGTCAGGAAGGATTATTTTGGTCTTTCACCAATAATAACCCTTCCTTAATTAAGCCTTTGTTTTTTCCTATATAAACTAGGGTTAGCCATCTTTTATTTTCCATGCTTGTATTGAGAAGAAACTCTCAAGTATCAATAAGAAGGATTTAGACTTTGTCCGTCCACCAAAGTTGGAAGTTTGTTCTTTTCTCACAAAAAGATCATTATCTTTCTCTGTTTCTCTTTTCTACAAATCTTTTGTGAATCGAATAGGTCGATTCACATCAGACCTTTTTGCCCTTCTAATTTATTGAAAACACCCACGAAACCTACTCTTCAAAAAAATGTTTCGATTCTTTCTCTTCTTCCATACGCTGCTCACTTTTGAATCTAGGTTTTCTCCTCCAAAATCTTCAAACCTTACTTCAAACCATGTCATCATCATCAGTTCCCACTTCATCATCATCAGCAGCATCAACCGGAACCCCACTTCATCATCATCATTAGCATCAACTGGAACCCCACTTCATCATCATCATCAGCATCAACTGGAACCCCACTTAGAGAAGAAAGAGCTGACGTGAAGAGAATTAAGAGTTTTTTATCATTCTTTGTGCCAAAATCACGGAGAATTGACATTCTCCGTGTTAAAAACACGGAGAATGACCTTTTTCCGTGTTAAATTGACGAAGAATTACCATTCTCCGTGTTAAAATGACAGAGAATGGACATTCCCCGTGTTAAAATGCAGGAGAATGGTCATTTTCCGTGTTAAAATAACGGAGAATCTCCGTGCTAAAATCATGAAAAATTTTCATTCTCCGTGTTAAAATGACGGAGAATGGCATTTTTCGTGTTAAAATCATGGAGAATGGTCGTTCTCCGTTGTAAAATCACGTAGAATGGTCATTCCCCGTGTTAGAATGCAGGAGAATGGTCATTCCCCGTGTTAAAATCATAGAGAATGACCATTCTCCGTGTTAAGATCACGGAGAATGATCTTTTTTTCCTTTTTTTTAAGTATATATTGATTGATATCATACTTTTCATTGTTGTTTTTTTATATCAGTACAAACAACCGAGAAGCTCAAAGAGACAAATAAAAGGCTCAGGAATGAGAAAAACGAGCTTCAGAAATAAGTTGAATCGTTGCAGAATGAAGCCACTAAAAATGATCTAATCGTCGAAAAACTTCAAATCTCTTCACGAAGATGATGATGATGATGAGCGATGATCGGAGTTCGACTGAAGAAAAGCACAGTGAACTACGAACAATCTTTGCGATCTCTGCTGAAGATGAGAGAAATAAAATTCAGATCTCTCATGAAGAAGAAGAAGACGAAAATCGCAATAAAAATCTGAGTTTGTGAATTCAAATACATATATATGACCAAATTTGCGTGAAGGGGTAGCTATGGTATTATCAAAATGGCAATTTTGTAAATACAGAACATCTAAAGGGTATCTTGAAATATTTAACGTGAAAATACATAGTGTTGGGTATTTCATAAAACCCACCCCCGTAATCTCTCATGAAGAAGAAGACGAAAATCGCAATGAAAATCTGAGTTTGTGAATTCAAATACATATATATGACCAAATTTGCGTGAAGGGGTTAGCTATGGTATTATCAAAATGGCAATTTTGTAAATGCAGAGCATCTAAAGGGTATCTTGAAATATTTAACGTGAAAATACATAATGTTGGGTATTTCATAAAACCCACCCTGCGGGTGGGTTTTTCATAAACACCCACCCCGAAAGTGGGTATCTCAACAATTTCCAGTATTTTATATATTATAAGCTTATATTTTATAGTAAATTTGGTTTCTATTTAAGGTTTTATGTGCACCATATTTGAAGTCCTAATAGGACATGGAATAGAAAGCTACTGAAGTCAGCTACATAAGGTCGATGGATCTAATGTCTTTATAGCAAGGTTCAAAATATTGGTATCGAATTCAGTTCCATACCCTTCCTAGTATCACTATCGGCGATTATGGTTGTGAGTATCGAGCTCTTTGTTTCAAAAAGCCAAATATGACAAAAATGTTTTAATAAGCTAGAAAAATATTTGAGACATTTAGACATAATTTTATATATCATATGTTGTTTTCGTTAGTTCTTAATGGAACAATAGTCACTTGCAAAGATACTATTCTTCATTTACGTGTCTTTAAACATAGTGCAACCAGAATAAATAGTTTTGAATGAAATAATATTAATATAGAGGAATGTTATAAGTTTATAGATATAAAACTTCAACAAATGGTAATGGTTACAGATTATAAATAAGGAATCATATTAATACTTTGTAACAATGTCAATCTTAAGCAGTGTCAATCTTATGCACAACTAAATCCAACTAAATCATTGTGTTAACACTATATTTTTCATTCTTCTATCTTTTTTGTTCAATTTTTCTCTGAATTAAATGGAAAAGAGACCCCCATCATCAGTATCGGTAGTGCTGGGTGTCGAATCAGACCATGCTATCGTATCACCAGTATCGTATTAGTATCGACTGTTACTTCAAACTATGATTTATAGGGCATGACTTGTCAGCATTTTGTAACCTTTGATAGAACAGTAAAGTGCTCAAGTTGAATTATACTGAGAAAAGAGAGGCTGACTTCTATTGGCTGTGGATCAAAGGTTTTAGCTTTGAGTTTTTGTATGACCGGCAAGTAAATCATCAAGTTCAATTTAAAAGTTACTCTTGAGCTTTATTATTCCTCCAAATAAATTTTGAACAATGAAGATATCGCACTAGAGTATTATTTGTTAATAGGGGATTCAGGTTCAAACTACAAAGATAATGTTGGAATACAAGTTTGAAGATAAAATATTATCATACCTTGAAAACGCTAGCACAACTACCATTAACAATGCTCCAATAACGCATTTCTCCATCAACATCGCAGGAACAAATGAGATCCTCCTTACTGGGATGAAAGTCAAGAGACATTACAGATGCAGAATGACCCGTAAATGTGCGAAGAGAATAGCCAGGCTGCAAATTGGAGTCAAGTTCATAAGTGAAGTGTTATTTGTTAAAAAATCATCATAATTATGTACTACCATCACCAGCAATCATATACAATGTCGTGCAGAGATAAACTATTTTCTTATGTAACATCATACCACAAATTGACGTAAACATGAAATTGACAGGTTTAACCTTGATTAAATTTCTGGCATGTATTGCAATTTGCGAGTAATGAAACAATTGATCACTATCTTGGGAAATAGGCTTAGCTGAAGACTACGGTCTATTGCACTTGTTTAAAGAGTATAATGAACAATGTTTGCACTCAAAGAAGATGTACTAATAAGAACATATTATGAGGCTATAAGTCTGATAATGCTGAACGAATAATAAGGAACCTGCAAATACCTCAATATTAGGATTCATGGACCAGTAGAAATAAGAATGAAATAATACTGCTGTAGAATAGAATAATGGGATCATTAGTTTATTGATGAGAGACTACATATATATAGGAGAGGCTAGCCTCCTCTCCTATTACTCTAAGCAATGTGGGACTAAAGTCCAATTACTAATAACTCTAATATAACACTTATTTCTAATATAACTCTTAACACCCTCCCTCAAGCTGGAGCATAGATGTCAATCATGCCCAGCTTGTTACATAAAAATTGAACCCGGGGACCCAGGAGAGGCTTTGTGAAGATATCAGCTATCTGGTCGCCGGTCCGCACATGTTGAAACCTTATCACTCCTTTTGTATATTCATCACGAACAAAATGAATATCAATTTCAATATGCTTCGTCCTTTCATGAAATACTGGGTTGGTGGCAATGTGAATAGCAGATTGGTTATCACACCATAGGTCTGCCACTTGAGATCCTGCGTCTTCTCCCAGTTCTTGTAGGAGATGCTTCATATATAATATTTCTGACGTGCCATGAGCAATAGCTCGATATTCTGCTTCTGAGCTTGAGCGTGCTATCACACTTTGTTTCTTGCTTTTCCACGATACAAGATTTCCGCCAACAAATACGGAGTAGCCAGATGTAGACCGTCTATCTGCCAGACTTGCTCCCCAGTCAGCATCAGTAAAACACTCAATGCGAGAATGTCCGTTATTCTCCATTCGAATTCCTTTCCCTGGATTCTTTACTAGATAACACAGAATTCTGAGAACTGCCTGCCAGTGTGGAACTCTTGGAGAAGCCATGAATCTACTCGCGACGCTTACTGCAAAAGAAATATCCGGACGCGTCATGACTGCCAAGTAGTTGAGTTTACCAACCACTCGACGATACTGATCTGGATTGGTCATCAGGACCCCTTCGTCTGGAAGTAACTTCGCCCCTGGATCCATAGGTGAGTTTGCTCCCTTTGCTTGCATCATGCCTGCATCATTTAGTATATCCAGTACATATTTTCTTTGAGACATTACAATGTTCCGCTTTCCCCGTGTGACTTCAATACCCAAGAAATAGTTCAAGGATCCCATATCTTTGGTTTGAAATTGTTCTCCAAGAAACTTCTTGAGATTTGCAATACCCTGTCTGTCATCTCCCGTGATTACAATGTCATCAACGTAGACACCAAGCAGTATTCTTCCAGCAGATGTGTGTCGATAGAAGATTGAATGGTCCTTCTTCGACTGACACATTCCAAATTGAGTAACCACCTGTGTAAATCTACCAAACCACGCACGTGGTGATTGTTTTAGGCCATAGAGAGCCTTCCTGAGATGACACACCTTACCCTCCCTTGCAACGAACCCGGGAGGTTGCATCACGTAGACTTCTTCGTCAAGATCCCCGTGGAGGAAAGCATTTTTGATATCTAGCTGAAGTAAAGGCCAGTCATAGCGAACGGCCAACGCCATGAGAACACGAACGGACGTTATTTTGGCCACAGGAGAGAAGGTCTCAAAGTAATCCTCACCATATGTTTGAGAGAATCCTTTGGCCACCAGACGAGCCTTCAATCGATCAAGAGTGCCATCCGGTTTCACCTTAATCGTGAACACCCACTTACAACCGACAGCCTGTTTACCAGTAGGTAAATCGACTAAGTCCCAGGTATGATTCTCCTGGAGAGCCTTTATCTCCTCGTGCATAGCAGCACGCCAACCAGGATGTCGGAGACCCTCCTCAGCGTTCTTGGGGATCTGAATCCCATCAATAGTAGCTACCAGAGACTGAGTATGACAACTAAGACCTTTATAGTTGTCAACATACAAGGGATGATCTCGACATGCACGACGAGGACGTGCTGGAGGCAGAATCCCCGGAGCTGCGGGCGGAACTGGTGGAGCTGCGGGCGGAACTGGTGGAGGCAGCTCATTGGAGCCGGAGCTACTGGTGGAACCAGAGGAGGATGATTCTGTGGTGGACGTCGTTAATGGCTGACTTGGTGTATGTGGACCATCATCCTGGGTGACTGGCTCGGTAAGAGAGGGCACCTGTACTGGAGGCTGTTGTGTTTGAGGAGGAAACAGCAAAAAATCTTCGTCTGGATAAATTAGGGGTGCCGGACCTATTGATTGGGGAAGCGGTGGAAAGTTTGATTCGACAAAGGTAACATCCCGAGTGAAAAAATATCTCTTTAAGACAGGAGAGAAACACCGATACCCTTTCTGATCTTTAGGATACCCAAGAAAAATACATTGTATTGCCTTAGGATCTAATTTAGAAAGGGTTGGTCGGGTATCCCGAACATAGCATAAGCAACCAAAGATACGGGGAGGCAGAGGAAACGGTTCTTTACCAGGAAATAGCCGAGAAAAGGGAGTGCTACCATTGAGCACTGACGACGGCATGCGATTAATAAGAAAACAAGCCGTAAGAACCGCATCCGACCAAAATCTCTTGGGAGTACGTGCTTGAAACATAAGTGCACGTGTTGTTTCCAATAAATGGCGATTCTTGCGTTCGGCGACACCATTTTGTTGGGGTGTATACGCACAAGAGGTTTGGTGGATAATGCCATTGCTGGCCAGATGTTTAGCAAGATCACGAGATAAATACTCACGGCCATTGTCACTTCGAAGGATTTTGATTGGGAGACCAAATTGTGTTGTTATCTCGGCATAAAAGTTGCACCAGATGTTAAATAATTCAGCACGACTTTTCATCAAATAAAGAAACGTGACACGTGAGTAGTCATCGACAAACGTGACAAAGTACTTAAAACCCATGACAGATTCAGTCGGACAAGGTCCCCAGATATCAGAATGCACCAACTCAAAAGGAGCGGATGCAAGATTATTAGAACTTACCGGATAAGGAATCCGATGATGCTTAGCCAAACGACATGACTCACAATAAAAAGAAGAGGGAATAACTAAGGACGGGTACAATTTCTGGAGAACTTGGGACGACGGATGACCTAACCGACAATGTAACTCGACCGGATCCAGTTTCATGCCTGCACAAACAACCGGAGAAGTAGCGTCAAACATGTACAAGCCTCCAGCTACATGCCCCTTACCAATAGTCTTCCCAGTTGTCAGGTCCTGAAAAACACAACCATCAGGAAAGAATGTTACTGAGCAATGAAGTTTACGAGTCAGTTGACTAATAGAAAGTAAACTAAATGGGTTCCCAGGAGTAAGTAGAACAGAGTTGAGTGATAATCCGGGAGAAAGAGTGGCACTCCCACGGCCGCGGACTGTCAGGGAACCGCCATTTGCAACAGTAATGCCAGAAGCACGACGGACAGGTACATAATTATGTATCATACCTGCGTCACCAGTCATGTGAGCGGATGCACCCGAGTCAATTACCCACTGCTTGGGATTGACAATGCATGCTGCAGAGTATCCAAATGTTGATGCTTCACTACGACGTTGAGCCTGGAACTCAAGAAATTCCGCGTACGAATCGTCGCTCAATGGAACCGAGCGAATGCTATTATCAGGAGCATCCGAAGTAATATTGGCAACAGGAGCTTTAGGACACTGCCACTGAAAATGTCCTTGTTGGCCACAGTGAAAGCAGGTCCGTAGTCGTCCCCCATCACGACCATCATTGCCTCGTCCGCCATCACGTCCATAAGTCCGACCACCTCGTCGTCCACCACGTCCACCACGAACGCCAGGACGAGCAGCGCTACTAAGAGCAGATCGATCGGCAGAAGCATCCCCCGGAGTGGTCTCAACCACCTTTGCGGCCCTTAGAACACGGAAGTGGGCCTCCATCAAGGATGGAACATCAGATCCAGCAATGATCTGGGAACGAGCCGAGTCCGCATCAGGACGAAGAGATGCAAGATATGCCATAACATGAAGCTGCTCGCGTTGAGTCCGAGCTTCATTGATATCTGACGTCAGAGGAAGAATACGATCAATTTCATCCACCATCGCCTTGAAGGATCGGAAGTGGTCCTTATGAGACTTGTCTCCCTGAGTAGCTCGGAAAACGCCAACAACCGAATCATATATGCGGGACAAGTCGCGCTTTCCATCAAACGCCGTTGCTAGGACCTCCCATAGCTCCTTGACTGTGTTCGTGTTTTGAACCATGTCCTCGACGGACGGTTCCATGGAGTTCATCAACTGTGTAAACAGTCGACTATCATCCGTCTCCCACTGTTCAAAAGTGGGATCAGTCGTTGCCGGAGGGTTGTCAGTTAAATGTTTAGACAGCCGCATCCCACGGAGTGTTTTCTCAACCTTCTTACGCCATGTTGAGTAACCATCGGGACCGTCCAATCGACGGTCGACAAGTCGAATCGAAGAGACCGCCGTGCCAGTACTTATCATATTACTGACACCGGTACCATCATCGGTCTTCGGATCTGTCATCGTCGCGAGTTCTTCCAACCCCAAATATCACACCAACTTTACGAATGCGCTATAAACGTGGTCCAATTACTAATAGAATAATGGGATCATTAGTTTATTGATGAGAGACTACATATATATAGGAGAGGCTAGCCTCCTCTCCTATTACTCTAAGCAATGTGGGACTAAAGCCCAATTACTAATAACTCTAATATAACACTTATTTCTAATATAACTCTTAACAACTGCAAATCGTTCAGGTCTAAAATGTCTTTCTGGTTAGTGATTGCCTTCATGCTTCAATTTTTGGATGTGTTCTAAATTCACACACAAGCATTCTTGCCTCCAAAATGCTCTCTACAATAATCACATCAATGTTTCATAATGTCAATAGGATTATATGTTGCACGAATATGGGAAGATGGTGCCCATTTGTCATGTACGTACCCATATCTGTGACCGTATTCATGCAACATAGATGATTAATGATTAAACTTTACATATTTGAAAATGCATGTATCCCGTACCCGTGTTGTGTCCTTATCCATGTCCGTATTTGTGCAACATATAGGATCTCATAGTTGGTATTGACCAACCTAGCTTTAGAGAATGAACATGTTATATATTTGGCAAGTAAAACTCATCGCGCAGCATTCTTGGACAGATTAAGATGGCTGTCAAAGATTTAAAAGTTCTTAACTCTTACTTGCCAAAAGAGACGAATAATGGTTTCGCAACAACAGCATTGGGGTTAAAAGATGGTGGCCATTCATGGTGAGAAGTTATCCACAACAAAAGACTAGTAGTAGTTTTGGTCAACTCAAGGTTATAGAGCTAGATCAGCTAAATGTTTAAGGTAAGAAGAATCTAGTTGCAGGAAAAAACACTTGAAATAAGAAAGCAGAAAAAGAGTTTCTCATATTATCTAAAGATAGTGGATTTGAAATCCAAAAGACTTTGACAATGTCCAAAAGATAGAGGCAAAAAAAATATAATAGGGAAAATATATTGGAATATAGGAAACTTAGACACAGAGAGAGAAAATAGCAAAAAAAGAAAGCTCAATATGCAATCAGTAGATAAATGATAAATCAAAGGCTTATACAACAACAAAAGGATTGACCAATCACAGTTATCTTTTAGTTTTAGTTTATCTTATTTACATGAGGAGATTTATGTGAGGAGAGACTATTTCTTAGCTACTCTTTTTATTTACCATAATTTTTTGGATGCTTATCTTTGGATCCTTGATATGGGATTTTGGAAACTCGGTTCAAGTTATTTTTATTGATTTATGTTCATTTCATCACTGGAATCTACAAGGTTGTAAAAGTCATTAGGCGGTAATCGGGCACCGAATGTCTAGCCCTGCCTAGGCGCCGGCTAATTCTAGGCGGTCCACAAAAAACCGGACCACAAAAAAAGCTGCAGAAAATTACCCATAAACCCCAAATAGCATGCATATTCAGGCAGTTGTCGAACGTCGGACGGGAACTGGGCGCCTGGTGCCGATTAATCCCGATTTTTAGAACAGTGAGAATGTATATCTGTCTTTAGATAATTTGTCGTTATGAGAATAGTCATAGTGAAACACAATTACCAGAAGCTTAGCATGCTATTGTGGGGATCTAACCTTATTGTAGTCACACCGTTGGAGTTTGTCAGGATACCTACTCCTGTATTTTGGGAGCATAATGTGAACCAATAAAAGACACGATGAGAGAAATCAGTATTTGGTGGTTTGAACATGCAATACAAACGTCTTGACGTTAAAGGAGCGGCTAGGATAAAAGGTAGGCCTAAACGCCTAAATGAAGATGAATTAAAGGTAGGGTATAAAAGAACACATATTAGTTTTAAAGAAGGGTATATTTTTTGTCAATGCCACAAAGCATGGCCTTAAACAGAGCTTAATGGAAGAAACGAATTCATCAACTCTAACAGCTGACCCCAAAATTTTGGGATAACGGTTTTGTTTGTTGTTCCTGTTGTATGAACAATTAGATTATACCTATGCAGGCTAGTCAACAACAACAAAAAAGATCCAGGATTCAATTATAATTCCAATCAATGATGAAAAAACAGAAAAACACTCTATTACTTCCAAAGCTGTTTCAGAACTAAAAAAAAATCAACAAAACAGTCACAGCATTCAGCATGACTCCTGTAACATATTTGGTGATACTGCAACAAAAGTTAGCACTACATATTTGTAGTTTCTCCCATCACACTGTTGGCTTCTAAGAAACACATACACCAACATGTGTAGATATATGTCTCAGTTGGTCCTATTAAGTATTAATAGTTCTAGATGTCTACCGTACCCTTAGGATTGAGTTCTCTTTTAACATCTGGATCTCCAATAGCGAATCAAATAATCCAGGTAATACACATCCCACAAATCAGGATCTGTGTTTAAGAATGCCTACTCATTACATGCAGCTATTATTACAACAAAATAATAATTTTAAGTTCTCTAGTAACTCATATAGTTAGTGTATTAAGCAGCTGATGCACATTCTCAATAATTACCGACAGTAAGGAATTTGACTAGTTTTCATCATTTGCTTATAATTTCCATGTTCCTTTGCTCCAGATGGATACTGTTCCAATAATCAGGTGTGACTATGCAACAAAAGAGAATAAAGCAAAAAAAAAAGTGAAAATGACAGTAAGAGATTCTCCAGAATATACTGTAGAACAGAAATTGCAAAGAAAAAATAAAAGGAATGTTCTCACTGACATTATCAGCATCCCAGACCCTCACTGTTTTGTCAAAAGAAGATGTAGCTAGTCGAGGAATACTTGGGCTGAACCGAACATCAGTAATCAGGAAAGAGTGCTCTTGTAATGTAGATTGTGGCTTTAATGTATCCGCATACCACAGAACAGCCTGCATTGTCAGAACACCCAGACAATCTTCAGATATAAACATCTATCAGCAGCAAAATAAGATATCACCATAATAAATGTTTTAAAGTTAAAACAATCTTCCTGGGAGATCGTCTTACCTTCTTATCATGGGCACCAGTAGCTAACAGTTTCCCATCTGAAGAGAAATGGCAGCAGACAACTTTGTTTGTGCTTGCACGGGTTGATCCGGCCTCAGAAAATGTAAAACCTGGCAATGCAACTTACATGATATAAAGAAAATTCCAAAAAAACAGAACTTACATAGCAGAATGAGAATAAGCAGAATGTTAGAACAAAAGTAGAAAGAGTGAAAGGAAATAGCAGCACACCTTTGTTCCCATCCCCGCAACGACCTGCTGTATCTCTAAGATCCGTGTCATCAGGAGAGAAAAAAGACTCCACATTTTCCTCTAAAGAACCATCATCCACAAATCGGTCAATACCAGCCTGCAATTTGACAGCTTCATCATTCCGCATGGCAAAATGGAGAGGTAATGATGGATTTGAGCAAGTAAATATCTACAGTATGTTTTAACAGCTTGCATGGCAAACCAAATATAGAACGAGGTCAGCTGGCTGCTGCAGCTGCATTCTTATTAATGTAAAGTACAAGAGAAATGAAAAGATAGAATTAGAGTATAACATGGATCATTTTTTATTCATGCAATGTAAAACCTCGACTTGCACATAGGTCATGTGCTTATCTACAATGTTATATAACAATGTCATTGATTGGAGTATAGATTCCACCAACTTAAATAACATGGATTTGAAAGGAGGCTTGGACAAGTCCTTTGTATGAACAGAAGCTAGATTGAATCTGCTATCAAAGTTGAAACCAAGAGTCATATAAACTGTGCCTCCCTCCTCTTCATATGTTGTTGCCTCCCCATGACTTCTTGCACCACAAGTCAACAACCCCTTGCCGCTTCTCTTGATAATCCAATAACCCCTTCCCCTTTCTCCTACTCCATATTCTTCCTTCACAATATCACCCCCATCTATTCCTCTTTGAACCACCTACAAAACCACCCTTGTGCGCACAAGGTTCAAGATCTACCATGTTGGATCTAGGGGTGAGCATTCGGTTAATTTGGTTCAAACCGAACCGACTAACCGAAAATCAAATAAGCAAAACCGAAACCGAAACCGAACCGAATTGGCCCATAACCAAATCAAACCAAACCGAATAAAATCGGTTCAGTTTTCAGTTTATTCGATTTTTTTGTTTATTTGCACTTTTTTGTTAATATATATAGGAACTAAATATACCTAAATTTATTTAGTATATACCTATAGTATATACATATATATATTTAGTATATACCTATATATATATATATATATATATATATATATATATATAGTAACTAAATTTTCTTATTCGGTTTTGTACCGAAACCGAAACCCAAAACCGAATAAGAAAAATTAGTATTTTCAAAACCGAAACCGAACCCCTTTTTTAAACCGAACCAAATCTCTTATTCGGTTCGGTTCGATTTTCGGTCCAAAACCGAATAATGCTCACCCCTAGTTGGATCGAGGTTGATAGTCAGAACATAGAGACGAAGACTTCGAAGCAGAAGAACACCTTCCAAGGACAAGATTTAGACAAGCGTAGATTGTGTGGATCTACTACACCAATCCTCAGGTCAAATCTTAACATATATCCTTATTCAATTTATTTTACAGGCCATTTACTACTAGATTCTAGTGTTCCTTGATTCATTGCCAATTTATGGATCATTTTGTGTACTAGAGCGTCTTCATTAGGTTTGCATCTATACTTCACAATAGTAGCATACATCTAGCATCTTGTTTGGGGTCTGTGTTAGTTTGTGCATTGTTCCATCTAGGTTTTCTTTAGTCGTGTACTACATCAGATTTGGTATAAGACCATAGGTTAGGTCGGTGTGTTGCGTAGTGGTATGAAATCTAAGGAAAACATGATATCCAAGATTCGTTGGAAGAGTTGTTTCAGTGTACAAAGAATCCTCGGTTAGAGAGCAAACAACATGATTGTATGATGAACCATATTAGTACTCGGGTTGAATCGATGTAGACTAGGTTTGACACTTTAGATACTAGAGTTTCCCAGGAGCGACCCCATCCTTAAGTTTCGTGCATTGATGTAGACTAGGTTTGACACTTTAGAGGCAAGAGTTTCCCAGGAGCGACCTCATCCTTAGTTTTGTGCCCCTTCAGCTAGAGATTACCATAAAAACGAGTTTACCATGTTAATAGATACAATTGTTACACTGATGACAACCCTAGAATGCGCGACAGTAGGCCTAAAGCAAGGTACTCAAAGGCGCAAGGTGCATTCGAGACGCAAATGGTCCATATCGCCCGAGACACAAGGCATACTTAAAGTGAGCGTCCGAACAAAGCGAAGCACAAAAATATTAAATTAATTAGTAATGTAAGAAATAAAGCTAAATAACATATTAAATCCAACAAAAATATGTTAAAACATAACCAAGCGAACTAGCAGAGCAGTAATAGCAGTCACTGGAACTAACAAGAGTTTGTATTCTCCCTACCACTTTTTTAGTAAATTTTAGTTTTTCTAGTTCGACTGTAACCAACTTTGGCTAGCGTGGAAAGGGCTCTCTCTCCCACTTGTATGAGGTAAGGATTATTTCTCTGTCTCAAATTTTTTTGTATACATTAAAAAAATTACAAAGTACGCCCAGGTGTGCCTTTTCTTGGTTGCGCCTTGCTGAAAGGTGCGCCCGGAGAAAGCCGCATAGCCTAGTGAAATGTGAGGCACAACTGTAGGCCTTTCTGCGAGGCGCACCTTAGGTGTGCTCGAGGCACGCCTTTGACTACCATGGCCTAAAGAGGTCACATATTACTAGGAAGGTGAAGGTAGAGACTTCATTCAAGGGCAAGCATGACCCTCAAGTTTTCACCGAATGGTTGTTCGACATTAACACTACTTCGACTGATGTGTTATGTCCGAGGAGAACATAGTCAAATTGTTGGTGTATGCACATGCAGAAGCGCGAACTATACCCAAAAAAAAGTAACTTGCTAAGAGGTCAAGCAAAGAACAATACGCAATATATGTGGTGGCTATGGTCAACCGGACAATTTCTATCTTTATTATCAAAGATTGCAATTATAATAGATATGTCAACTCCCTTACCCCAAAACTTGACCCCTTGCACTTCTCAAAAGAAAGAAAAATAAAATGGAAATCACAAGAAGAAAATCCCAACCCCTTACAAGGAAACACTCACCTACTAATGGTCGTCCCACCGACACGACGATGACAACACTCTTTCACAACTATTTCTCCTTCTTGAAGTGGAAAAACCTAAGGGTTGTATAACTCTTAGAACGGTGGTAGACTCCCTTGAATCCTAATGAAGAGCACACCTAGAATATCCTTCTTAACTTTCTCTTTATGTAAGTCAAGTAAACCATAATTTAACTAGGAAACCTATGTTCTCTTGGAACCTAAGTTAGCCCAAAAAATACCCTTCCAAATTTGGGCACCCTTTGATTCCCATAGGCCCCATCTGAAATCAGGTTGGATACCCAACAAACTTCTCCTCTAGTCTGATGAGAGGGTATTACCCCCATGACTCGAGGATTATGTTTGTTATCCCGAGACGGAATTTTTCTCCTTGTTGTCATCAACCCTGCATCCCTGGGGCTAATGCACATCAGCTTGTTGTCTCCAACTGCTCGACTCCCAAGTCGATACTAACTTGCATTCGTAGTGTCCCCAGAATCAATGGAATCTCTCCGAAACCAATGACTCATCCAAGGCTATCCGTCTCACTATGAGCCTTGTTGCATGCTCCCAACTTCTGTTTTACATTGGAGCGTATTGTTAGCCCAATGATTATATCATGTTTTTTAATATGGCTAATCAATTAAGTTTAACATAACGACGTCACTAATATTCATGTAATCACTATCATGTTGCTACTTAAAACTTAGTACTTAAAACTTAGCATTGTCCTAATGTTAGCATTGTCCTAAATGTTCTATATCATATTGCTATGCTTGTATCATATTGTTTTGTTCGTCTAACATGTTCTTATAGACATGTTGTAAGCATGATCAAGCTTTGTCAAACCAGGACATATGCAATAGAGAACTATTAATGGGCCAAAGATGGTATTGGCGAAGCCACCGAAAGGTATTCAGATTTTCAGATCTGTTTATCTTTGGACGACCGCCGTCAAGGAAAAAGGCGTCTTCAAGTCTGCTCAAATATTCGAAGAAAGACGTCATCAAAGGGCTCTTGGTTTTTCTATTTTATCAATGTATTTTCCATATTTATTGAGTCTAGGAATACGATGTAAACTGCATCGTACTGGCAAATAGGCTACCCAAGAAACGTTTTCAAAATACCCTTTCATTTCGAAAACAAGCCCACTTACAAAAGCCTAAACTACTTCCTAACTGCTTGACTTTTCAAAAAGCCCAAAAACCAATTTACAAAATCCTAACAGAACCCTAGCAGAACTCGGCTAGAATTCGGCCAGAGTTCGGTTAGTGAACGTTGCTTTTTGAACTTGGTCTTCCTGCAGTTACGGATCCCAACGAAATTTTCTCATAGAGTTCTGCCCGAATTCTGTCCGAATTCTGTCAGAATTCTGTCTTTGGAAAAACTATAAATAGAGAAGGATTTCGATCATTTCAATTCACTCATACACCAATTCACTTTCATATCTCTTCTCTATAAGCCTACTACTTCTTCCAAAGTGTTCCGAGCTATTCATTTTCAAATCCCAAGCCAGTTACAATCCTCTAGTCGATTTGCCAGTGCGGTACGGTCTAGAAGTTTCAGAGTGATTGTAATCAGAGGCATGATTGAAGAAAGACTCTTCACAATTGAAGTTGGTCGAGTACTTCGGATCAAAGCTCGCGTTGTAGAAGTTGCAAGAACTTCGGATGAAAACTTGTGGTGATTTTCCATAGTGGATTCAACTGGAAGCTAGAGTTCTTCCGACTGGACTAGTCCTCACAAGAGGGAAACCAGTATACATCCTTGTGTTTGCGTTTGCTCTCTACTCTCTACTTTTCATTTACATATCTGTAATATATATATATATATATATATATATATATATATATATATTATGTGATCTTGTTACTAACATTTTTAAATAGTTAATTTCCGCTGCCTACTCTATTCACCCCCCCTCTAGAGTATTGCGCTTTACAACTCATTCCTACAATCGGTCCTACAATTGGTATCAGAGCCAGTGCTCCATATAGAGGTATTATATTCTGATCCCAATTGTTCCTACAATTGGTATCAGAGCCAGTGCTGCATCTAGAGGTATTATATTCTGATCCCAATTGGTCCTATAATTGGTATCAGAGCGGGTTATACAGGTAAAGCGAGGTAACATTGCTATTATATTCTTATTTATTACAGCTGTTACATAGATCACGGTATCACATATGGCAAATATGTACTTCACAACTGAAGAGCAATCCTCAAATAGACTCCCACTATTTGATGGAACAAACTATAGTTATTGGAAGACACGAATGAGCTTCTACCTGAAGTCTCTAGATTTTGACTTATGGTCAATTGTTGTCAATGGCTACAAAAAGCCTACTATCACTTCTATTCTCACATCCTCTATAATCAACAAGCCTTATTATAGTTACACGGAGGAGGAGAGAAAGTTAGCTAGCCTTGATGCAAAAGCTATGCATATTTTTTATTGTGCTGTAGACACAAATGTATTTAATCTTATTAATACTTGCACAACATCTCATAAAATTTGGAAAGTTCTTGAAGCTACTTATGAGTGCAGGCATGAAAGCAAAGCTAGCAACTCCAGAGAGAAGGATAGTCTTCATAATGATGCAAATGTATGCATGATGGAATTGGGATTTAAGGTACAACACAATCCTTTATACGAAGAAGAGCTTGTAAGTGACAATTGCAAAAAGATAGGCCACATCCAAGAAGATTGTACTACTGCTAGAAAGGAGAGTCACTATGAACAATCAAATGAAGGTAGATCATCGTCTCACAAGTACACTAGCACGAGCATATGGTGTGAAAGCGAAGCAACAGATTATGAAGAAGAAGAGAGACCTCATAAAGCTGCAAATTTATGCTCAATGGCATTATCTAACGAGGTACAAAATAATTTCCTTCTTGAAGAGAATGAATTTTCTTATGATGAGTTATCTGATGCTTTCAGTGATCTATTAGAAGAACACAAAAAAGTATTAGATAAGTATAAGCAAGCTAGAAAGGATATTCTATCCTATAAGCGGAAGAATGAAAAGCTTACTTGCTTATTGAATGATGCTAGAGATACTTCTACTTCTGATAATTCTACTGAGATTTTCACACTTGAGTTTAGATTGCATGAGGCATTTGATTGCATTGAGAAAAGCATTCAAGAAAATGCTAAACTTAAGGAGGAATTAGAATCAGAAAAGAAGAAGTATTCTATTGCTTTATGTAGAATTGATGCTCTTTCTGCTAAATATGATGAGATCTGTGTTAACTCTAAAAAGTTAGAGATTAGACTGAAAAAACAGGTAGTACAACCTATGACTCAGTCTAACACAAGACACGTGACACATCACAAAGTCACACACGACAGATCATCTAGAAAGGAAGCAAACAAAGCTAAAGCTTCACACAACCATGCTTTCTATTACAAGTATCCACGAAGATCATACCACACTACTGCACGTTCTCATACTGCTGCACATAGTACTAATGTTAATTCTTTCTGTCATTATTGTGGTTTGAATGGACACGTTTCTAATCGTTGTCAGATTAGAAAACTAGTTGATATGAACTTGTGCAAATGGGTTCCCAAAGCTAACAAATGTGGATCCAAGTATTGGATACCAAAGTCTTCACCTAATATTGCAGGTGAAGCTTCTCATATCAAATAGAACCATGGAACATATTGGTGATTGCAAAGCTACAAAGGTCATCTTCCATGCAATTGTACCAACAGAAGTGTGGTCACTAGAACCACTTCGGTAACATGCTTCCTAAATAGTTTTTAATATCTAGCATGTTCTTTTTGATGTCTTGCTACTAGCTCTCATTTATATCTTTTTAAGTGTTTATTATTTGAATCAATGTGAGATATAATCCTAGCATGACTAGCTGTTTAGCTTAAATGATCAGTTCACACTATATAGTGTTTACTTTCCATTAGTGTGACACATTTATCCATGTATGCTATTTACTCTCTTTATTCTTGAAGCATGCATAGGAGCTTAATTTTGTTTTGGTGAATATGTTTTGACTCTTCATCTTTAATATTTTTTGGTCACTTCTTACCGATTTGTCTTTAACATGTCACATTTACTTTGATCGGTATTTTGTAAGTATGTATGTTTAGCACAAGTCTTCTATTTACTTGAAAAGTATATACATATACTTTTATGTTAACCTTGTGCTTGCATAATATATTCACTATTGATTCTCAAATTTTATTTTGATTAACTTCTTATGAATCAATTAAATCTTTGTCTGACAAAGCATATTTATGCATGTTTTTGATCTTGTGATATTTTTTTATGCTTATTAAGGATACATGAATAATTCATTTTCATTTATATATTGCTCATGTTTCTTATATTTTTGTATAAATATCTTTATGGAGATATATGAGTTAAGTTCAAGTTCTATATTATTTTAAAAAGTAGTTTCAAACTTGTGCTTCTCTCATACTTAATCTATTGATTTCTTTGAACAAATTTATGTTTTTATCTTTATTAGCTTCTTCCTCAAAGCCTCTTTTTCTTGGCTTTTTGGTTGACATTTTGGATACATGATATTTTTTAATATCTTGATCTTGATAAACCATTCTTTGGGTATTTACTTCTTTTATATTTAGGGATCCTGGATTTCGATGATGTTCGATGATACTGCATATATTCCTTTGAATCTAAGTTCTTAAGAGTAGAAATCATTTTGGGAACAAGCCGAAAGGGTCCTTCTGTCATACAGGTGTAAATAGCCTGAAGCGACACGGTGCACTAGTCTTCGGACTACCGCTAGCTGGGAACCGGCCCCTACAGCTAACCCGAAGTGATCAATACTTTATGGACTTAAGATTTATTAAGGTCTAAATGCAACTATTATCTAGTTCTGGATCCAAGGTACTGAACCCAGTCCCCTAGGTTCCAAAATACATCAGCGTATCTAGATCCTACATTTTGATTTATAAATATTTTATATTTTATTGTTACCCAATGATTTTGTAGCACATATAGATAAATGTAATTGATACATCTTATGCTATATGCTACATTATTCTAAGATTTATTTTAAGTCCATAGAATAAATTTTTTTTATATTGCACTAATTCTTCTTAAATCCTTGGTTATTAAAGAAGATATTTGTTTTGGGTACAAGCCTACAAAGGGTCTGTCTGTCACTACGACTACGGTCGAAGCGAAGCGGTACTTAAGTGTTCCCCGGTGAACCTCCGTTAGCTGGGACAGTACCCCTATAGCTAACCCAAGATTGATCAACGTTTTATAAACTAAAGATTTATTGAGATCTAGTTGCAATTGTTATCTGATGGATTTTAGATTTGATGGATAATATTATTTAATGATTATATTTTACAAAAGATAATATATATTGATCTTCATAGGTTAATGTTTGTCATCTTTTGATACATTTATTTTTCTGTCACTCTATTCTATATTTAAACTTGATTTGATATTGTGACTACTCATTGAATATTATGACCTTGTGATTTCGAATTAGCTTGTGCAATATTCATGATTTTTAAGTTTTTTTATTATTATATTCTTCTTATTCTAGTTATTTACTGTCTATAGGCTATAGCAGTAACTCTTTGCGAAGGAGAAGTCAAGCATATTGAATTTTCCTCTCAAAGTGTTTCTTTTCTTCAAGCCTCCGGTTATCTGATCGACACCGTGCTAAGGCTTTAAAAGGGAAGAAATGAACTTTGATAAGAAGACCTAATATTTTTGAATTAGTTTCCTACTTCCGAAAATATGTCTCTGAATTTTATTTTAAAATTTTGTCAATATTATTATTTTTGGATATAGCCATGTAAAGGTGGAGCAGTTAATTGTTTCAAGTCAATTAGCCCATTGACATGCCATATATCTAGAATACACTTTTCTTTGGACATTATCTAGTTATGTTTTTGTAAAAAAAAGTTTTTATTTATGATTTATGGATGCTCTTATTGAAATTGTTTCCGTGATTCGAATCGACAGCTTTCAGTCTAAGGACTAAATGGACGCATTCGAACATTTATTAAGACAGTTTTTCGTAATAAATCCACATTTTTTTAAAAGCCTTTTTGATTTCTTTTTGATTTATTGAATCTGTCCGGTACTCAAATGTTATTATTAAAGACAGCTTTCAAAAATCTTTTACTTACATGAAATGATTTGTGAAGACATTTTCTTCATCTTTAAGCATTTATTTATTGGATATTTCTTTTTTTGCCTAAAAATGATATTTGTTTCGAGTTTGGAACTTTATATGCATTTGATCAAAGGAAAGAAAGATCCATATCTTGGATATTCCTTAGATCTTGTGATTATTTATTTTATCTATTCTTGCATATAAATTTCTTCGGAACTAGATACTCATATTTTAAGGGGGAGCAAATTTAATTGTTTCAATTCTTTTTATGCCCTTAATATGTGGTATACCTAGTTCATCATGAACATATATTCTTTTACCTAACATATGTTGTTGATTTGTTCATGATTTTTGTTTTTAATAAGTTTATGAGAGAATATATGATTATTATTATTTATTTTTAATTCTCTCATTCGAGTTTCTAAAAATTATCTTGCCAAATATATTTAATTATCCTTATTTGATTGAGTTTAAAATTACTTTTGGCATTTCTTATTGAGATTTTATCTCAAAGTTCATGATTATCTATATTTAGACTGATCATACTTTGTGGGGGAGCATTCAAGTCGACTGAATTTCTCCTTCTCAAGTATTTTGCCTTCATTACCTTCATGTTTATCTGATGGATATATATCATGCTAAGGTAATTGAATTCAAATGCTGAACTTTGGTATAGATTTTGCATAGATTCTAGTATACGTATTTTGATTTATTTTCGATGATTATACTCTTTATGGAATTGATTTACTAATTTGTATGAGCAAATTATGAATCATATTTTTTTTGTGATCATTGTTAAAAGTCTCATTATATTTTTGATTTTTTTTATATATACTAGATCTGCGAATTTCTATTCCTCATGATTTCTTTATGACCAATGATTGATTCCTACTATATTGATATATATTTTTTTGGTCTATTTCAAAACACAATATGATGAACAAAATGTGTTTTGAATGTCATTTTTGGATTTTAGTTGGTAAACTATTTATTGATTGATTTTTTTAACCAACTATTTTTGACAAGTTTTTCTACTATAGTTATGCAATTTTCTAAACTTGTCATTACACTGTTCTCCTAATCCTTGATCATGATTTTTTTTCTTTCCTCCTTTACTTATGCTTGAGTTCATTTTTAGCTCTAATTACGGGGGAGCTTATTTTTGATCATGTCAAAGGGGGAGAAATAAGTTTAAATCAGCACACAATATTCTAGTATTATGTGTTTATTAGTGATACATGCATCTATTGTATATATATTAAACTTAAAGGATTTGCCATAATCAAAAAGGGGGAGATTGTTAGCCCAATGATTATATCATGTTTTTGAATATGGTTAATCAATTAAGTTTAACATAACGACGTCACTAATATTCATGTAATCACTATCATGTTGCTACTTAAAACTTAGCATTGTCCTAATGTTAGCATTGTCCTAAATGTTCTATATCATATTGTTATGCTTGTATCATATTGTTTTGTTCGTCTAACATGTTCTTATAGACATGCTGTAAGCATGATCAAGCTTTGTCAAACCAGGACATATGCAATAGAGAATTATTAATGGGCCAAAGACGGTATTGGCGAAGCTACCGAAAGGTATTCAGATTTCCAGATCTATTTATCTTTGAACGACCGCCGTCAAGGAAAAAGACGTCTTCAAGTCTGCTCAAATATTTAAAGAAATGCGTCATCAAAAGGCTCTTGGTTTTCCTATTTTATCAATGTATTTTCCATATTTATTGAGTCTACGAATACGATGTAAACTGCATCGTACTGGCAAATAGGCTACCCAAGAAACGTTTTCAAAATACCCTTTCATTTCGAAAACAAGCCCACTTACAAAAGCCCAAACTACTTCCTAACTGCTTGACTTTTCAAAAAGCCCAAAAACCAATTTGCAAAACCCTAACAGAACCCTAGCAGAACTCGGCCAGAATTCGGCCAGAGTTCGGTTAGTGAACGTTGCTTTTTGAACTTGGTCTTCCTGCAGTTACGGATCCCAACGAGATTTTCTCATAGAGTTCTGCCCGAATTCTATCAGAATTCTGTCTTTGGAAAAACTATAAATAGAGAAGGATTTCGATCATTTCAATTCACTCATACACCAATTCACTTTCATATCTTTTCTCTATAAGCCTACTACTTCTTCCAAAGTGTTCCGAGCTATTCATTTTCAAATTCCAAGCCAGTTACAATCCTCTAGTCGATTTGCCAGTGTGGTACGGTCTAGAAGTTTCAGAGTGATTGTAATCAGAGGCTTGATTGAAGAAAGACTCTTCACAATTGAAGTTGGTCGAGTACTTCGGATCAAAGCTCGCGTTGTAGAAGTTGCAAGAACTTCGGATGAAAACTTGTGGTGATTTTCCATAGTGGATTCAACTGCAAGCTAGAGTTCTTCCGACTGGACTAGTCCTCACAAGAGAAAAACTAGTATACATCCTTGTGTTTGCGTTTGCTCTCTACTCTCTACTTTTTATTTACATATCTGTGATATATATATATATATATATATATATATATATATATATATATATATATATATATTATGTGATCTTGTTACTAACATTTTTAAATAGTTAATTTCCGCTGCCTACTCTATTCACCTCCCCCCCCCCTCTAGAGTATTACGCTTTACAACTCATTCCTACAATCGGTCCTACACGTATTTATGTTCTGAATAGCTTTATCCTCCTTCGATGAGCTGGGCAAGCAAATGGTATGGTTCTCCCATGCGGTTCAAGCATCTCTGAACATGTCTACCATCATATTTGTCATAAAAGCTCCCATGTACATCCACATCCTCGAGCAGAGTAAGTCCATGCACAATGCACATTATCGAAGGCCCACAAATCCCTCTAAACTATGCTAATCGAGACGTCTTCGTCGTCTCTTGAGTCGACTGCTCCCCATAATCTCCTTCTCGGCTTTGAACTGCTGAAATCGACATCTTTCCACTAAGCTCTTACACTTCTCCCGGCAAAGAACTAGGATTCTTAGAACAGCTCCTATCTGGAGATCGATCAGCTGTCAAATTACTAAAATTTGATCCTCGAGATTTAGCACATCCACATTCATCGTTAACACCACCCCCCCCCCCCCCCCCCCGGCCAGACGAACTGAATCCTCCTACTTCCTCAAATCAGCTGTCAAATTACTAAAATTTGATCCTCGAGATTTAACACATCCACATTCATTGTTAGCCCCCCCCCCCCCCCCCCCCCCCCCCCGTTCGGACAAACTGAATCCTCCTACTTCCTCAAATTTTCTCGAAGGTCTTCTACCTGGACTGTTCATTGATCACCAACACCTTGTCGTACACACATCGAGCCCTCATCTAATGCATAAAACTCGCTCGTACAACACAATGACTTGAGCTTGTATATGTCGTAGCACATAATTCCTCGATCCAGCAATTGGGAGCCCTTCGTAAGCATCCAATCCTTCAATATGTTGCGGCAACCATTATCATTCGACCTCACAATCGATACCAAGTTGAGGTGCAAACTCTGTACGTATTGAACCCCATACTTCGTCACCAAGTACACAAACGTTGATACCTGTCGTCGATGTCTCTTTGTCGTCCATCTTCACTCATCCTATGATATGTTGTGAATACCTCTTTCCATGGAGTAGTATGATAAGACGTTTCCGTGTCCAAAACCCAGTCATGACACGTGCTACAAGGGTCCAATGTCTTTTGGTAGCTGCGATGATGAGATCTCTATCGATAAAACCGTACCCAACAAAGACACGAACTGTAGAGGTCAAGCAAAGAACAATAAGCAAGATATGTAATCATTATGGCTACCTAGATAAGTTCCAACCTTCTATTATCAAAGTTTGCAATTACAGTAGAAATGTCAACCGTCTTTTCATAAGAGTTGACCCCTTGTACTTTTCAAAAGAATAAAAATACAATGGAGATTGCAAGAAAAAAAATTCCAATCCCTTACAAGAAAACTTTCACCGAGTAATAAGTGTCACATCAAAACGATGGTAACGAACTCAAACCCCCGGGGGAAAGGACGACCCTCCCTCAGAACCATTTCTCCTTCTTGAAGAGGAAACCTAAATGTCGTAGAACTCTTACAACGGTAGTGGAACTCCCTTGAACCCTAATGAAGAACACACCTAGGAATCCCCCTTAACTTCAAATTTATAGGAAGTCAAACAAACCATAATTTAATTAGGAAACCTAACTTATCTTGGATCCTAAGTTGGCCCAAAAAATATCCTTCCAAATTTGGGCACTCCTTTTTTTTCCCGTGCACTCTTTGATTGCCTTCAGTCCAACCTAAAATCGGTACTAAAACAATCCCAAATCTCATAACATGGGTGAAAAGAATAATAAAGGAAAGACCTTTATAGGTGAGTCGTCTAAGTCCAATAATAAGGGATTTGGTCTTTAGAGGACTCGCCTTAAACTTTGGTCATTATACATAATAGTCCCCTTTTAGGAGTCGGCACATGGGTAAAACCACTAAAGAAGCATATGACAGGAATAGCTCGATAGTTGTCGAGGTCTATGTAGTTGAGGACAACGCTATTGATGCTAAGGAGCTTTAGCGTCTACAATTACGCTCTTACATTTTGTTAGATGTGCTCTCACTACACATTTCAATGGACTAAATTGACATATGCCTCATATTTTCACGCTTACATCAAGAGCAGGAACAAATCATACAAGCCATCATTGTAGCAATCTGAATATGGATCTTACGGTTTGCAATAAGGCGGGACTTGGCTCTAAGCTACATCCCCAACCACGTAAAGCTACATTGGTTGACAAGATCACATCAGTTGTAGGTGTTTGGCCCCTATTAAGTTGCTAACCAGATCTGCTGCAAGATCCTTCCCATGGAGGTTGCACACATTTTGCTAGGACATGGTTGTACGATCGCAACATAAGCAATTTGGGAAGCAAATACCCATTCATTTACATACAATGGAAGAAAGTCGTCTTACCTCCTTCCAAACAAAAAGGCAGTCACAAGAGTTCACCCCCGAGGCAAGTACAGTTAGCGCTTGCACGAAGTCTATCCATTTCCATTGTAGACACCTGTCAAGGGGTGACACTGGTAATCCCGATGCCCAAGTTGTGGCACCCATAATCCTGATGGCCGAATTTTCATATTTTGTTAATAGGTTCATTTGGTTGAATCCACTCAATGACGATATAGGTGCAAAGCTAATTTATTTATTCATGGCATTTTTTTAGTCTATTACGTGTTTTGGTGTGTCGAGTCCTTTGCACAGCATCTGCATGATTTGCATTCGGACTTTCGTGAAAAGATATATGTGAGGCTGTGAGCAATGAGTGTTACAAGTATGCACCAGAAACTCACTCATAGGAGGTTAGTGGAGTTTGACATTGGTAACAGAGTATAGGTTAGGCAAGAGTTGAGAGGTTCATGCGAGGGATTGACGAACTCCACACAAGAACAAGTCATTATCAAGTTCGCGCGAAGATAGATTTCAATGTCTACGAGCTAGAGATCCACGAGATCTGAAGATCATTCTAGATTCCATGAAAATGACTTGGAAACCTATTATAAGCCCAGTTCCCATCCCATCACCACCCGAGGGCCTTCGTTCTTCGATTTTTTCAGGGAGGTCATCTTCTATTGCCCAGGAATTCCAAAAATAACTCTTCGACCATTACCCTCATGGAGACGACTAGACCCGAGATTGAGGACATTTTGGACTATTAGATCTACATCGGTGAAGATATCCATAGCTACTTGGTTCATTAGTGGGAACATCCAGATACATATTGTTTGTGGCTGAGGACAGAGAATATTTAGCAACTGAATCCCGATTCGTCAGCTAAGTACCTGATAAATGTTGAATATTACGAAGGAAAAAAATAATCTAAATGGGTCACTCTTGCATGGAATTATAATGGGAAGATTTATGAAATGCCCAAAAACTAAAAAAGTTTTATGTAAAACCCACCGCTAAAAAAATTTCATCGCGTGCCCAGAATTAGAGAAACTTATCCAAAGCGGGTTCCAAATGACCCTTTTGCCCTTCCTTTTAATTTATTGGAAACACCCACAAAACTGCTCTTAAAAAAAACGTTTCAATACTCCATCTTCTTCCATACGCTGCTCACTTTCGAATCTAGGTTTTCTCCTCAAAAATCTTTAAAAACTCGTCGGAAAATTTTGGAAAGACCGGGACGAACGGCAAAAGTGCTAAAACGGAGGTCCAAACATCATTTTTTTGCGATTCTAAAATTTCGGAAGGCCGTCTAACGGTGAAGCTGTTATTTTCAGTCTTCTCGACGATACGCTCATTTTGCGACAAACGGGACCTCGTTTCGACCTCCCAGTCAAAAGTTATGGCCCTCCAAAGTTTCAACTGACCATAAAATGCAGGAGAATGGCCATTCTCCGTTTAGAACACGAAAAATGTTAATTTTCGCATGAGGGTGGTCATTCTCCGTATTAGTAACACGGAGAATAGCATTCTCCGTCTTAATTTACACGGAGAATGACCTTTCTCCGTGTTAGTAACACGGAGAATGACATTCTCCGTCTTAATTTACACGGAGAATGGTCATTCCAGTGTTAAAACGCAGGAGAATGACCATTCTCCGTGTTAGAAACACGGAGAATGCCATTCTCCGTGTTAAATAAAACGGAGAATGCCATTCTCCGTGTTAAATAAAACGGAGAATGGCATTCTCCGTCCTAATTAAGACGGAGAATGGACATTCTCCGTGCTAAATTAAACGGAGAATGACCATTCTCCGTCTTAATTTACACGGAGAATTCCATTCTCCGTGTAATTTATCACGGAGAATGGTCATACCAGTGTTAAAACGCAGGAGAATGACCATTCTCCGTGTTAGAAACACGGAGAATGCCATTCTCCGTGTTAGAAACACGGAGAATGCCATTCTCCGTGTTAAATAAAACGGAGAATGTCATTCTCCGTGTTAAATAAAACGGAGAATGGCATTCTCCGTCCTAATTAAGACGGAGAATGGTCATTCTCCGTCCTAATTAAGACGGAGAATGGTCATTCCAGTGTTAAAACGCAGGAGAATGGTCATTCTCCGTGTTAGAAACACGGAGAACGGCATTCTCCGTTTTAAATAAAACGGAGAATGGCATTCTCCGTGTTAGTTTACACGGAGAATGGTCATTTACAGTGTTAAAACGTTAATTTAGTTTTTTCATGAATAAAGAGTTTCGTTCTTCTTTCAAAACGATGATAATTCTTATGGAAAAGAAGAAGAAAGATCTTCTCTCCACAATTGACCTAATCGTCGAAAAACTTCAAATGTCTCCACGATGAAGATGATGATGATGGTGATGATGATGACGAGCGATAATCTAAGTTCGACTGAGGAAAAACACACCGAACTACGAACGATTTTTGCGATCTCTGCTGAATATGAGAGCAATGGAATTCAGATTTCCCGTGAAGAAGAAGAAGACGAAAATCGCAATCCAGATCTGAGTTTTTTGAATTCAAATACATATAGATGACCAATTCGCGCGGAGGGGTAGTTTCGGTATTATAAAAATAGCATTTTCCAGCGGGTGGCATCTAAAAGGGAATCTTGGAATATTTAACGTGAAAATACTTAATTCTGGGTATTTCATAAAACTTATGCAGCGGGTGGGCATTTCATAAAAGCCCACCCCGAAATTGGGTTTCTCAGCAATTTCCAGAATTATAATTTAACTATCTAAGAGAACTTAATTCCTCAAGCGGCAACTAACTATCTAGAGAAGTTCTAGGCTGACATATAAACGACGGACTAGCAAACATTCTCCTTTCTTCACTTAGAGAATGATAGGTCCTCTATTGACCCCTCCTGAGTCTTTGTATGTATGTCACCATACCCAAGGACTATCTGAGTAATCCATTTAAGGAGACATTATAACAATATCAAAATCAAAATCAAAGAGTGCTGAGGTTACACATGAGACATCTATACTATCTTGAATCTAAGGAATGTTATAACTACTAGAAAGTAGAAATCCTACTAAGGCTTAGCAAATGTAAAGAGCTACTAGGATTCCAGTTGTGAATCGATTCGTGAACTCATTACCTAATCAGCACCCGCACACTTGATAGACTTCCCATGTGCAGTCTACGACATTGACTACCATACCAAGTGTATCACTAGCCTCTAACCAAGATATCAAAAGCCCAGCTGGATATTCCTAGACAACTAGGAAAATTTTAGTTGACTAAAAACAAGCAAACCAAATCATATGTTACAATCAGCATTCTACATCATCTACTTTAGTACATAAATAAGAATATGCATTTATCATAAATAAAGCTTTTATTTATTTGAATCATTATCCAAATCCAATAGTACATAAATAAGATTACAATTATCATACATCTCATTCACAAAATAATTGGCTTGAGGGAACAATAGTCAACGTTATCCTCGCCTTCATTCACCTGAGGTGAATGCTTTCAAGTCGAGAAAAGTTGATGGAGATCTGGTTCACATCACAAGCGCGGTCCGAGATGTCGTAGAGTTGAATATTAGTTTAACTTTAGCTTGTTTTTATTGTGTTTGGGTTCATTAGTCTATTGGGTTAATTAAGTTCATGTCTACTTAAGTCATGTTTTAGTTGATTTGCAATTTAACTTCATGTAGGGCTTTATTTGCATTTATCAGTACCTCCATTAATAAAGATGTAATCAACCCTATCTGATTGAAGAATGAATGAAAATTTAGAGTATTGTTTTTTTGAGATGCATGTCAATTGCATTAAGTGTGAAATCCTAATCCGCTTTTCTCTATCCAGACCCATGAGCCCCACTTACTCTCCCCCTCGGTCTTGTTGTTGTATTTGGCCCCAAGAACCACCTCTTCTACTTATCAACTGTTGACAGCCCGCGCCCAATCACCCATGCCCCCCACCCCACAAACCCTCTCCTTTCTATTCCTTTACAAAATCAGAGCATCTATACCTCTTTGAACTACTTAATCTAACCCCCATCATGAGCTAACTTAATCCAGACAAGTTCAAGATACATATTGTTGGATCGAGGTTCGTGTCTGATTTGGGAGATGGCTACTTCAAAGAGGAACGTCTTCCAACGGCATGATTTGACAAGTTTAGCTTGTGTGGTTCTACTTCACCAATCCTCATGTTGAGTACATATCTCTTGATTCAATTGCAAGTTCTTTTGTTGTCTAGGTTGTTTACTGCTAGATGCTTGATTTCCATGATTCATTGCTGATCTACATGGATTTCTCTGCATGACATACCATCTTCATGCTATGTTTGCATCTACATGTCATTACCTCTCGCACTTCGCGAGAGTAGAAACATCATCTTAGTAGCAACATATAGCATCTTGTCTAGGGTTCTTGGACCCTTGCAACTGTGTTCTTTTGTAATCAACTGCTTCGTTCCATTAAGGTTTCCCTTTAGTCATGTCTGCATCATTCGCATTTGTAGGAAGTAACTACTCTGCCCTAGGTTAGACCTGCGTTCTTAAAATGTGAGACGCCAAAATTTATCCAAGGGGCAGGAGGTCATAGCTTCAAAAGGAACCCACAGATAAAAATATGGTGGAAAATAAAATAAGAATGCGAGGAAAGTATCCTTGTTGGTACACGTCAGCTGTCAACATCAACATACATCTGGATATTTGTGGCCAATTAACAACCCCTTATTTTAAGGCTTACCAACTGAGCTGAAGAAATTGGTCCAGCACCATCAGAACCAAAAACACTTAATGGCTTAGAAGAGCTGCAATTGTGTTGAAGTGATGACACTGATATCACATCTCCAGGTGTGTGAGTGGAGGGCGTTGATGGTGCTGAATTTGGAGAGGGCCCAGCAGTGTTTGTAGTTCCTGAACTATTGGCAGGGCCAGAGGATGACACGGGCTGCTTTCTCTTATTACCACTTTGGTTCTTGAAAGCCTGTAATTTCATGAAAATCACAACATTTAGGATACGAAAAGAAATAATCATGAAATTCATTAAGAGGGCAAATTTCAGATGTGCAGCTAAGAAATAAATTCATCATGCAAGCGTGTGGTCTATTAAGTCGAACTGACATTTTATGCCTAACAGATACAGTTCCCACTTTAGTTGTTAGAGAATGCTAAAGTGAAATAGTTTAAGAAGAAGAACAATCATCCAACGGCGTTAACAACTTAACATAAGCTTTACAAAATGTTCTCCTGGGACTAGCTTACATATAAGGTTTTTGCTAAGATTTTATAAGTAGCTCTTGCTCAGGATAAAAGGTTATATTTATTACCACATTGTGTTTACAAATCAAAAGATCTACATAAAAAGGAATACCACTATCAGGCATCCCTACCGATGCCGAAGATGAGTTATCCTCTGCTTATGTAAAGTAATCATCACTCTCTAAATCACTTTCCTTCAACATATTGGGGGCCATCCAATACAACCAATAACCATTATAATATATTAAATGTAAAGTATAAAATGTACTTTTGAGGCTATTATACACAATTTTTATGAAGGTAGCTACATAAGATGAGCAATTTAGACATCAGATGAGGGAACATCATGACAATAAGTATGTCGTATAATCCAAAATAACAACAACAACAAAAAACAAACTTTTATCCCATATTTTTGGGTCGGCTATTTGAATCCTCTTCTTCCGTTCAGCTCTTTTAAGGGCCAAGTTCTTTATAGCGCTAACAAAAACCATATCCTTCTTTAACACTTCAAATCATGTTCGTCTAGACCTACCTCTAGTCCTAGCGGCTCCGTTAACTACTATATTATCGCTCATACTTATGGAAGCATCTACTGAATTGTGTTGCACATGTCGAAACCACCTAAACGATTATCTCTCATCTTGTCCTCAATTGGCTACACCTCTAACTTCCCACAAGTTCACTCATTTCTAATCCTTTCCTTTAATGTATTGCCTCACATGGAACATGTTATTTCTTAATTGTCTAACATTCTAAAATCCATAAAGCATGGTTGGTCTTATAGCAGTTTTGTAGAATTTTTCTTGCTTCAAAGATACCTTGCGATCACAAAATACTCCAGAAATAGTCCGCAATTTCAACCACTTTATATTAATTACATGCATGACATCCTTCTCAGTCTCTCCATCTTTATGAATGATTGATCATAAATACCAAAAAAATTTAATCTTCGGTATCTCTTGTTCGTATATATCGACTCCCCCTTCATTTATCTTTGACTTTTATGTTAAAATTACATTTCATATACTATGTTGTCGTTCTACTAATTTTAAACTGCTTAGATTCCAAAGTTTCTCTATACTTTTATTTTAGCATCTAACCCTTATCTCCTCTCGTCAACCAACAAAATATCCTTATCAAACATCATACACCATGGAACCTCCTTCTAGATATGCCTAGTAACCTCATCCATAACTACCACAAAAAGGTAATAAAGATCATTGATGTAAGCCAATAATAATAGAAAATGGTTTACTACCTCCTTCCATAGTTTGCACGGCCGTTTTAACTCTATGATACATATCCTTAATAGTCTAAATATAAACTTAGGAACTTGTTTCTTTTTCAAAGCCCACTACATTATCTTCCTAGGAACTCGATCATAAATTTTCTCTAAATCAATAAAAACATATATAAACATTTCTTTATTTTTCTCTAAATATTCTCATTAATCTTGTTAATAAGTAATGGCTTCCATAGTAGATCTCCCTAATGATAAAACCAAATTGATTCTCTAAAATTTTAGTCTCTTTTCTTAGAGGAGTTGGTCAACATGGATCTCAAAATCCAAAAGAATGGATTTGAAATGAAGTGTTAGTGGATTAGTATTTATGCAGGGCATTTGAAAGTTTTGTATTAGTGAAAAATTATGGATATGGATTTAAATTTGAAAAAGCTTGAGCAATGTTATAACCCATTGATTCTTACTATAAATGACATAAATGAGAATTATATTTTTTCTCAACTCATCTTCATTCTAAACTCTACTTTCAACATAAGATTATAACTATAAAAATATAATGTCATGTATAAGAATTTTTTTTGGACTCAATATCCAGACCCAACCTTGTTTAACATGAATTGTACCAGGACTAGAACCCCACTTTGGATACATAAGGTCTGGGTCTCAAAAGTACACCCCCTACATAAAATGGGTAAGAACCGTAAAATTTGAGTCCACATAAATCACACCCGATTTCAACCCAGATCAGCTTGAAATTATGCAAAAAATAATAAAAATATAATTACAGTGTACTAATGTATTTTTGGTATAAATTATAGAAAAATATACAAATTTCTATGAATGTGTAGTGTAGGGCATTTTGTAGAGGACTCGTCGATAGCTTATACAAATAGAGTCTAGGTTCAAAAGTTGGACAAGTTTCAGATCCATGTTTGGATCCAAATAATTATAAATTTTGAAAAATTATTGTTAAAATATTAGTTAATTAATATAATGTATATTTAATATCTCAAGTTAGAAAAGTTCGAAATTTCAGTTGGTAACAAAAATTTAAAATTTCAGAATACTTGATAGAGTAGGTTCCATAATCCAAACGGTGATTATTGGATTACAAAATCCTGCTAAAATGATAGTCATGGATTTTTAAATACAAATTCAAACTAGATTCTGAAATGCACATTGACTAAACCTCTCCCCTCTTTAATCTTATATGTTCAATTACTCTCTCATAGTTTTAGTTTCATGTTATGACTGCTAAATTTAATTCCTTGATAGTTATTACAACTTTGTATATCTCTCTTGTTTTTATATATGGGTACTATAATATTGCTTCTCGTATAATCTTGTACAATCAAAAATAAATAGTACTACAGATTTAAACTTAGATAGCACATTATAAACCTCCCAGTATGCGCGTAACTTGAGAGATAAATGAGAAGTCCCTGGTGTAATGCTCCGTCCCACACAGCTCAATCGGAGAAATCGAAAGCCATGCAACGGTCTGCTCGAAGTCCCGCTCGGCCAAGACGACTCCTCGTTTAGGCGGGTGGCTTCGTTGAACTTGCCTCAGCTTGGCCTTCACTCTAATAAAACGGAAGTTTTCAACTGCACAAGTAGGCTTGATAATAAAAGAGACGAATCCACATAGCTAAGAGAATAATTCCAAATTGGGTCAGACTGAGTTAGACCATGGAAAGGTCCCACGGTCGGCTTAGAAGTATCGCACGTCGTGCTTTCAAAATGACACTCGGTCCTTCGTCCCGTGGCTTGGGAAAAGGAAAGTTGGTCGATGTTGCCACAAAGCTATGAACTTAGCCTAAGTCATGGGCGTCGCACATATAAATGCTTGATAAACAAGCACGGTCTCATCGTCCAAGGCTTGGCATAGCCTTTGCTCGTCTCACGGGTTAAGTTGTATCGCACGGCTTATGGCATGAGTCTAGCCACCCAATGAACTTGGTTGTTCAAGTCGTACGCGTGCACGGCACGTTTCTACGATGCAAGGCTTGGCATAGCCTTTGCTCGTCCCACGAGTTAAGTTGTTGCACGATTGAGTTAGGCAGGAGTTTTGCTGGACTATTGAAGTCATAGCAAGCACTGTCCCATGTTTTCTGCGGTTGTAAAGTCACATAGTCCTACGATCTCAAGGCACGTCATATAAAGTATGATTTGGGCAATAGTATCGCTTAGAAAACAAGTTGGTTTAAGGCACGAGCCACGGTAGGTTCAAGGATAAGTGTGCCACGGTTAAAGAACACACGTTTTGTTCAAGTTAAGCTGGAAGACTACATAGTAGTCGTTCCCTGAGTTTCAAAGGATAGAAAGTTCACGCGACTGTTTGTCGCCGAGACCGGTCCCGCTACTTGGGAGTCTCTCATGAAGTATGGAAAGCACGGTCATGAATAAAAAAGGACACGGTAAATCAAGTTGAGTCTTGCATGATCATTGGACAACTTGCGCGCAAGGGAAATTCCTCGAACGATCGTTGAGGCACCGGATTCGTATCGGTCTAGGAAGAAGAGCAGATATTGTACGGCCTTCAACGACGGTGCAACTCGTCTTGAAGTGAACCGGTACAATATAGGCTGCAGGACCATTCGGTGGAGCTCGCACCTCGCACGCAAATGGTCACCGTATGCAAAAGATCCAGTATAGCTTGACATTGCTAGTGACTACTCATATAGATGTGTCGGCATAAGAGCAGCTATCCGCGTGTATGCCTTTGGATTGCGTCGAGTACAAGCACGGCACGAAGTGAGTTAAGAGGGTGTTCATCGGTTGCAACACCATTATGGAGCCTAAGATTTGGCTGCAAAGACACGTGCTTCGGCACGAATGTGGGGTCGTGTTTGAGTCGTCAACACAAGTTCCACAAGTCGGAATTAAGTCGTCTCGAGTTAAGCCAGGAAGGGCCGTAAGACAGGTTTGGTTAAGTCATGTTGATCTGTGAGGCACGGCCTCGATGTTTGAAGTACGGACCAAGTCGATGACACAAGACAAGTCGTTGCGACCCAAAGCATGAGTCGAAAAGACAAGCACGAATCGACACTCTGATGTTGTTGGCACGAGAAGGGTCTAGAGGCACAACGATAAGCAAGTTATCAGTGCAATGGCACAGTGACGGTCTAGAGACATAAATAGGCCAAAGATCTCTGTCCTAAAATTGATCCTAAGACAAGACTAGAAAGACAATCATAAAGGGATTATGTTACACAAAGTAAATGAACGTGTTGGTTTTGTATGAGTGGGCGAGGAGCTCACTCCACCAGTACAGTTGAGTACTGAAACCCACACAGTTTCCATGTGCAGGGACAGGTAGAAGCTCGTTGGCGCGGAGCTCGCTTGGATGTGTCGAGGTACGGAGTTCCTTGACGTTTCGAGACGTGCGGCCGCATGGAGTCAGAACTTATACGGGACATAATGTATGGACATCGCTTATCTGAAGCATCCACTGGTTCATCAAATTGTATTGAGAGATGAGAGAGAGCTGAGTGACTTGTAATCAGAAAGAAAAGTGAGCTTGAGTTATTGTAATCTTGGCTACGTGTCTTTGTAATCTTAATTCATTATCAATATAGATTCTGATTTTGTTTCAATGCTTGAGTTGCTTGTATATTCAATGTTTCTGCTTGGAACTTCTGTGCGACGACCCCGTCGCAAGCTGTTGTAATCGGCCGTTATGAAGCCGCCTTGCACGAGCGCAATCTAGACTCGTGCAGCATCACGCCTTAGCGAGGACGATCGGTCCTACGGGACCGGGGCATGACACCTAGTGCAAAGTGTTTGAGACAACTGTTCACAGCATAATTGCCATATGAAAAGATCTCAAGAAATGGTCAAGAATCCAGGATTTTAGATATCTCACCAAATTTTTTAGAATTTATCACGCCAAAGAAAATGAAAACATAACTTAACTGCAAGTTGCACTAGAATTATAAATAAGCATATCTGAATAGTTGGACACTGTTTCCACTTACCGTTACATTATCAACACTCATCTTCTCCTGTTGATTAACATAATGATTAGAACTTTGGGACTGCTGACTTATAATAGCATGATGCTGCTGCTGTTGATTGCTGCTCTGTAGTTGCTGCTGCTGCTGAAACTGAGCCATTTTCTACTACAAATAACAAGAAAGTTAAGAAGGTTGAATGCACCAAGATAACCTAAAGAAGATCGTCCTCTAGAATGGAAAACATTGAATACTAATAGCAAATAGATATGTTATCATCATAGCATTGCATAGTTTAGGTCAAATATACAAGAAACAAATTTAAGCGCCATCAACAACCATTTAACAGGAAATTCAAGTCATGCTAGAGCACCAAAATAAAATAAATAGCAGTCGAAAGAAGAAAAGATATAGAACTTTGAATAATAAATAAAATAACATGCATGCCAAAATAAATTTCTAAATAAAAGATCTCAAGCATTCTTTCACACGGCATAATTTGGCACTATGCTTGGTGCTTGCATCATCAGCCTCTTCAAAAATGGAGTTAAGGCTGCAGATATCTTGAATCTCCCCAGAACCTTGCAATAGAGGAGTTTCAAGGAACTGGTGAACGTCCCAGCAATCTCTAAATAAATGTAGAAAGAAACATTGCCATTAAACCATTCCAAAGGATGTTTCATAAGGTAATTTATAAATTTTATGCTTCATAATATTCAAAACCAAACTTCAAAGCAACTTTTATGAAATAAAAATTACTCCTTGACCAGATTGGAGACAACAACAACAAAGCTTTATCCCAAATTTCTGGCCTCGGTCAAGCGCCATGCCTCAGTATCGCTAACAAGATCCATATCCTTCCTTAAGACTTCAAACCAGATTGGAGACACTATAATAATATTTTCAAGTGATAATTTTGTCCCCCTGTATGTCTCCTCAATGATCTAGATCGAGACAGATGTCAAAGTAACTAACATATGGATTTCAATTATACGGTTCATACAAGTGTACCATCAAAAACTTGGATTACCCATCCAGATAGTAGTCAACTCTGTTGTTTCTAATACTCATTACCATTGCTATATTGGCTTGGTATTACTATGGAAAAATAGTCTAAATTTTGCTTATATTTTATTGGTTAATGAACTATTAGAAAAAAGATGCTATAATCTGCCTACCTATTAAAAGTGCCTATAGGCATAGCAGTTGGAATCACCTGTTATATCAGATGATATCAACCCTTGTCAGAAGACATCCGTTATCAACTTATCATCACATAAACGTCAGCTGGTATTTGGTTCAGCTGGAGAATTTATTCACGATTTACATATTACTCGAGATATCTTATGCAAACAAGAAAATACCACCAATTTGAATTTTAAATATAGAGCAAAAATCAAGCTTATTACAGATTAAAATGGAGATGGTGTTCCGTTTCCATAATAAACTAGAACTTCTATAGTTGGTTCAAAATATTGGTCTTCAAAGGTCAAATCATTTCTCTGATTTCAATTTCAAAATTTAACACTTGGTTAAGATTCCTGTCTACATAGTGCTCTATAAATAAACAATACAAAATGTAGGTAAGGTTACTTTTTACACATTCAATTTATTTTGACAAGTGTCTTGGAGAAATAAGCCCCTGGATATTAGTAAAATGTCCACTTTTATCGCCCCTTTTATAATCTGAAATGCTACGAAGCACGGATACTCCAAAAATGTGGACAGTGTCATGTCGGACATGTATTGGACGGACACACCCCATACTCCAAAATACACTAGGACACACCAAAATAGGTGGTATGTCCTTATCGTGTCATGTCGTGTCGTATCCGTGCAACATAGCTGAAAAGTGAAAAAACTTTACATCCGAGTTTCAATCTACGAACTAAACAGGAACTAAAAGCTACTGTATTTTGCAATTGATAAAGAGTTTTTCAATAAACATTATTCGAGTTTTTCAATAAACATCAAGCCCATCACCGTGTGATAAACTTTACTTCACAAGAAGTATTATTATACTTGGTATAATTTATTACTCCCTAAGAACGAACCATCATTTTTTTCTTTTTATCTAAAAACAAAAAAAAAGTCGCTAACGTAACTGACGATACAACCTTCGTTAAAGCTGAATAAAGAAAAAGGATATGCGTATCCATATATATGAAAATATGGCGTAACAGGCACACCTTATTTAAAATATCTGTCTCGGGCCGAGATACAACAGGGCCACCTCCACTTTGCATCGGAGATCCTGCGTTTGAAATGGCTTCACCAGTAGAGCTCAAGTGTCCATCCTTTCCAAGACCGAGATTCCTATTGTTTAGGAGCATTCTTAGTTTTATGTTTTCTATATCTCCAGTGGATGAAGTGAAATTCTGTTGTGCTTGAATAACTAGCTGCTGCTGTTGTGGAGACAGAAACTGGAGCTGATTAAATGGTTGGGAAGACTGTGTGAATGGTTTCTGCTGTTGTAGAAGTCCTGATCGAAGCTGGTCAAGACCCTGTTAGAACCAAAAAATGCACTAGCGTTGAATGAAATAGTCCAACCAAAAGAGAAGAAAAGAAACAAGGTTATCTAGACCAGCAAAGCATGTCATCTATATATTAGACCAGCAGATGGACATAAAAGCTAAAATATCAAAAGTGTACTGCAGTTCAGAGGTTGACAAATAGAAAGATAAATCCATATAAGAATCCTGTTTCGTCATTACTGAAAACGATCTTGCAACTCGCCAAATAAATTAAAAATCAGTTTGTTGCTAATATTATCGATAAACTAAGCATAACATTTCTTAAGGAAATCAAGACATTACAACTTACAAGATTAGAAGATAGACATGACTTAGAAATTCAATGAATTGTAAGTAACCAGGGATCACGTTATGTAGTCAGATCCTTGGAACAAAACATTTGGTTGGTCATATGATTTTGTCATATGTGTTGACTGAGAAAAGGCCTTGAGTGAATATAAAGATTAGGGTAATGAAATAAGAACATAATTACTTCTCAACCTTCACCCAACATAAGGTTAACTGAAATTGTACAAATTTAGAGGCTCTTGGTAGCGGTCAAAAGGAACTACGAATCATTCATTGCCCAACATGACTTTCTTTTATCTTTTTAATGTATTTAAATCTTTTAAATTCATGTAGTTAATTATGAGATCATTAAATGACTTTAAAGTTTAAATAGACAGTATACAAACAAGAGTTTTTTATTTAAAGTTTGCACCTAGATGGACATGGTCTTAAATGGAATATGAAGACATAATAACACCAATGGAGAAGAATCCATCAGAATTTAAATTTACAATTAGACAATATCATAATATAACAATAAAAGAAATAACAATAAAAGAAACTGAATTAAGATACAATCATAAAGCATCATATATTGATATTAAACATCAGATTTTCAATTCAGCAGAATCATATAATTTAGGTACAGTGTATTATAGATTTATAGGAATAGGCTTCATATGACCATATTAAATTGAATAATATAGATAAGGATTTCAACCTTCATATGTACCAACAACAGACAATGAGACAACTAAGGGAAAAGGTTGTGAATTGTTGTTAATTTCCTCAACCTGCCCTGGTTACTAGACCTTTGCCTCATTATTGTTCTAAAATGCAAGATTCGCAGTAAAAGCATTGGAATTGGTTTCGGACACTTCTTTTTAGTATTGGTATCAGCAATTTCGCCGGTTTTGGATAGGGGTTTGTGTGTTCTTTGTTTCGGAAGTCAAACATTATAAGGGATACATTAAGAATAATCTTATGTACTCTTCCTTGGTACCCACTAATTTTGAATGGAATAATATTTAATATTTCTGAATTATTCATCCGCAGTACATATGGTTGTTTATTACTTGCTTTTAGGCGGTAGCCCTGCAATATGTAGCTTGTGATGGAATAATATTAAGATGGTTACATTGTGTTTAAGAAATTGTATTGATACATTGTAGCATGTTGATATTTGGCACTATTAGAGCATCTAGGAATGTGTTCGGGAGTAGTAGTATGGGTATGTATACACACACACACACACTCACACACTCTCCCTTTGGCCTATGGCCTAATGATCATCGATTCCATGTTCTAACACAACGTTATGTATTATCTGTTGTTTCCCACTAATTTAGAATGGAATCATATTTAATATTACTGAACTATTCATCCACAATATCGAAATTGTTGTTGATTACTTGTTTTTTAGACAAAATTCTCTGCAATAGAAGTTTTGAATGGAATAATATTATGATGCATGAACTTTGATAATTTATAGTATACAACTTCGACAAATGGTAATGGTTACATTTTTAAGAAATTTTATATACATTGTAGCATATTGATCTTCGGCATGACCAAATCATTGTGTTGATATTGATTTTTCCCATACTTCTATCTTGTTCTTTTCGTTTGTTTTTCACCGAATTAACCAGGAAAGGGAGTTACAACTTTTATATCGACCAACATCAATGGGGGCGAGTATCGGATCAAACATGCCAAAAACGATAGGATATGGCTAATTCATATCGATACCAGTAGATACTGCGAGCCTTGCTAAATGACAAATTATGTCCCAGCGTTACTGATTAAGATTCACCTACTGTTAAGAAACTTGAGTGGAATAGAAGAATTTTCCCCATCATTCATCCGAGGAGGAAAAAATTTTAATGAGTGGGAGCCACAGCAATTTCAACTCCACACACTGCTTACTCAATTAAAAGGTAGCAAGCTGACTGTTTCAGAAGGTTCGAGATGAAAAACATGATAAGGAATGTTTAGTGATCATGGATGACAGGGAACAGCAATGACAACGCTGTGGATGAGTTTTATAAGTTCCGGATGTGAATGCAGTTGTCAAAAGTGAGGATGCCAATCTATTACTATGAGGTTTTATGCAAATTAGAACTCATTATCTAAGGAGATAGTTGGACAGAACAATATGTTGTTGGTTACATCATTTACACATACCCATGGCTTTCAGCTTCCGTTTCCAACATATCAGACACCTAGACTGAACAGCTTATACCGCTGCCTACTAAATTCAATTTATTCTTTAGTATCTTTTACTTTGTAACAGTAATTGTAGTTAGTGTATATGCAAGCAGGCATCAACAATGTAACAGTGCCATAACACATAAATACGAACATAAATGCCAACAGTTTGCAAAAGAAACTAGTCCTTTAAAATTGAGGATAGATACCTCAGTAATAGATGTAAAAGAAAGCAAAAGTACTATAAGAGCAATCAAGTTTCTAATGACATACGGCGTTTTTATACTAGAAAAAGAAATTCAATAGAAGAAATTGCCGAAAGACTTTGTAATAGGAATTAAAAGAAAAGGAAAGGAAATGAAATGAAATAAATCTTTATCTGAAATCACACCATTCAGTACAGATGAACTCAGAATATGCTTAACATGCTTCACTACAGACCAATGAGAAGAGGTAAGTTGGACAACTGACAGCAAGAAACTCGCAAGACCACCAGGCACAAGGCTTGCTAATGCTTAACATGCTTGGCTAAACTGTTGCGATAGCTGCGATGTTGATGTGCCCCCAGTTAGCCAAAAAATTGCCCTTCTCAGTGGAGAATGAAAGAAAGGATTGATGTAAGTTGTCTGTGTTCCCTATCATGTAGGATTAACAATACAAGAAACCATCAGGGTGCTTGTTTTATCTTAAAAAAACAACCAAACTACTTCATAATAATCCATTAGTCCAATTTTAAAGAGTGATCAGAATTACCGACTGCAATGAAACAAACAAATAGAAAAAGGACTAAAAATGAAAAGGTGGCAAGGTATGTATAAGTATCCTATGTGTACAACCCCTGAGAATCCATACTTCGATTAAAACGACAAATAGACAGGTTCTTGCACATTCAGAAAACTATCACAACAGGGGCCGCAGCACTAAATGTCAATAACACGAAGAAAAAAAAATGCGACAATAAAGAAAAAAGTGCACATAATCAAAGCAAAAGGATTGTTTTTCATCCACTAAGCAAATATGATTAGATCTTGATAGCCTACTAAAGAAGGTAGAGAAAGAGTAAGGTGCAGTCTGTACTTTCCTGTCCCTTTTTATTTTGACAAGGCTATCGTCAACTACAAGTTTCCCTTTTATTTTTTTGACAGGGTTGTGGTCAACTAGAAGTTTCCTGTAAGTCATCATGAGCTAGCAGAAAATATCTTTGTAAGCAAAAAAGTTAAAATATATCTAAAGAGGAAAAAGAACATCCACATTGCATAGACAAAGAATAAAAGATGCACATTGCACAGACAAGGAAAAAAACATCCAAAATGCATAGATAAGGAAAAAAAAAACTTTGACACGAGGAACCAGGGGATAAAGGTAGCTGCAGACAACAATGACTTAAGACTTTCTACATCACAAAGTCTACAAATTAAATAGTTTATGTGAGAAAGCTAAGAGAAAGAAATAAACTTACAGTAAGAGGCCATCCTTTTAAGGTCAAACTGTTGCCAACTTGGTTGGATCCTGGCATAGCAGTCAATGTTAACATAAAAATCCAACAAAAGTTGTGTTGATATATATATATTAACTTGATAACAAGAAGATAAAGAAATTAGGTCATAAATCACACAGACCCGTTTAATCACTCATTAAAAAATGCCATTGGTTATATTGCAGTCAATACCCCCTTCCTAAAAAGTCAATGAAGAGAGCCTTATTCACAAGAATAGAGCATGTGTCCATCAGAGAACACATTAACAAGAACCAACGCATTTAGTAAAAGCATCTGATAAAACCAAAGTCCTTAACAGAAAATGAAAGAATATAGGAAACAAAATTGGTGAACGAAAATATATGCAAATGAAGAGCTGAGAATTTGAAAAGCTGACACCTGGCATTCCAATAAATGATGCATCAGTGCCTCTGGAGTTCAGCGCTGAATTCACGTCTGCCTTTATGTCCTGCTAAAACACTTCAGTCATACTGCTACACCAGATACAAATTGCATTCTCTATAGATGCTTACCTGAGCTGATCCAGCAAGCTGCTGGTTCCTAGCTTGAACATGCTGCAAAGTCCCAGGTAAACCACCTGCTGACCCGTGCAGAATTTGCCTGATTGAACAAAAATGATTCGGTGTCAAAGTTGGTAACTATAAGTTCTCATGCTCCTGAGCACTTACACAAACTCAATCAGCACGGGTAGGTTTTATCTTTTTGATACATAGACTCAACTAGAATCTTTTTGATACATAGACTTGTTAATGCACAGTAACGTGTAGAAACTAAGTTCCCTAAACATGTACACAAATAAAACAGGAATATATACCCTGAAGCCTGTCCAGATGTCGCAGCTGACTTCAACAAAGAAGCATGATTAGGATCCAACAGCTGACCTCCATTATCACCAATTCTTTGCTGTTATAGAAGTATCAAAGGAGAGACAAAAAATGATAAGCATACAAGTGGAAAACATTAACTTGATAATCTGGAAAGGAATGTGGAAACATATCGACCTAGAGAATTACCTTCATAGATGCTTCCTCAGAAGAATCCCTTTGAAGTGGCAACTTCAGTTGCTCCTCATACATTTTTGTTGCCATGGCATTAGCAGTTCCAGGATTCTGGCGCATTAAAGGATCACTAGCAGCAAGCCGACCAGCAGTTCCATTTAAAAGATGAGCCCCCTCTCTAAGCTGCTGTTGCTGCTGCTGCTGCTGCAGCTGTTGAGCTTGCCTTTGTAAGAAAATTTGCTGCATTTGCATTTGCTGTTGCTGTTGCTGCTGCTGTTGTTGAGGCTGGTGTGGCTGCTGCTGTTGTTGTTGCTCACGTGCTTTGATTTGTTGAGTCTGACAGCACATTTCCTCTATTTCCGTCAGTTATTGTAAAACCCAACAAGCAACAAGGAGAATGAACAAAAAATATACATAAAAGAAACAACATTTACAACTTGGCAAAAAATTAACATTTTGCTGGAATTATAAAAAGATTCAGTTCATTTTAACATTGATAATAACTAACTTGAGAGTCACTACCCGAAACCACCACGATGCAACACTCATGAAATTGAAGAAAGCATGGGTAAACAAATGTTCAGGGTTTGGGTAAAGCTAAAATCATTTTCTTCAAGCTAATTTCATCAACCAATACTGCGAATAGACCTCCAAGTGTTCATTTTAGAGGAAATCTTATGGAAGTATTCACTAAGTTGGCTGCATAAGTTGATCAAATATGCATCGCAAAAGAGCATACAAAGATAATCAGAAAGAAAGTAGCAGTGCCTCCAACTCCATGTACGCTATACAATCTTCTAGCAGCCTAACAACCATGACACGGGGAAGTTTTAATTAGAGAGAAAGTTTCTAAGGCAACCTTGACCCTGACAAATTTCAATTTTAGAAGCATAAAGGGGGTAATAGCACTAGACCAGAAGATGAAAGTCTCATGATCCAACCATCAAGTTACTTAGAGTAAAACTATGAACACATCTCTAGGCATTAAAATACATCCCTTAACAGTTACCATAGCTTATTTGTGTAGTCAGAGGCTGTGATAGATTGGTAGCTGAGCACCAAGTCCTGAGCTCAACTCTCGTCTCAGATATTTTAACCGCACCTAATTTTTGTCTTTGCACGTGCAAGAGCCATGCTATGGGATCTGACCAACTTTCATTAGTCATAAGAAGGTCTACAATGTGACTCGCGCAAGTCCTGCCAAGCCAGCTCCTTGGTGGGTAGGTGTTGGAGGTGGTTGGGTCAAGGCTTGATGTACACTGATGGCCAACCAAACCGCTCAAGCTTCAGGCACAATGTTAAGTAGCATGCAATCCATGATGTCAAGAGTCAAGACCAGCATGCACATGACCTTGGCCATGTAAACATGTGGTACCCAACAGCTTTGGGGGCAGATTGCGGCAGAGAAAATGGTGTCCAGAAGTGGCAAATATTGGGATCGACATTTGCTGAGATGTTGTGGGAATTTGCGGCTGGAGGTGATACATGCAGGTAAGTTAATGGGCAAATGTGGAGAATCATCATATGTTGGAGAGGTTCCCGGTCGAAACTCATATCAGTCCTTACCACTACAAAAAAAACTCTGGAACAACGGGGCCACAACTCAGGGAAGGAATAAGGGGGGCATCATTTTGTGATGAGGGTGAAGGGATATATTTTGGTAATACTAACACTTCCGTCCTGGTTAACTACCAGTCTACCATTTTGTTGGTAGAAACCTGAAGTAGCACAGCAGTTTTCGTATAGTCCACTCACAATCATGATTTGTGCATACATTGCTCTAGTAGCGCGTTAGTTAACCACTGTGCTGAAAAGCTTTGGGGGTTGTGAGCCAATAATGTATATCAAAAGCTTTCACCTTAGCTGAAGTTGACTAATGGTGAACTCAGTGACATCTATCAGCAGCCCCAAAAATGGCACATGAGTGGAAGTTCATGGGTTTGGCATTTATCTCACATTGCATAGACCGTTCCAATGCTAAAACTCAAGCAAAAGGCCTAACGTAAAAGAAAATAATAAGAAAACTCATGCCTATGAACTTCTAAAGCTTCTATGCTGCCAGAATGCTGAATGATAGAAGATGAGGTGCAATGTGCATACCATACTGGATACTTTTAACTGAAAGAACTAGGGGTAGGTGATGCACTACGTTGAAATAACCTTAAAACAAGTTCAGAAGAATTCTACTTTTTCTGTATATTGCTTAGTTTTAATGACAGAAACTAGTGTTGAGTTCAGATCATTCCAGTAATTCTGGGGAATTCAATTCCATTTCTATCTTTGGCCAAGTGAGCCATGAAGATGAATGCAACTCCATGTAGGAAATGCGTATCATATCATCTTACCTCTTCGTTTGGACCCTTTTCCAGTCTAGCGAAGTTGGAAGGTGCTCCTTGGATTGGATCGTGAGACTAACATAGAAGAGTAACCCTAGAGAAGGGGGGGAGGGGGGTTTGAATAAGTTTTGTACAAAATTCTTCTGAATACCCTATATATATATATATATATATATATATATATATATATATATATATATATATATATATTGAAAAAGGATAATTTTTATTGCTAGTAATTGTTTACACTTGTGACTTTACATCATTTGCTTAACATCGAACTCAATGTTATGCAGGATTCCTACTGGAGTATTTGTTAGTCCTTCGAATAGCCGCTTGTTCCGCTCTCTCCATAGATGCCAAATGCTTGCAGACAGTCTAACGCGAGCTTCTTTATACCAATTGCTACCTCTGTTTTTTAAACTAGGTAGCTGTGATATTTGTGCCCAAATATCCCTTGCTCCATTGTGCCTGAAGTTTAATTTTTCACTTTGCTGTTGCCAAATGTCCCACATAAACGAGCAGGAGAAGAATAAGTGTAAGAAGGTTTCTGATGTGTTATTGCATAGAATGCATTCTGGCGATTGAATTTGTACTCCAAATCTTGTGAGCCTATCTTGGGTCAATAATCTTCCTTGCAGTGCTTTGTACATATGCAATTGCATTTTCTTCGCCAAGCCTTTCACCCATATGTAATCCATGTGTGCGGTAGGTTCGCTTCTCGGCCGGACCAGCTCGTAGACGCTCTTGAATTCAAACTGTTTAGTCGCAATATTGTCCCAGGTCCACTTGTTGACTGTTTGGTCAGGATAAATAGAAATGCGGTTGATAGCTTCTGGGCATAGGCGACCAAATATGTGCGTTGATGGTCTCCATGCCCCTTGATGTATAAGTAGACTGACAGTTTCTAATCTACCCTCTCGGCCATACATCTGCCAACCGAACCTATCCACCATGCTCTGATGTTCGAGCCACGAGTCAAACCACAAACAAGTGAGTGTTCGATCCCGAGCCGAACTCTCGTGAGATGAGTTGTTTGATTGTGCTTCGTTGCCTTAACATCATGTTGAACGTCACCGAGTTATTGTTGCTAATCTTCTGTACCCAGAAATTTGACCCTTTAAGATATATGTTCGTCATCCACTCTGCCCATATGGATTTACCTTCAAGGAAGTTCCAAGTTAATCGAATTCCTGCCACTTCTCGCACTGTAGATAGCGATCTTATTCCCACGCCTCCTGTTATTGGGCGGCATAGATCGGACCATGAAATCGTATGGATTCCTCATCACCAAAGAAAGTCAGCACAAAGCTTGTTCACTTTACGAATAGTCGCTTTTGGGAGCATTATTGATTGCAACCAGAATAGTGAAATAGCCGCAATCACTGACTTAATGAGCTCTATTCTTCCACCAAATGATAGCATATGAGCCTGCCATCCTTCTATTCTTCGTTGCACATAATCCACCAGACTTTGACATTCTTGAGCGCGCGCATAATTCACCAATAATGGCACGTCCAACTACTTCACTGGAAGTGTGCCCTTCTCAATTTGGAGAATTTTTTGAAGGTCATCCTGGTTGGAGCAGTGACTGTTAAAATATACCTTACTCTTGTCTCTGTTAAGCTGGAGACCCGGCATGTCGCCAAATTTCCTCATCAGCCTGACCATGGTATTTAAACCTCTGTTGGTTGGCACTAAGAACATCAAATCATCAGCATAAATAAGGTGAGAGACAACAGGAGATACCGTTTTGTATATTGGCACGATTCTTTTTTGGTGTATCTCCTTCTCCATCAAGCAGGTAAAATACTCCATAACCATTGTAAAGAGATATGGCGAGAGTGGATCCCCCTTGTCGTAGTCCCCGGGTGCTGGAGAAGAACCTATAAGGTTGCCCTTTGACGAGAATCGAGAAGGTCGGGGTAGAAATACACTCATGAACCCTGTCCACCCATTGTTTATTGAATCTCATGGCCAGCATTGTCTGACAAACAAAGTCTCTGTTGAAGGTGTCGTAGGCTTTCCTCGTATCCAACTTCATGCAAGCTTTATTTCCTCCAACTTTATTGAAGTTTCTGACCATTTCATGTGCAAGTAAATTGTTTTCAGCAATCGATCTACCTTTAACAAAAGCAGCTTGATTAGGAGATATAAGTTCCTGCATAATTTTTTCCATTCGCCGGCACATGACTGAAGTAATAATTTTGTATAGATAGTTACAACAGGAGATTGGCTGGAAATCTGCCAAGGATGTAGCCCCCTCCTTTTCGGGATCAGCGTCAGGAAGGTATGGTTAAGCTCTCTCAGCAGTCTCCCATTGAGCATGAAGTCCTGTACAATATTAAGAATATGTAACTTTAAATCATCCCAATGAGTATTATAGAACATACTGTTGAAACCATCCGGTCCGGGGACTTTATTTGGATCTACCTTTTTCACCACTGCTTCTATCTCGTCCATAGTGACTAGGGCCAGAAGCAATTGATTTCCATGTTGATTCACCAGCTTTTTGTATATGAGATTCGGGAAACTCGTGACAGTCTTCTTGATTATATAACTTTTTGTAGTATTCCATTGCTTCCTCCTGAATATCCTTGGCCACGGATACCTCTCTCCCTTGTGCATCAATAATCTTGTAGATATGATTACGGTGTTAGATGACATCATAGAAGAATTTAGTACAGCGAGCGCCATCTTTCAACCATTGACACTTGGCACGTTGAGCCAATTGGATTTCCTCTTGAAGGAAAAGTTCACGAACTTCCTCTATCAAGCGTTGCTCCTGTATTGCCATGAGCGGATCCTGGGAAGCGGACTGGAGGCGGGTCTGAACTTCTCGAAGTTCTTCTTCCTTCTTCACTAAGTCCGCCCGCGGCCCCGCTTCATCCACTGTTTCAAAGCAGCCTTGATGGCTTTGAGCTTTTGGACGAATTTGTACTAGAGGTTGCCCTCAACGGACGCTCGCATGCCCTCCTCCACCGCCGCGTTGTACCCATCGAGCAGCGGCTACACGTTATTCAAGCGGAACGGCCTGGCGCGGTGTTCGTTGGATGACGTCAATCGGATGAGAATAGGCGAGTGATCGCTCGTTGATGGTGCCAGACCTTCTGCTACCGATTGTGGGAACGCCTCAAACCACCTAGCGTTTCCAAGCGCCCGATCTAGTTGGCAAGCTATCCGATGATTGGTGGATCTGTTATTCCAAGTCCACAGATGTCCTGAACGTTCCAAACACTTTAGCCCGGCCTGTATCAAGCATTTCTGCAAGTTGGCAACAATTGTGTCTGGAACACGTCGCCCTCCAACTTTTTCATGATTGAAGAGGATGGCGTTGAAATCCCCTACTAGCAATATATATATATATATATATATATATATATATATATATATATATATATATATATATATATTTGCAGATGACCTCTAGCCTAGTGGTTAAGAGAGATGCATGCGGCCCGAGTGGTCAGGAGTTCGAATCCCAGTGGGAGCGATTCCAGAAACAATTTACCTGGTTCCAAAAAAAAAAAAAATATATATATATATATATATATATATATATATATATATATATATATATATATATATATATATATATATAATTTTATTTGGGTGGGGGGAGGAGGGAAGGGGGCGACCTAGGCGGGCTAGGCACTTTTCACAACCCTCTATCAAATCGAAAGAGATCGCTCAACACTTTGTAGCATGAGCTTAACTGCATGCCCAAAAAGGTAGCTCTACCTACCCGACAACTGGTCATACTGGTTTTATGGCAACATACCAAGATTTGACCGTTGACAGCCAGACATAAAACTTCTCATTGATTCTGTTATGGCGCTATTGTGCTCCGAAGCCAACCTACTCTAATAGGAGAAAACTTGGATGATCATGATGACGGTAATAAAAGGCTACAAATACATGTACAAAAAGAATCGTATTGAACTCTTTGTCTTCTGTATTTAGCCTTTATAACTTACCAATTTTTACCAACAAAAACAATGTTCTATCAACAGGCAGGATCCAATTAGAATTGATAGACTATAATAGTGCATGCACGACACCGCTTTGTACATCAGGTAGATTAATCTCAGCACCAGTAACCAGCATAGTTTGATATGTGTCCTACTGTAAGAACATGGTTTGAGAAACAGAATGCAGTTTTTTTTAAAATTCTTTCCAACTAAGATATCTTTGTGGGAATAAGGCATAAAGATTAAAGACGCTTGGATAACCACATGTCAAGGTAACTTTGGGTGGGTACGATCTGAAGACCAGATCATGGAGCTTGACAATTCTACTTATTGGCGGTAAGAAGTTAAAGGCTCTTTTCCGTGCAACATTTTTTCATTAAGATTCTTTTGAAACTCAATATTAGTCCTTATATGCTCAGACTATAACTGCACTGTTACAATTGAGAGAGACTCTTTTTTCTTTCAAACTTATCACATCGTCCTACATCACTGATTCAAAAGGCTTTATCTGAAACAAATAATGACATAAAAGAAAAACACCAGAAAGTGAGAGAATGTGCACATTCGTCTTCCAATCTATCATGACAAAGAAATCTAACAGGTGCAAATTGTCATCCCGTTATATACCTTACTATTGTCCTACAAAACAAATGATATTAATGTTTGAAAAGGAAACCAAATCTTTTAATATTATGTTTCCCTATTGTGCATATTTTCGAAAGAAACTTGAAACATAAGCATGTGAACTATGAATAACACAAGCATTCAATAGAGTGAGTTTATTAAATACATAACTCTAGACACAATTTCCCCGCAATTGACAGCTAATGACTTCAATTGTCAATGAAAACTAGTTCTAACCAAGTTACCTCTATGTATGATGCTGCAGTATCCGAGTGCTTCTCGTTCGTCCTCGCAATGAAAATATCCCAAAAGACTGACCACCATTCAAAGAGAAACCCACCTGGGGCATCGATAGCTAAAAGCCCAATAGCACTTCAGTATGCAAATACCAACAAACGAAAGCGAATACTTGCATACATAAATCCACCATTGTCGCCTCTTTGATTTTTTTGCCACTTACCAACTGGATCAGGAGACACCTTCGCTTCTGCCTGGAATGCTTTCGCGGTCTCCCTCAAATTTCTCTTCACCAGATAATCGTAAATGTATACATCCAGCCTGACATCATTATCAACCAAACAGTAAAGCCCCAAGAAATTATATGTAAATAGCCAAACTTTAATCACTACCCACATCGTAATACCCCAAGAAAACCAAGTTCCTAATACCCAATTTGAAGAAGAAGTTATTATATGGAGATATGTGTCGTGTCCATGCAGCCGTGTCGTCGTCGCGTCCTTGCAGCATAGCCCTAGTGTTAATAAGGAAATAATCCGCATATGAAACCAAACTTGTAATCAAATTAATGGCTACCCAGATGACAAAACCCCACTAGAATCAAGTTCCAACACTGCTCACATCAAAAATAGAAGACAAATTTATAGGAATATATGTGGTGTCTATTGTCCCGTGTCCGTACTATGCAAGTAGTGACGAAAATACTCTACTCGCAAGGAATCGACCGAGTACGACCCAAACAAGAAAAAACGACTTGACAATAATCAAACTTAATCACTACCCACATGGGAAAAAAAATCCAAAAAGGAACCAACTCTCTACATAGGAGATAGAAAGGAGAGCAAATAAGAAGAATACAAAAAGTTGCTTTAGAATAATCAAAATTAGTCACTACCAACGTGGGAAAAAAAAAAACCCAAAATTCTACAGGAAGCAGAACCCATGAAAGGATTGACAGCATAAATGAAGGAAAGTGTGAAAAAAAATCTCACATTTTATCAGCTTCCCAATTGGTTTGAGACATGATTTTACTAAAAAAGGAAAGTTTTTTCCTAAACCCCTGATAATAGAAGCAGAGGAAAGGAAGAGCTAGGGATATGAGCAAGAAAGAGAGGGAGAGGGGGAAAAAAAAACAAGAACTAAAAAAAACTAAAATTCGGCTTGTATGTAACAATTATAATAATTCTTCTATGACAGTTTGAGACGAATTAATTCTCCATGCACCGAAAGAAACACCCACCCACTCACCAAATAACAATTAGTCCCACCTATGTGGGACCCACACAGATTGTGCTTGCATTCGTCACTTACATTTCTTTTTTTTTCTTTTTTTTTTAATCCAGCACGTGTTGGCTCAGTTAAATGGTGTGTCTTCCCGCACATGATTTTTAGCCGGTCGTCATGTCGCTTCGGACTCTTCGTGCGGATTTTGTCCGCATTATCGTCCCACACGTATGCCTCGCGCACTTCGCGTGCTCCCGAGCCTCACGAGACGGTCGACGTCTTTCGATGCCGGCAACTCAACGTCTCGCTTCGTCCACGACGCCGAAGGCGCCCCCGACGTCTTCACGACGCCTATGATAGCCGATGTCGCCTAGCCACCCGTTTTATGCACAAGACGCCCTTACGACGTCTTCCCGACGTCCATTGGGCGCCGCACGACGGGCCGCTTGGTCGGCCGTCGTTTATACCCGTGGTAGAATGGTGTCGGTCCTCGACCGCCCGCGCGGCGTCCCTAGCCGTTGAGTTTTCATGTACGGAACGTCCCATTCTGTCCCACGCCAGCTCAGATCGTGGCCATTTTTCGTCAGTCCTCCGACGTTGTGGATGCCCCGCATCGCACAGGCCAAACTCATCATCGCCCTGTCACGTACATTTCATTGTCACTTGTGGTGATCTTTCATTTGGGCTTTGAGTTGAGTTGAGGGTTTTGGAACATTTAATTAAGGGACAAATGTTGTTTAGTTAGTGGTAAAGAGGAATGACCATTGATGGCTATCAATTTTTCTTCTCTTTGGTGTCTATCTGGACAAATGTTGTTTAGTTAGTGGTAAAGAGGTACAGCCATTATGGGCTATCAATTTTTCTTCTCCTTGTTGTCTCTCTTGGCTATTATTATGTTCCAATTCCAAAATATAGAGGATCAAACTATGTAATAATATCCAAGTGATACGTATTCGAAGATTTTTCAATCTAATAGATCCGTGAATGGTATCTACGGTATAGGTCTATAAGTGAACTCCAGTCCATACTATATAACCACGTCACAAGAATAAACTAATCTCATCCACAAATATGAAGTAAAATAATTGTATGAATAAAAGTACTAAATGACATAGTACATAATGACATATCCAGATTACAGAATCCTACTGATCAGGTGAAAACAAATCTACTACTGAAATAGACAAATAATAAATGTAAAAAGTAAGATGAACTACTTAGCATATGAAACATGATTATTGAGTCCAAGGATGAAACCTACACAATCTCAGATGTGCTCGACCAGTAAGATCTTTTTGTCCTCCGTAAAAGCGTTTGGGCTTGGTCCATACATCTCCATGTAAGGTTGGTCGTCTAAACTTAGAAGAAAATTAGGTCATCAAAGTGACGAACAAGATATAACCATCATACCATAATGTAAACAAATCTTAAATATAACAAAGGATACGCTAATAGGGGAAGATCCATGTAGTCGTTGGGTTGGCAGCCCACCCCCAACTTCTTTTTTCTTCTTTTTTCCACATGGGTTTTTTTTGAATTTTTTGTAGGACTCACACCTAGCGCGCCCGAACCCGCTCCAGCACACCCCAGTTTATAATTCTGGATCCGCCTATGGACCCAACTGCATCGATCTCGTTCAAGGGTACGGTGCTCGGAACATCTCCTGCCCCAGTGGTTGCTAGCTTCTCTTCAAGGGTGTCACGTCCCGATCCCGCTAGGGTCGTTCGTCCTCGCTTTGATCCCTATGGGATCGTTCGTGCTCGTTAAGGCGTGATGTCGTGCAAGCCTAAGTTACGCTTGCACAAGGCCAGTACATGCACAAAACAACTAGACAACACAACACAATACAAGCAGCACATGTAATGCATAAAACCAAATTTGACACCGAGATTTGAAATAGAAAGTACTTCTTTTATTAATAACTTTATAGGATTACAAAGTACAAAGCTTGCGACTCAAAATGCCATAGCTTTGGCTTACATATATCTCTTTGAACTCTTTTGGAAAATAGCCACAATGCCCATACGTCATATCCCTTATTACATGAACCAAAAGTAAAGACACATTCAAATGAAAACTTGAAAACCGAACTTGAAATGAAAATAGCTTCGAGGCGACCGAACAAGCTCTATTGGGCTGGACGAGCTTTAGCGCCTCACCTAAAATTCCCCTGTCTTAGTGCTATCTGAAATGATGCCCACAACGTGGGTTAGTACGCAACATATACTATTGAGCGGCTATTGGCCAAACTCACATAAATCTGCACTAAGTAGACAGTGAAGCTAGCATTGATTATTATGTGATCTTTTTACTTGTATAGGTTCTTTTTAACAATTCATAAGAAACATGACAGTAGAAAGCATTTGCACAATAAATCTTACCCATCACCGACAGTCATCCATGCACAAAACAGGTTAGTACAATTTGCATATATTAGTAAAACTTATGTTCCGTCTCTGCATGTTAGGCTTGCAATAAATCTCACTATATGCATGAACCTAACTACATGTTGGCCCATGGATCATTTCCCATGATCAGCAGTTGGGACATACAAGCCTATCTCACTAATCGACATAACCCCCCTAATCCCAAGATTTCTTTTACTTCAGGGTGCTCAGTCTCTCCTAAGCCGAACGATCCCCAGCGTCCCGAAAACCGGTCGAGAGACTATACATTGTGCACAAGTTGTCCTAGACCAATGCATGAGATGCATTCTATCAGATAAAAATATTTCATTGCATATTGAACAACAACATCTGATTTCTAGTTCTCTTTGATAGGGACACAATTTTATTCTTTTATATCGATCGATCTCAAACCAATTAAGGTTTTCTATAACATATCTTGTGTAAAGCAAACCATGAAAACCTGTAAACAATCATATTGAGCAAGTAGAGCAACAGTTATATTTAGCAAATAATCCAGTTCATTTATCTTATCTTATCTTTTATTATTGTGGTATCGTTGATCACAGGAACGCAACAAAAGAGTGGACTAGAGATCATTTTGTTAAGGCATGGAGATAAATGGTAGCTCGGTCAAAGCAACTCACCAAAATGAATCTACTTGAGAGAAGAAGGGACTTCACGTACCGATCATGCACCTTCTATGCGTCCTACATTGGCACAAATATTTGGTTAGCATACTTCAATCTCTTTCTCTCAAGATTCGGAATGAACGCGCAATGCAATAAAAGAGAACAATAAAAACCAACACGAAAACGCATTCATCAAAATCAAGCAGCGAGAAAACATCCAACGAAAAACGAAAACTCTTGGGCTCATTTCAATAGAAGCCGATCCATCAGTTAGAAAGGTTCATTGTATTTCATCTGTGATCCAACGATACCGGCAAAGATTTCCCCATTGACTCAGTCGAAAGTGAGCCAACAAGCCGTAGATATTACATAGTAGACCGTGAGGAGCGGGGCACTACATAATTATCCACCAAAAAGGAGTTTTGTCCTCAAATCTAAAATAACTCACCAACATGGAGATCTTGCTCACGTTCAATCGTCAACATGTTGTAAACTCGAGGCCTCCACAACTCCTCTTTGTATGGATTATCTCAAATCAGCGGTGGGTCCTGGTTCTGTCTATGCTCAGTATTCTCATTTCGATTCTGTGTTGCAGGACGCTTATTCTGGTAGTTTTGAGAAATGTGGCCCTTCTGGACAAATGTTGTTTAGTTAGTGGTAAAAAGGTACGGCCATTATGGGCTATCAATTTTTCTTCTCATTGTTGTCTCTCTTGGCTATTATCATGTTCCAGTTCCAAAATATAGAGGATCGAACTATGTGATAATATTCAGGTGATACGTATTCGAAGATTTTTCAATCTAATAGATTTGTGAATGGTATCTACGTTGTAGGTCTATAAGTGAACTCCAGCCCATACTACATAACCACGTCACATGAATAAACTAATCTTATCTACAGATATGAAGTAAAATAATTGTCTGAATAAAAGTACTAAATGGCATAGTACATAATGACATATAAAGATTACAGAATCCTACTGATCAGGTGAAAACAAATCCACTACTGAAATAGACAGATAATAAATGCATAAAGTAAGATGAACTAGACTCAGCATATGAAACATGATTATTGAGTCCAAGGATGAAACCTACCCAATCTCAGATGTACTAGGCCAATAAGATCTTTTCGTCCTCCGTATAAGCGTTTGGGCTTGATCCATACATCTCCATGTAAGGTTGGTCGTCTAAACTTAGAAGAAAATCAGGTCATCAAAGTGACGAACAAGATATAACCATCATATCATAATGTAAATAAATTATAAATATAACAAAGGATACGCTAACAGGGGCGGATCCATGTAGTCGTTGGGCTGGCAGCCCACCCCCAACTTTTTTCTTTTTTTTCCATATTTTTTTGAATTTTTTGTAGGACCCACACCTAGCCCACCCGAATCCGCTCCAGCCCACCCCAGTTTATATTTTTGGATCCACCCATGGCCCAACCGCATCAATCTCCTTCAAAGGTAAGGTGCTCGGAACATCTCCCACCCGGTGGTTACTAGCTTCTCTTCGAGGGGACCAAACATAGCTGGCCCTAACATAATGAAACCCGACATCATCGGCCCCGACGTGAACATCCTAGCGTTATGGCCATTTCTTGTCAGAGATCTCGTCACCGCCGTGCTCTCGTCATCCAAGTACTTTAATATGCTCTTCGGCACCTCAATGGCCACTCTCCACCTCAGCAGCATTGCAGCTATACTCAAAAGCTCACATCCCGACTGGTCGTCGGCTGCCATCAAGTCATCAATCATGACGACCGTCGACTTAACTGGCAATAATAGGAACGAGATAGACGATGAGAAGATGAAGCCAACCAATTTCTTCATGCTCGGCTCCGACCAAGTCAATGTGGTCAAGGCCAAGAGTCCAGGTCTCGTCTACGATATCACTCCTGACGACTACGTCTGGTATCTGTGCGGCCTGAACTATACCGACGGTCAAGTGACCGTCCTAACTAGCCGTTCGATCAACTGCTCCAACATGACTGTCATTGCCTGTACCGAGCTCAAGTACCTTCATTCATGTTCATCCTCAATGCTACTAACGACTACACCATGGTAGTCAATCGGACGGTGATGAACGTTGGAGCACCGAAGTCCACGTACAACATGAAGGTGAAGGCTCTTATTGGTGCTTCGATAAAGGTGGAGCCAGAGAGCTTGTACTTCTCTGAGGCCACAAGAAGACGCAGTTCTCTGTCAGCTCCATTGGCACTGTCAGCATCAAAGGGATTGTGTCTTACTCGGAGAGCTATTTGACATGGTTATTGGTGTAGGCCTTAAAAATGACAGTCACGCTGAGTTGATCAGGACAGAGTCAAAAGTCACGCTCAGTTGATCAGGACAATATTTACAAATCATGCTGAAGAGACAGCTCATCATTTGTCAGAGAGTCATTATGACTAACAGCACGACAGTCGAAGAATGTCTCTTCGTATTCCACGTATGCACGGAACTCGAGAGATCACAGCCGACTATTGCGTGACTTTCGAAATCTTCTTCAGCAAGACTCAACCTTCGTCAAGTTGGCGTACCAAAAGAGTTTCTTGTCATTTAATGCGACTGACAAAGCAATCACTGTCAGAGATTTTGTGTCAGTCGAGGCACGCCAAATCGAGATAGCTGGCAGTCTTATCTCAAGTCTGCGTGTATTGTGAGATCTTCATCTCAAGTTTGCGTAGATTCTGAAGTTTTCTTCCTCCAGTCTGCGTAGATTTTGAAGCTTTTTTGCCTCGAGTCTGCGTGGATCCTGAAGCTTCCTGCCCCAAGTTTGCGTAGATTTTGAAGCTTTCTACTCCGAGTCTGCGTGGATTTCGTCTTCAACAAAGTCTGCGTGGATTTTATCAAATTAGAGTACGTGGCAGCCATGCCACTGATCTCTCGCCTGCGTGTCCTGTAACTTGCACACGACTCATGCATGATCGCCATGTGTCCAACAGTTACAGGCCACGTCCAGTAACTTCTCACAACCTTGCGTATGTTAAATCCTGCGTGATTTTCAACTAAGCACAGGCTGTGAAGACAGTTATCTTTTCAGTTTTATTTTTGACTCTATAAATAGAGTTCTTTTTCTCATTCATTGTACAGATACATAGTTATCTACTGTCAAAATTTTGAGAGCTTTTCTTCTTCGCATAGTCCAAGGGATAAAGTGATCGTCTTCTAGATCAGATTCCCACAGTTGTAATTTTCCCAGAAACACAATAAATAAAATGAATTTATTTATGGAAAATAAATTGGCGACTCTGCTGGGGAAAACCATCTCCTCTTTTGAGATGGTAATAACTCAATGCGACACTTCGTCAATCGGCTCGACGAAAAAGGTGATGACGATCCAATTCGATCAACTCGCCTATGAAGAAATGCAGCGGGCTAAGAGTGGCAAGCCCACTTCAGCCTCCATCATCACTGCCAAGTCGAAGGGACACTCTGTCTATGTCCCTAAGAATCAGTTGGCAGCCAATGGTGAAGTCTCTGCCACAGTGTCTACTCCTAACACTGGCAAGAACTCTACTGCAAGCACGCACACTCTTGTGCGCTCGAAGATGACAGCAATCAAAGGTCACGCTGACAGTACTGGCTCCTTAGCCAAATCTGTTCCAGCGTGCAAATTCAATTCTAAAAGTCACGCTGACAGTATTGGCTCATTAGCCAAATCTGTTCCAACGTGCAATCTCACAATCAAAAATCACGCTGACAGTACTGGCTCCTTAGCCAAATCTGTTCCAGCGTGTATTTCCAAAATCAAAAATCACGCTGACAGTACTGGCTCCTTAGCCAAATCTGTTCCAGCATGTATTTCTAAAATCAAAAGTCACACTGACAGTACTGGTTCTTTAACCAAGTCTGTTTCAGCGTGTATTTCATCTAAGAAGAATAGCTCTTTAGCTATCTCTTCTTCTGTGCCAAGTTCTACTAGAACTGGGGGTGGTCTTCCACACAAAGTCCCTTCGAAAAGAGATAACTCTTTAGTTGTTTCTTCTGTTCCTGTAGTTTTTACTTCAGGAACAGCTTTGACTGACAATTTTGTTAGTCAAAAAAAGGAGATGGTCTTTTGACTACTCTTTCTTCTGGATATTCTATGTCTCAAACCTTGAATGAGTCTAAGAAGAAACATTCTTTAATGTCTTCTTCTACGACTTCTTCGAATTGGGCACAGAATTTGTCCATAAAAGAGGGTTTGTTACCAACTCCTAATCCAAGGGATGGTTCTATTTTTCCTTCTCTGCAAATATCCAGATCAATGGAAGGAAAACTCCGAGTTTCCAAAACTAATGTATCACCTCCAATTGATCTAAGAACAAAACTTAGCACTTCTGGTGTTAAGAAACCACATCAGTTGGAAACAAGGATAAAAGATCCAGATGCAGAGTATGCTAGAAACTATGTGGCTCATATTAATCATTCTTTATATAATCAAGAGCCATCAAGAACCAAGAACAGGAAATATACTCCTCAATCTTCACAAACAGATTTACGAGAATATCTTCAACAGAAGAGAAGGAGTAATTCTGTGTCAAAAGAACATGCTGAGTGTGACTTCCAGCCAAGAGTCATAATTCAATGCAGATGTCAATCAATGGCTCATGACCATGTTGATCATGAATGTGACTTCCAGCCAAGAGTTACAATGCAATACAGATGTCAAACTAAACGACAATCTGTCTTCAATCGGATTCAGTATGAACCTATGCCTGATGAAGATGAGCCTTTGTTTACTTCTGTCAATATGACCTCTCGGGATGCTGGAGGTAGAGCTGATAGTCCATATGGAGTATATAGAAACACCAGAGCAAGAGTCTTAGCTTCTAGTCAAAGAAATTTGATCTCTGAAGATGATTCTGAATTTCTAGGAGAATCTAATTTCCTACCTCTTCCTACTGGGGGTAGTTCTCCTTTAAATGATTTTGATGCACGAAGCAGTGATTCAGAGCATACAACATCCTCTAATTCATCAATAATCCCTCGTACAGTCACTACATATATGGTGGATGGGAATACTGAATTGAACAATGAACCTTCCTCTTCGGTGACTCCTCAGGACCAAAGAATTGCTTCTTTGGAACAACAAATGAAGTCTATGGATGATATTATGAAGTCGATGTATGAACTCATGACAGCTCAGTTGCAGAATCGACAGACTGTATCAGATGCCATACCAACTGACACTGATATAAGTCCAGTACAAGTTCCTCCAGCAGTACAATCTAATACTCCTGGACCAGCTCAACCAAATCCTAGTCTCTCTGGAGCTGGGGGTAGTACTTACAATGCTATTCCTCCTCCACAATCTGAAGGATTAGTGCCAATCACTTTGGAAACTGAAGAAATTATGTGGATTCATCTTGATCTAGTGGCAGATTTTGAATCTCATTTTCCTCAAAAAAACTACTTCTAGAAAGTCCAAGAAGGCTGGAAAAATTAAGTCATGTCATATGACTTCTCTTGGATCTACCTCTGACACAGAGCCAAAAGAGAAGGAAGAAGCACTTGCTACTCGAACAGGGAAACCTTATCTAAAGGATTATTCCAAGAATCCTGAGGATACTCCTGATATCCCTCCAGCTGATAAAGATGCTCCTAATGTTCCTCCTGAAGAAGAATCATCTACTGCACCTGTTCCTTCAACTACACCTGTTGAACCTATTCCTCCTAAATCCACAGTTCTGGAGAAAGGCAAACAACAGGCTCGGTTTGATAAACCAATCAAGAAGTCCCCTCCTCTTGGGCTTCAGAAGCCTTACAACTTCGACATTCTAGCTCAACTTGCTAATACTCCAGCTAGAATGTCCCTCTTTGAACTTCTACGTATTTCTAAAGAAACTCGGGAGACGTTAAGTGAAGCACTTCTTCAAGCAGACTCTTGTCTTGCACAATTGAAGAAGCCAGATGCAGAACCTGCCACTTGCTTACATTGCAACAGTATACTGGAGATTATCCCAAATATCACCTTTACACAAGACGACATGCTATTGGAGGATAATCGACATGATCGGCCTCTCTACTACACTGGTTATATCGATACGATGAAGATAGATCGTATCCTCATTGACCCAGGGTCTGCTATAAGCATAATGCCAAAGAGTCTGTTGGATGAACTAAAAATCCCTCTTCACAAGCTCTCTAAGACGGTTACTACTATCTTGGGATTCAATCAAAGCCGAAGCGAGCCTTTGGAAAAGATTCATCTGAAGCTTCAGATAGGCGATTTCAGATCCAAAGTCACTTTCTATATGATTGAGATCGTGGGATCCTATAATCTTCTTCTTGGGAGGCCCTTTCTTCATGAAAATAATGTGGTGCCTTCTACTCTTCATCAGTATTTTAAGTACATTGATAGCAATGGAAGAGTGCAAAAAGAAGTTGCTGATATAAATCCCTTCCATAGGGTTGAAGCTTATTTCAATGATTCTCGAATGTACAAAGAAGAGTATACAAGGGTCATACAAGCTATAGAGAAAGAGGATTCACAAAGTGAGACTTTAATAATCCCTGTTAAAGGTCGAGCTACTCAGCAACAATCTCCCAAACCCTCTGGAGAAGGTTCTTTCATCATTCCAGTGAGTGGACGGATCTCTCTGTTGCCTCATTCGTCTGCTCAAGATACAATGATCATTCCTATTAGTGGGCGTACTACAGTTCCTGTATCTTCACAGGATACTCTGCTAATTTCAGTTGGAGGGTGGATTACTCTTCCATCTCAAGCTTCAAGGGAGCTCACCTCTTCTGAGCCATTTGTTATCGATCTTAATCGAAACAAAGTTTCTTCTCATTCTTCTTCTTCCCCTTTAGTCATTGACTTGGCTAAAATCTCTAAGGCTCAGCCTTCTCCCAATGTAAATATTGCTGCTTTTACATTTAATGAAAAGTCTCCATCTTTGTAGTACGCTGATGTGTGTAATTATGTTCATAGTTATTTACATTTGTTAGATGACTTGAACACAATAACCATAGGAGTTGTACAGACTGTTCATACAGATGTATCTCTAGAACCTGTACAATCTTCATACTTTCTAGTTCCTAGCAGAAAGCTAGGAGACATTCCAATACTCTTTTACAAAGGTCCCCAAAGTCCTTCTGATTTAGAAGATGATGACAAAAACGATGGTATTGGAAGATTACAACTACGTCGCTATAGTCAGCAATCTAAAGACATCATCAAAAATATGGGCTATGACTTCAGAACTGGCCTCAATAGTGGAAAAGGAAGAAAAATGCCTGTTCGTATTCCTCCTCTGAAATATGGGAGGACGAAATGCGGATTAGGCTATATTGCTCCTACTCCTTTCATCAATATTATCCATGAAGATCCTGAATCTGACGAAGATAAGAGATCTGATTCTTCTAGTACCACTTCTTGGGATTCCGATACGAGTATCGGTGATTTCTACTGCAACATTCTGTCTTCCAACATGGTTTCCATTGACCGTTCTGAAGAAAGTGATGAAGACGAAGAAGAGTTTGAAATCTCACCTGAATCAGAACAATGGGCCCAAAGATTAGATAATCAATGGGAGTTCCGTTTCGAGCAAAAAGAACCTCCGACTGAAGATAAACTTGTTCAAATAGATGTTGGTGAAGAGGGATCCCCCAAACCAATATTCATCAGTGAAAGTCTTTCAGAAACTGATAAGCAAGACATGATCAAACTTATTCGTGATTACATCGACGTCTTCGCTTGGAGTTATGAAGATATGCCAGGGCTTGATCTCCAAATTACAACTCACAAACTCAATATCTTGCCGAATGCTAAACCGGTCAAACAACAACAGCGACGATTTCGTCCAGACATTATGGATGCAATTGAAGCTGAAGTCAATAAACTCATGGCCTTCGGGTTTATTAGAGAGGAACAACATCCCGATTGGGTGGCTAACATAGTTCCTGTCCTTAAAAAGACTGGCAAGATCAGAGTATGCATAGACTTCCGCAATCTCAATACGGCATGCCCTAAGGACGAATTCCCTCTACCAATCACTGATGTCATGATCGATAATACCTGTGGATTTGAACGGATGTCATTCATGGACGGGTATTCTGGATACAATCAGATTAAAATATTTCCAGACGACGAGAAGCACACTTCTTTCAGAACGCCGATTGGTACATACTGTTATACAGTTATGCCATTCGGTCTCAAGAATGCAGGAGCAACTTATCAACGAGCTATGAGCACTATATTCCGTGAACATCTGCGAAAAACAGTCGAATGCTACGTTGATGATATTGCAGTCAAAAGTCGACAAAAGGAGGATCATATCCAAGATTTGAAGACTATTTTTGATCTAATGCGTAAGCATCAATTAAAGATGAACCCTACTAAGTCCTTCTTAGGCGTCTCTAGTGGTAAATTTCTCGGCTTCGTCATTACCTCTAAAGGTATACACGTGGATCCCGAGAAGATCAAAGCCATCCAAGAGATGCATCCTCCACGCACCTTAAAAGAGCTACGAGGATTTCAAGGAAGGATCGCTTATATCAGGAGATTCATCTCTAATTTGTCAGGACGCTGCAGACCATTCAACAAACTTATGAAGAAAGGTGTCTCTTTTGTCTGGAATGATGAATGTCAGAAAGCATTCGATGATATAAAACAATATCTGATAAGCCCTCCAGTATTGGTACCTCCCGTTTCAGGAATTCTATTTCTCCTATATACTCGAGCAATGAGTCATTCATTGGGTGCATTACTTGCTCAAAAAAATTAAAATGGCCATGAACAAGCCATCTACTATCTCAGTCGTACTATGACCGGAGTTGAACCTCGATATTCACCGGTCGAAAAAGAATGTCTAGCCTTGATGTTCGCTGTTCAGAAGACACGATATTATATCATTGGCCAGACTATTCATGTCATCTCCAGGATCAATCCTATACGGGTCATGATGAAGAAACCTAGTGTTTTAAATTCTCGATTAGCTAACTGGGGAATCCTACTAGCTCAGTATGACATGCATTATATTCCTCAGAAATCAGTCAAAGGATAAGCTTTAGCCGATTTTCTGGCTGCTCATTCAATTCCAGAAAATTCAAAACTCTATGACCAAATTCCAGATGAGGTCTTAGATTCAAACCAAATTGCTGAAGAAGATCCTACTTGGCGTCTATTCTTCGATGGAGCTTCAAGGATAGGCCCTAATGGTGATATTGTCGCTGGAGTTAGAATCGTTCTTGTATCGCCAGAAGGTATTGCTATCCAAAGAGCTTATTCTCTCGACCAGCCATGTTCGAACAATGTAGCTGAGTACAATGCATTACTTATTGGTCTTCAACTCGCTAAGCATCTGAATATTCAACATTTGGAGGCGTACAGAGACTCTAAACTCATTGTCAATCAGATAAGGGGGACTTATGAAGTTCGCCATCAAGATCTGGTTCCTTATCATAGATCAGCTATATCTATGGCTTCTTCGTTTGAAGAATTCTTTATTGAACATGTTAGGCGAGCATGTAACACGGAAGCTGATGCTCTAGCTAATCTTGCGGCGGTGTTAGCTATTCCGATTAGACGGCAACAAATGATTATTGTTCGCAATCGAGAATTATTTCATCTGGAAAATAACCTAACTCTAGGGCTTCCAATTGACATTGAAGAATCAACGTCTCATGACGTCAACACAACAAGAGGATTTGGATTTAGTCATAAATCTTTATCATCTTCATCTGATTCCAGCATGGAATTTATTTTCAGTAACTCGGCCGAGAATCAAAATACGGATAAAGATTGGAGACTTCCTTTCTTAGATTTAGTATTGTATGATATTCTTCTGGATGATCCGAGAGAGGCAGCATCTATCAGACGATGATCACTCAGATTCTATTACAATCATACAACAAAGACCTTATATCGTCGAGCTTATGATGGTTTACTTCTTCGATGTGTTGCCGGTGACGAGGCTCAACAAATTATTCGCGAAGCACATGATGGAATTTGTGGAGCACATCAGCCTGGACCAAAACTTCAAGATCGTATTCGACGTATGGGTTATTATTGGCCCACTATGGTATCAGACGCCATCGAATATGCAAAGAAGTGTAAAGCTTGTCAAATCCATATAGATTTTATTCATCAACCCTCGGAGTTTCTACATCCAACGGCAGCGTCATGGCCCTTCGAAGCTTGGGGCATGGACATTATCGGCCCGATCAATCCACCGTCATCCAAGGGTCATCGGTTTATTCTCGCAATAACCGATTACTTCTCCAAATGGGCCGAAGCCATTCCTTTATCTGAAGTTAAGACGTCCAATGTCATCAACTTTATTAAGCATCATGTCATCTACAGATTTGGTGTTCCTCGACGCATTATTCATGCTAACGGACCACAGTTCGTCAGTCAGAAGTTTACTCGATTCTGTGACGATCACCGGATTAATAATGTGGCTTCTACCGCGTATATTCCGGCAGCTAACGGATTAGCAGAAGCTTTCAACAAGACCATCATTAAACTCCTAAAGAAGTTTGTCTCTACTAACAAACGTAATTGGAGTGAGAAGTTCGGTGAATGCTTGTGGGCCTACCGTACTACAGTTCGTAATGCTACTAAATGTACACCTTTCTCTCTAGTGTACGGATGTGAAGCTGTTCTTCCATTAGAGATTCAAATTCCTTCTTTAAGGATAGCAATCGCTAATGAACTCACTGCAGAAAATAATGATCATCTTTGACTTCAGGAATTAGAAGCTCTGGATGAAAAGCGATTATCTGCTCAACAGAATATTGAATTCTATCAAGCTAGAGTTTCAAGAGCTTTTAACAAGAAAGTCAGAATTCGAGCATATCAAAAAGGGGAACTTGTTTTAACAGTCAGACGTCCTATGACTATAACTCATATGAACAAAGGCAAATTCGACGCAAAATGGGAAGGCCCCTATATTGTGAGCAGAGTTTTCTCAAATAGAGCTTATCAACTCTCAGAACTTGATGGTCGGAAAATTATGATGCCTATCAATGGCAAATTCCTTAAAAAGTATTATGTATAAAATCATCAGACAAGTTCATGTTTATAAATAAATTTTATTTTAATCATGAATGATGGTACATGATATTAAGGAAGATCATTATCATCCTTTTCTACATTTGGACGTGGTCCACTGCCGTCCTTCTCGAAGACGTGATCAGCAAAAGAATTGAGGATCTCCTTGCTGAACCTACGAGGAATTTACAAACGGCCATCCTCATAGCTTCTTCTTCTTCAGTCCTTCCTGGTTCGAGCAGGAAATCCAGAAAGTCCTTTGGTGGCTTGGGTGCAGACAAACCTTCGCCTGCTTCCGCCTTCTTCGATCGAACTGGATCTACAGGGTGTTCTTCAGTGCCTTTCTGAACCTTTATGGCGATTTCAGCCTTCTTGGATGCTTCTTCAGACGACATTTTTATGTTTGAAAGAAGGAGTGTTCGTTCTTGTCAGATTTCTGTTATATTTATAGGCAGAAGTTCCTTAAATAATGAAGCGTCACATTCATCCGACGATTCACACGTTCATTAATACTTGACGGTTCGTCCGTTCATTTATTACATTCATCCGACGGTTCACCCGTTCATTAATGCTTGACGGTTCATCCGTTCATTTGTCATATTCATCCGACGTTTCACTTGTTCATTATCACCTGACATTTGTCCGTTCATTATCTTCTATCAATCTATTAAAAAGAAAAGTGGAAATTCGTTATTTATCACGTTTTCATAACCTCTGAATAAATGCTGAATTTACCTATTTTGTCATCTTTGACCTCTGCATAGAAATCGATCTATTTTCTTTTGAGTTACTACATATTATCACGTCCATATTACCTCTGATAATATTATATACTCTAAATCAGAAAAAAAGATTTTATTATCTATCATGTCCACAATTCATCCACAAATACAAATTTTTTTGAGCATAGAAGAATTATCATTTCCATTCTCATTTCACCACAAAAAGTCTATTACATTTTCTTAGACTTTCTTACAAATCATAATGAAAATCTATTACAAATCTTGGATTTTCATTCTACACCACAACAATAACCTAATAGAGATCTATCTTCTTCTTTGGATCTTCTCCGTCGGACCTTCTCCGTCAGGTTCGTTGTTGGTGGCAGTTCCTGACTGTCTGGGTCCCAGTCACGACCAGATCAGCAGGAATCAAACTCTGGTCTTCTCTCTCAGACGAGAGGAGAACCATAGAGTATGGCAGCCCGAAGGCGTGTTGCTGCCAATATAATTGGTGGATTGGGAGCGACCTTTCAGAGGAGACAGGAATGTATCCAACCTTGGGATACAATTCCTAGTTCTGCCGTGAAAGGAACGCTACTACCCGATTTCTCAGGGTAGAGCCGACTCCACCGTCCAACTCTCCGTGTATAAAGGCTCTTCCTACCATCGGAAGAAGACCCTTTTATCCCACGAAGAGTTCTGAGTTGTCTGATTTGCGCGTCAAAAGCGCATGAGCTCCCTGATGTTGGTGTCAGAAGACCACTCCCCACAGCATCCAAATCACCAATGCCAGTTCTGAAAAATTTTTGCAGCCAAGCTTCTGCAGAAAACAGCAAAGAAAAATAGATTAATCAAATGTCCTTTGGCACGTACTGGCCAGTCACGCACACTCTGTTCAGTCAGAAATAAAAAAAAGAGCTTATCTTCAACAGTGAAAAGTGGGACTCACCATCGAGATCAACATCAGAAAACATTGCTTTCTTGTTGAGAATGAAATCTTGCGAAACAAAGTTATTCTCAGAGAAGAAGAAGAAGAATGGGAGACGAGTATCTATGAAACTCAACTACCTATTTAAAGGACAAAGTACAAGTCTATTCTTGGAAAAGATCCGAGTAAATAGCGCTCATAAATTATGGAATGAGTGTCACGTGTGCTTTGGAAGACAGCGCAACATTGGAAACAGTCAAAGAATGCCATTTAATATTCTTTATTAATGCACGCTGTTCAAACACAAAAGTTGTACTACATTCTTCAAGACAGGCACTGATGGCCTTACAAAAGACAAAAGAAGAAGTGCAACATTTTCAAAAGAAGCATAAAAGACACGCTCTATTTTGCAGAGCGGCTGAGCTTAGTGCCCAGTTCTTCTACGCTCTTGACCCCCATACGGTGTAACAGAGCATTCAATATTTCACGCTGTTCTGCAAGGCTGCGTCCATCAGAAGAAGACGAGCCATCCAAGCCAAAATAACTCAAGAAATTCTTGGCTAGTTGAGTAGGGTCTGTAGAAGCATAGAAAATATCAGAATAATGGTCCATGCGGCTCCGAATACGAAGCCCATGCGGCTCATATGGGAGCGGTCTTATACAGTTCAAAGGAAGACTCTCCGTCGCATGCGGCTCGAGAGTGTATGCGGTTCAGCAGGAATATACGGCTCGATCGATGCCACGTGTCCCCCTGTGATCCTTCCCTACAGCTGGCCCTTTGAAATAGTGGCCTCATTTAATGCTCTGACATGATTTGATGACTGTGGCGGCTCTGCCATAATGACAGACTCATCTAATGTGTCACAGGGGCAAAACGGTAATTTTGGGCAAAAACGATGTCCGTCGTTGGATCCGCTTTGCACCGAAAAGCGTGCCAGAGTCAACGGTCTCTAAAGTCGTCAAACTATATGTCAACAGGTCCAGTTTTCCGATACGAACCCAACCGTATGTCCAAAGTTGGATTTCGGCGGGCCGTGTACAAAATTACCCGTTGAGTGGGACCGTAGGGCCCGCAAAACGACGTACGATTCAACTGTCTCAGAATTGGACCAAACTTGGCATATAGGACCAGAAAAATGATACGGTCCTGTTGGAGCAAGTTTCGTCTCGATCTGACGAGCGTGCACGAAGTAATTAGGAAATTTGCACGGAGGCCAATACGGTGAATTTCGACGGATACACATCAAATTCGTCGCGCACACGCGACCAATTTGAATTCCGCCAAAGCCCACACGACCAAGAAGCTGTTACGCACCTTTCGATGCTTTCGGTTCATGACCATGTCGCCCGAAATGGTGGGACGCACGTCGTATGGATGAGTTTTATTGAATTTCCAGTTTTCGAAAACGGGTTTTTCCAGGATTTTGGAATCAATTATCTCTCCATATATTAGATGAAAAATAAATCTACAAGAAAGGTCTTGATCTCCTATAGGTTGGCTATAAATCTATTTAAATCGATTCTCGAATCGATCTACGGATTGGCAAAAAATTGCCTTCCAAGTCGAGTGTTTAGTTTGCTTATGTCCTGTTTCGGTACAGGATTTTCCGTCGACTTCGAGTCGATTTATCTCGAAATATACTTTGATATTATTCAAACTAATTATTGAGATTCAAAGATGGATAGGTTGCGGATGTACCTGAGGAATTGGATCTCAAAACGATCCTACGTAGACGGAGTAATCCTTTTGCAAAGTTGGGCTCGTGCATTGCTATTGCTGCTGTGTCCTACTCTAGTGCGCGTGCGGTTTGGCGTCTCCGGCCGGCCGACGGCGTGTGGCGGCGCCGAGGGTGCGTGCAGGGGTCGCCCAGGGGAGGAGGAAGGGTGGCGCGCGACGGTTAGGCTATGGTTTTCGAGTTCCTCCCTCTACTCGATCTCGGTTTATATATATACTCTCGTATATATGGCGTCGGGTTAGCTCTCGGTTAGCTGGGGCCATATGCACGGGTTTGGGGCCGATCCAGTGCTGGGCTGGTTTGTTGTTGGGTGTTAGGAGCTAGGCCCATGGGAAAGCTTGGGTTATGGGCTCGGCCTGTCTTTCGGGGTTTGCTGCTTCTTATTCTTTCTTTTTTTCTTTTTCTTTTATATCTATTACTATTCATATCATATATATATATATATATATATATATATATATATATATATATATATATATATATATATATATATATATACACATTTGTATAAATACCTATATTTTATTATACACTTATATATAAATACCTGTATATTTAATATACCTTGTACATTTATATATTTACACAAACATTTATATAAATACCTATATATTTAATATACACTTGTATATATACATGCACATATATAGTATTTGTATAATTCCAAGTACATATTTTATATAATTCCAATACACATATATATATATTATATAAGTATATATTCTTAAATATAATATGCACATATTCATATAAAATTATCATATGTGTAGCTGAAAATGAATTATGAATGTATACACCTATAGTTATCCAAAACTGCATCAATATAATGATATAAAAATATTTTATCCAATAGAATATTGATTCAGTAATAATAACATTTATTAATCACCACAATAAAATAATAAACTAATTAATTATTTATAACATCTAATAAACACCATTTAAATTAATTAAATAATAAATAAAATATTTTAAAAAAATTCGGAAAGGGGAGCTACAAATCTATCCACCTTAAAAATAATTTTAATTCCTCTAAAAATAGTTTGTATTCTTCTCCAAGCTATATAGCCTCCAGGACTTCTACCCACCTTTGGTCACACTACTCCTCAAACTAAAGTCTTAAAATTCTTCTAACTGTTTGCTAACATTCCTACCTATAAATATCTAGGCATATGGTATCTGTAATCATCTCCTATTTATCAAGCAACTCAAGGTTTAACAAGCAACCAATTAACACAAGTAGCTAAGAAATTTTTGGTGAATGCTAATAAGTATGACCTTCGTCTCTCTGCAATAGAAAGGACATGAAGATAAGGAAGAACAATCGAGAGCAATTATGAAGTTTAAAGAGCGGCAGGGAATATACAATAATACAGATAGAAAGAGTATTTATGAACCTATAGTCTTATTCGCTAGATTGGGCTACTCTAGTCCAGTCACTTGCTAAATCGAAGGACTCTTCGTTTCCTAGAGGGCTTTCAATCCGTGCGATACCGAAATTCCGTTCTCAAAGTTTATCTCAACAAGGTTCCGCAATAGAACGGAATTTGAGGAATCAAGATTGTGATCTTTTCCGTGGTTACTTAAACACACTAGCAAGGGATAAAGGTGCACTACAAGATCATCTCGCAACTTCCAGGTAAGGGTTACGATTATCTTCACAGTCTAAGAGGTGGGGACTATATAATGGGTATAGAGACTTATCACAACTAGTTCGGTTCTATAGATAAAATATGGTAGTATATATGGATGGGTTTTACTGGGTCTTAATGGGTTCCCTATATGGACGTCACTCGTTGGTTGGATGAACTTTGGATTTCAATCTATATTGACTGAACAAGATTCCAGGATAAAACTATGTTTACTAGGCTAGGGTTGAGGCTCTAGTAGAAGTTGGAAAGTGTACCGGTACTATGGTAAGGGTTATAGCTAGTCCTTTTGTTCTGAAAGTCATACCATAAAAATAGAGTACAAGGGGACAGTTTTGAGTATGACATGACATACCTAGATGAAGGTGGACTCGTCTAGATCTTGCGTATAAAATCTGTTAGAAGGTAATAGTTGGTCTCGTGCTCCGAATATTAAGACACGGTCGGGGACACAAAATAATCTAAATGGAAAGTGGGAGTCCATGGGGCACTAATTATCAGTCTATGAAAATTATTCCGTTCAATCGATAATCTTCATATATCCCAATATTTTAGAAGGCTTACAGTCTACCCACCTTAGAAGCTAGGATATGATTTTAGGAATAATGATGTTAGCAGGATTCCAAAGTCCGGATATTGTACCTCGACTCTGGTCAATGAAGAACAAGGCACAGTGTAATGGGATACGGTAAATATAAGTCAAGCCAAAAATCGTTCCTCGAATTCAGATAGCTAGAAGGTCCCAATAGTAGCTTGAAGGTCGAGAGGAGAATGAGTAACTCAAGGCAAGATTCCAATCACAGGGCTGGCCGATGGTAGCTACACCTGCGTATACCACTATCATAGCCATGGGGATACTCTATATCTATCTATCAATTACGAGCTTTCGTCCTTTCAAATCAGTGAAAGACCAAAAACAATATAGAGTTCAAGAATGATGTCACAAAATATTGCTTTTGACCTAAACAAGTTACAAATATTTACGATATTTATTTAAGATATTATTTGTATATAAAGTGTAGCTATTATCTATAGGCATATTTATACAAAACTTTGGGTTTTAATCTAGATAGATTTATTTTGCTATTTTCAAATATTATCTAATAAAAAGACTATAACATTTTTGAATATTATAAATAGTTTTCGAAACTCGTATATACATATTATTTATCAAGTTTCTTTGATTATCCTCCTATCTATGACAAATTTCCTTTATCATATTCCCTCACAAATTCTGCACAACCCTCGGTCAACCTCAACTAATCTGACCCTTCTGGACTCAATGGAACTGTCCGTACCACCATCAGGTCACCTTGTGTAGTTGTTACGGAAGTCGCAGTTCGTGCCACATTGATCATTGCAGCACACCAGGCATACTATCAGGCAAGATACCTTGCCATTTGTTGTTTATTTATTTTAGCTCATACTTTATGCATTATTTATTATTTTTTATGCAAAATAAACTGTGATACATGGCATAACCTGTTAGAACTTCCTGTTCAGTTATATTTCCTGTTATGTATTATTTTTCTTACACATTAAACCTAGATTTAAGGAACCACCTTTGTGTGTTGCATTCATTGGCCTTGACATATTGTACCACGAAGTTGTGTGTCGCATGTAGAATACGGACGTACGTGATTGGCTAGCCACCAGTACGTACAAGCCGTACGATAAGATTAACTGCTAATAGAGGTTGCATGCTTAGTTTGACTTAGCGGTTATAGAGTTTTTCCGTTCTGGATACAACATAGTAGGCATTGGGCGGGGAGGACAATTCTTTAGTGTATGGGCTTCGATGCACTTTCCCTTTTGTAACCCGTGAGCTCCGCCGGAGACGCGGGTGAGATTACCCATGATTACTGACGGCCACTGGCGTTCTGCGGAATGTTATGCTCTTATTGATTAGGCCTCTGGTGCCCCAAGGGAGGACCATGCCGATCCTATTTAGCCAGGGCCCATGCGTAGGAAGGATTATTCTTAACTACATTTCACTTAGAACGGTTAGGCACCTTTATCCGTTAGGTACAAGTACTTTTGGTTTGGGTACTTGTATCTGACCATGGCTTAGAACAATAACTTGTCACGGATTAGTTCGTCACATCTTGTCCTTGTTTGGTTGTAGGTGTGACTTACTACTCCGATGAGAAGGTATTGAACCTTGTTGGGGTCCGGATACCATATTGGATTCATAGCATGGAAAGATACGTCACCGTGAATTAGTTTACCATCTCCTGTCCTTGTTTGGTTGGGGGGATGGTACGCTCGTTCAATAGGTGTGTATTGGACCATGTTATAATTCAATTGACTTATTTATTTGAGCAGTATTTATTCAGTTTATATGGCATGATATTATGTGTCTTGTTATGTCCCTCTGAGGACCTGGTTATCTCGCCAGGTGTATTCTCTTGTCTTTCGCAGGTGTTCTAGCTCTAGTCGTGATCATCGCTATTTCTTCGAGGATGATTGCACTTGGATCGTCTTCGCTTCGCTCGTCAAATTTATTTCTTTTCTCATGTATTTTTCCTTCACTTGTTGGTAGTGGATTTGTCTCCGCCCAACATATTGTATCAAGACAATTTATTATCATTATATGATATCTTTTATTCATTTATTTTGTGTGGATGAGATTAGTTATAGTTCTACTGCATTTTACAGCTTACATATATTTATTATACGTATTTTGGGACTGGGGCGTTACAGGCGGGTTTATCTTGCCGAACTCTGTTTCTTTGAACAAGGAAGAAGAATTCATCGTTTGTGGTTGAACTTCTTCCTCGACTTCTTTTTTATCATCTTCCCTCTCTTCAAATACCACGATCGTTGCGTTGGTGTTGGCCACCATATTTCTTACGATCTTCGTTAGGGCGTCCATTTGGTTCTGTTGTACTCTAAATTGGGCTTGGATTTGCATCTCAAGCTGTTGTTGCTGCAGCTCTATCAAGTGCAACATCTTCTTCATTGTAGTCTCGCTAGGGCTAGTGCAATTCGAACTATACAAACTATCCACAACGTTGGTTGTTGTGGCAGGATTATTTTTTATTTTTCTTAGCCATTCCTATAAAACAAAGTAAACCTGTTAGTATTTTACAAAATATCTAAGGGCTTACCTGTATAGAACTTTTATTTCACGCAGCATATCGACAAGCATTCAATCGAGTAATCGCAACCAACATTCCAAATAAAATATTTTTTGAAAATCTGAGGAAACATAATTGTGCTCTGACCAATTTGTCATGCCCGGATTCGACGAACCGTTCGTCCTCGCATCGATTATGCCGAATCGATCGTCCTTGCTAGGGCATGATGTCGTACGAGTCTGAAGTTTCACTCATAAAAGGCAAGAACATTACATTTGATATATTATTTGAAACACCAAGTTGAAACTTCACAAATCTTAGAGAATTGAACATGCAACTCCTCTTCCTGGATTTTTAAAATTATTATTGTTCAAAGTAAAATTCTCAACCTATTCCCGAAATCTCCAATCCTGAAATTTTTTCCAAATCTCTAAACCCTAACCCTAACCCTAATTCCCCAATTCTGAATCCTAATCCAAAGTCTAACCCTAACCCTAATTTTTACCCAGGCCTCCTTGTAACTCCTCTTCCCGGATTTTTAATATTTTATTTTATTTTATTGTGTTTCAAAGGTAAATTTTTCTTGAGATTTTTGAAAGATATTTTGTGATAATCAAATAAACTAGTTTAAATTAAAGTACTAAATTCTCTTAATAAAATATTATACTAAATTTTATTGTTATTGGTTTTGATAGTTTAAAAGATCATAAACACTTTTGGATAATAAAAAGGGGTTCAATTTGTAAAATATAAGTTACAATATTTTCATGACAATGAATATTATTTTTAGTTTATAATGATAAATCAATTGTATTTTGGACTTAAATTTATATGCCATCAACGAATACTATCTTTAAATTGTTATGATGATAGCTTATTTGCCTTGAATTTGAAATTCGTATGATGCAAACTGCTAGATAATATAAAGGATTTTGTTTCGAAAATATTCCTAAAGATATCATAAGTCTTTTTAAAACTATTTCTTATTATTTTAGATAAGATTTTGTGTAAGAAATATATGATAATTAGTTTGCTAATATCAAATATTAATTATTTTGATAGTTATGTATATAATCCATTATTGGATTAAGGTTATCTTAAGTCAGTTTAAATTATTGGTTAATATTTTGCCAATAATAAATTTGTTAATTTGGGTTATATACTTTAAATTAACTTTGATAAGATAATTTAGTTTTCAACTTTATTGATTTAATTCGTTTTGATAAATATTAAATATTATTTCTAAAACATTATGTTGATCTTTTGTTTGAGCTAGATTTAAATTCGTACTATTCAAAACCATTTGATAATACTAAATGGCGATTTAAATTACTGGCATGATCAATTATTTGATTTAGATTAAACTAAACTAGTTTTAGAATTTATATTGATTTAAACCAATAGAAGAATTATCTATCCTAATCATTTTGGACTATTCAACTTGAACCCTTCTCTAAAACTTCTACATATAATTTCTACGAGTCCCCTCCATCCCTCGACTCTCCCGAGCCAACGCCACAAACACCAAGATCACCACCAGCCTCATCGTCCATCTTCACCATCAACCTGTCTTCACCATCACCGCCATGACTATCACCAATATCCACATACAGCACACAACCACCACCACCATCACGTTAGCCGTACTCGTGTGCCCGTGTCCGTGCCCACAATAATTTTATTCATTCCTGTGTCCAGTCTCTCCACCCCGAAACATATCGATACATCCAGAAATCGAAACCACAAAAACAAAGAATAGCTAGTACCTTCACCTCCACCGTCTGCCGAGTGCACCGAGCTACGGGTGCTACCGCCACGCCTGCGCCTCTCGGCCACGATGGACGTTGACAGTCTACCTCCGCGATCGAGACGCGAAGCCGACAGCAACTGACGCTGGATCCCTCTAGATCTAGACCGCCCACACCGTCCGACCATCTCCTTCCGAGCCACCTCACCGAGCCCTAGCCGTCAAATCTGGAACCCAGCGCACTCTGCGCACCTCCTCGCTGCGGATCTGCCACAAGAAGCGGAGCCGGTGCCGCCGCCTCGACATCCTCGAAGCTACTCTTCCACCGCTGCGTCAAAAACCTCACGCACACAATCCGAAGCCCCGTCTTAACCCACATTGGCCTATCCTCCCGGCCGTCGCTGCGGTGGGCCGCTCCCGATGTAATTTTGTCTGCCTTCCCATCTCGGCCAGTGCCACCTTCGCTGCCTGCGACCAGGACCGCCGCACCGCCTGAGCTGGCGATCCCGTCCCCACAGCCAAATCGTGCACCACCCGTGCCCAAATGGGTTACCCCAGCCCGTCGGCGTCACCCTTCGCCTGGCCCTGGCAAAGCCGCCATAGAAACCCTTGTGTTGAGCGCCGCCGAGCCGCGTTCCCTTCTGGCCTGGCCTTTCTCCACCTCCCTTGTACCGCACCTGGGACCCCCCTCGTTAATCGTTGGACCGCTCTGCAGCTGCCCTCGACCCTTGGGGCTCCTCCGAGCTCGGTGGACCTCTCCCCGTCGGCGCCGATCCCCACTCCCGGTAAGTCCCATCTCTCCATCACTCTCTCTCTCTCTCTCTGTTCTCTGTTCTCTGTTCTCTCTTTCAATGATCATGTGTGGAGAGAGAAAGAGTAATATAAATGGTTAAGTTAAGTTTATATGGGCCAAAAACAACTGGGCTTTTATCTATGGGCTTATATAACCTTTGGATTCTTTGGATATATATTTTGGGGGTATTTATAAGTATTCGGTTTTATCTAGATAAAAAAGAATTAGAATTTTTGGATTTTCTCATGGTTAGCCTTAATTTAATGAATTGTTTTGGGCTTCATATATATATAGTTGGGTTTTCTTAACCTATTAGTGTATAGATTGGGCTTATCTTTGGACTATTGGGTTTATAGTATGAATGTGGGCCATTCTCCATGAACTGTTTGATAAATTATTTTGTCTTTGGGCATTCATATTTGATGACTTGAGTTTTAATAACATTTTAGGCCTTAGTTAGTATAAAATTAAATGTTGTGGGTTTTACTCTCTCTCTATCTCTCTCTCTCTCTTTATATATATATATATATATATATATATATATATATATATATATATATATATATATATATATATTATATATTTGTTTTATAGATAAATTATGATTTTAATAAAAAAAATTATATGAAATATTTATGTTGGGCTTGGTTAAAATTGACATTGGGCTTTTGGGCTTTCCTTTGTATAAATGTTTTTTTTCTATAGTTATAATTAAATAATTATTAATCTTTCTTTTAATAAAGTTTATATAGTATTATAAATATATATCTTCTTAAAAGAGTTTTTAAAATATCTATATCTCTAAATATATTTCTAAATAGTATATATTTAATACTTTCTAAATAGTTTTCTTAAAGGTATATATTGGGGTTTAAGGGATCATCTTTCACTAAATCAATTTCCACCTAAATTAATTCTGATCGTAGCTAATCGTATTCCTAAATCTAAACCTTGGCTAACCAAACCTGTAGACATATAGTTTAATGACATTAGAGACCATAGACTTTGGCATACTTTTCGGTGCAAAGCGGGTCTAACGGCGGACACCTTTTTGACCCAAAATTACCGTTTTGCCCATGTGTCTAGAATTGGACTTAAGGACAGGCAATTCTAGCTAATTTGACTATTCTGAAAACGTTGGTAATGTTTATTTCAGCATCCGGAGACTTCTGCATGTGTTGACTGTTGTGGCTCATTGAGTGGTATGGTATTCTCGGTTTCACCAGCACAGGACCTCAGGCGAGTACATCTCTGATAGTTTTTATATTTGATTATCTCTATGATTTTTGTACGTAGTAGTGTTTTACATTGATATCCTGTTGATTTTCGACACGATGTTATATGAGATAGTAGTTATGGATTATTTACATGTTGTTCGTGACCAATATATTACCGTGTTCGTGACCTGTTTGGATCCATGAGTACTGGTCGGGCGGAGAAATACTCTAAACATGTAAACAAACCCAAAATTATACTTGCCTAATAGCAGCCTCATACTTCATGTGCGGGTGCCGGATCTTATTCTTGCCTAATAGTAGTCGCACATTTCATGTGCGGGGTGCCGAATTTAGCCTTAGCTGTTTACATGTCGAAGTAGTATTTCAACTCACTAAATAGGTACAGTGTCTAGTTCTACAGTATATATTGCTGGCTAGAGATCTTCTCTATTTTTAGTACTTACTTGCCTTGTTTACCATGCTCAGTTTCTGTCATGATTCTATACTTGTCTTTTCGTCATGTATTTCATTATTATTTACAGATTTATGGATTTCGTTATTTATTAATTCTGTTGTGAGATTGTACTCGTTCCATTCCTGACTGGAAACCAACAATTTTTAGGTTTAGCCGCGATCACTCTTAGCACTGGAAAGGTATGGGTATGCTGAGGTCAACCTAGATAGTTGGATTAGCTGTCTTTTCTATTTTGTGAGACATTGTATCTTCTAGCAAATATGAAGTTCTAAACCTTGTAATTTATAAAATTGATTTAATAATGTGAATGAGCAATAAACGTATATTTTGTGATTTTGAGCATATTGGTCGTGACAGCGTTCTACCGCCGACTCTGCGGCGTAGGCTGGCTTGGACACGTCTCGTATCCGAAAAGCGGGTGCGGATCGTAACAAGTTTTTGTGGTGGCCCTTGCAGGTCAGTTTTTGCAAATTGTACGAACTCGTGGTAGTACCATATTAGTCGTACTACTGCGAGCCTGCGACTAGAAAATGCTCATTCACAACCAAGAGTAAATCAATTTTAAGAGAATGGTTAGGACTAGGAGTCTCTAATTTAAATTGACAATTGGGTAGTTAAGGTTGCTACATAGATCTCACTAGATGACTTTCATAGAAGGATACACTATCTCATTTTGATTCGACGGTATTTCTCAGGAGGGTAGATTCGTAATATCTTCCCGAAAGTATAAAAAATATTTCTTTTATTTATTCGTTTGAACTAAAATATGATTTTAGAATTTTATAAATATTTATTATAGACGGCCTTAGTCACGGTTAAGTTTCAGAGTGCAAGATGACCAAGAATTTTGGCACTGAGAGTGTGGTCGAGTGCCTTGACTAGTGTTCTAGCCATGGTAGTGGAGGCCGAGTTATAGGTATGCACTAACTAAGAAAACTAGGCCAAATCATGACATAATCCTAGGAGTAATTTAATTATTTATTATTAAGATTATTAGCTTTTAGAAGACCCGGTTGTTCCAAATTAGCCCGAACTCAACCCAAGTCCTGGTGGTCATGTAGCGCAACCAATGTCGTCCATGTAGACATATAGATGCGTATATATATTGGTAGTCCATTTCTAGTATTCGAAATAATTTCTATAATATATATATTGAATATAATATATGTATTATTGTTATTTAAATGTATATTTTCATGGGAATCGGATGACCTCCTCTTAAAATGATAATTTAGGATTTTTGAGATTTACTTAGGTTATACCTATATATTTGTGTACGAATATATTCATAATAGGTAGACATAGTGCTTTATACATATTTTCCCTCGATCCTGAATATTAGAGAAATATAAATATAAATTTATATTCCTTTTGCCTTCGATCGTATTCTCCCTAATCATGATCATTTGTACAACTTTATCTTATGTTTATTCTAAACATCGCCATATCATAAGTTCGTATCACTTATATTCTTTTCCTTGGACCTAAGGAATTATTTTTTTAATATAACTTCTCACTCAATTATCTATTAATCTCAAGTTAAGTTTTTGGATTCAAAAGTTTCCTCTCAATCGTTGAATCTTGAATATACGTGAGATAAGGATTATAAAATTTTACTCTTTTTGACTTCGATCATTATCCTTCCTAACCAATTGTTTCTCCTTTCAAGAAGCTGACCTTATATTTGAAGAACATGTACTTACACTTTCTATCTTTATCAACTTGTACGATGTTTTAAACTCCTTTGATATTCTTGGAGATATAGTTGGAATAATTTTGATGACTTGTGATGACAAGACAGCAGCGCATTATCGTCACTTATTTGAATTATCGAGACTGCGTGTTCACTGCAGCCAGCAGCGCAGTGGCGTGGCATGACCCCTAAGTTGAAATAATTTCAAGTAAGCGTGAGTGATCGAACATTATTAAAATTATGTCTTGGTCGTCTTATTTCATCCTTGAGTTGTTATGTCAAGATTGGATAGAGTTGATAGGGTATTCGTTATCGCAACATAGCTTGAGTTGTGGAACCAAGGGTTTAATGCAGCTAGCTGTACACTGACGAGGCATAAATTCTCGGCAAAATGACTTCGATCATGTTTACGAGTTTCGAATACCATAGAGACCACGTCTTATTGGCATATAACTATTAAGTTTTCAAATTGATTTGTGCTTATTCCTAGTCACAATCTTCTCAATAAAGCGGTAATTCTCCCTTCCTTTCGTATCCTTCTATTTTTCAGTTTGTCATCTTTTAATGTAATTTCGACAGGATTCCTAAACTTATTCTTTTCTTTTGATTCTAAACTCGTGCCTAAATGATTATGGATAAATATTTAAGCGTATCGAAACGATTTTGTTTTGATCATCCTTAAAATCACGACTAGACTACTTTTATACTTCGATCGTGCCAATTCGCAAGTTTTCCTAAATATTGATTCTATAATCATGTCTAAATAAATTTTGCTTAACCAGTTAATTATGCCTATACTACGACTCAATTATCGCTAATATCTAAACTTCCACTATGATCATGGCTATTTTGATCATGATTCACGCGCGTGCCAACTTTTTAATTTTGGTCATACTTGGATGGCTTGCATGATTAGTCTTTATCGTGACTTCATCTTAAATTATATATGCTTAGACTTCAACTAAATTTCGATTGTTCTTACACAGTTTCGTCGTCGACTAGACCATCTTGACCAAGGTTGATCGTACCAATCACATTGACTTTGTTTACTATTTTATTAATTTCATCCATGATTATGCATAACTAATCCGATCATGAATCATAAGATTCCCTTGATTATATCAATTATTATTCCTATTCATATTGATTGAAATTTCATTTCTTGATTATAATCATAGTTGTGCTAATCGTGCCCTTTGAAATTTCAAGGAAGAATATTTCTAAGGTGGGTAGAGTCTTCGATTGGTGAATTATCCTTGAAGCCATTGTTAGTTTTTGTGGTTGAATTTTGAGAAAATTTTGAACATTTTAGGATTCAAGACCATAGCCTAAGACTCCAACACCAAACCAAACCTATTTATCCCCCTTTCATTTCCACCATAGTTGATCGATGCTCCTATTAAATTTTTTCTTTTCAATATTTTCTTATCATAAATTACCATCTTTTTCGCCGATCAACCTTGTCCATCTATTTTAGTAGTCCTTAAATTCGAGGACGAATTTATTTCTAAGGTGGGTAGATTTGTAACTCCTCTTCTCGGATTTTCAATATTTTATTTTATTTTATTGTATTTAAAAGGTATTTTTTTCTCGAGATTTTTGAAAGATATTTTGTGATAATCAAATAAACTAGTTTAAATTAAAGTACTAAATTCTCTTAATAAAATATTTTACTAAATTATTGTTAACTATATCAGTCTAAGGAAACTACTAATTATCCAATAAACCCTTTAAATCAAAATTAATCTAATTCATTATCCATTAGTTAATTAAAATCAATACTAGTTTAAATAAATATTCGATATTATATAGTAGCTTAAGTTTAAATTATATGAGTATATATCCATGTCAATCAAAAGATCAATATAATAATTAAAATAATAATAATTTAACTCACATTTTTTGTATTATCAATTAAATGTTTAATCAAATCTAATTTGATTAGAATAATAAATTAAATTCATATGATCAAATATATTCCTATATCTAAAACAAATTTAGTGAGCCTTTATCTAACATTAATCACAATGAGAATGTAACTAATATTTCTATCATTCAAATATATTTTATTAATTGAAAACGTAAAATATTTGATAATAATAAATCCATAGTTAAAAGTCCATTTTCGTATTATGAATCTAGTGGAATATGGAATTAAAATCTAGTAATAGATTTTAAATAAGGAGGAACCAAATGACGACTCGACGAATAGGAGATAAGAAAGAAGGATAAGAAGGGAAGAGCTACAAGCTTTATTTATAATACGATAATGAGAAAGATGATATCAAATCAGTTTGGAGTGGGAGTGCAAGATTTTGCGGATCATGAAAAATTAATAGTCATTTGCCAATAAAAGATGTAGCCTCTATGGTATTCGAAAACCGTATGCATATCTGAAGTCGTTTCACCGAGAATCCATGCCTCGTCAGTGTACATCTGGCTGCAGTAAACTCTTGGTTTCATAACTCAAATATGATATTGTATCGAATATTCTATTAGCTCTACCAATATTAACATGCAACTCAAGGTCAAAATAGGGCAACTAGGACATAGTTTTAAAAACATTCGATAGCCTACGTTTATTTAAAATTATTTCAACTTAGGGATCATGCCACGCTAGTGAGCTGTTGGCTGCAGTGAACCCGCAGTCACGATAATTCAAATAAAAGGTGATAGTGCGCTACTGTCTTTTTCTTAGATTGGTACAGCTTACTTCGTCGTGTCTAACGACGAAGGCTGGGCGTGTCCGATTCGTGTCCGATTATTCTGGAGTGGGTTGTGACATATTTTTAGTGGTGGCCCATACAGGTCTATCCTAATAGTACTTAGGCTCTAGAGTACTATTGGAGGACTTGATAAACTAGGGAAACTTGATCACAACATAGAAAAAATCGAGAGAACACGGGAATATCTAGTACATTGACATTCTATAAAAACTTATTACTTGTAGGTTAGGTTTTAGCAATCAACGAAGTTTTCTTTCTATTTCAGGATGGTCACCACTAGAAAGACCGCAGATCAGCCCGGAGCTACAGGAGCTTCGGATCAGACCATGGTTGACGCACCAGTGGAGCAGCTTCCACCACCTCCTCCTATATTTTCTCCATTTCCTCCGATGATGATGTTCGATGGTGCTCCGGTGATGGCAATGTTCCAGCAGTTCATGGAGGCACAGAACCATCAGGCTGCGTAGTTCCGAGCTACGGTCGTGGATGCACTTAGAGCCCGAGAGTCGACTACACCAGCACCAGCAACACCTCTAGCACCAGCAACACCGAGACCGAAGAGCACCAGAGATTATCATAACCTCTGTCCGATAGACTTTTGGGGCACCGGAGGGATAATATATGCAGACGAGTGGCTGGAGAACGCCGAGAAACTGCTGAAGATGGCAAAGAATCCAGAAGACCAGAAGGTGGAGGTTGCGAGCATGCGACTTTTCGACATTGCTAGAGCCAGGTACAGAGAGGAGCCTCAGCTAGCAGTACCCCAAGTTCTTTAGAAGGATTTCAAACTAATGTTCGAAGAAAAGTTCTTCTCGGAGGTGGAGCGCGATGAGCTTCGAAACCAGTTCAAGGCAATCCAGTAGGGGAGCATGATAGTCGCAGAGTACACATCAGAGTTCACCCAACTCAGCAGGTTCGCGGAGAACCTCGTCAGCTTGCCAGAGGAGAGATCTATGAGGTTCAAGAAGGGCCTCACCAGGGAGTTGCGACAGGCAGTTGTGATTAGCAGGGCTACGACCTACACCGACATCGTCAAGGTCGCTCGGGCAGTCGAAAAAGAGATAGACCCAAAGCTGAAGAGGGATAGGGACACCGGTAGCAGCAGCTATCAGGTTGTAAGGACCCTGATTTTTTTAGAATTATTTTTTTATCTATTTTATATGTTTTCTATTTATTAAATTAGATTTTTATTTTTAATTATGACTATAGATGTACTTTTTTGTAGTTTTGATTTTTAAAGTATAATAATTATCAATTTCTCAAATCTATCCCCATTATTATATTCTAGATGAGTCCACCTTCAGTTTGATATATCATGTCCCATCTAAACGTGTTTCCTTGTGCTATATTTTTTATGTCCAATTTTAGGGGTAAAATAGCCATTTTAGTCTCTACCGTAAAATTTGACTAGCTTTCCAATTAGCAATTAAGGCCCAACTTCGATCCAAATTATTTGACCCAATATATGGTTTTGATCCATTTCGAGCCTACAACGCACATGTCATTGGTGTGCCACTCAATTGATTTCCCATGTGCAAGTTTATCTTATGTGGCACACAAGTCGAAACTATAGACATATTGGACTCAAGTTGATCACAAAAATTCTACCGACCCAAAACTAGTCCAACTAGGGACCCGTGGAGCCTATCCTAGGGTATCCTAACCTATTAGACATATCTTAGATTTATTTTAGTGGATTAATATGCAGCCACATTATAGAAGCATGAAAATTTTAGCAACCTTGACAAACTATGTGCCCAAGCCAGGGAGACATATGCGTCCAAGCCAGGAAAGCCCACATGCGCCCAAGTCACCAGAGCAAGCTATGCACCCATATTGATGGCATACATCCCCTATGCGTCCACTCTGAACTCCTCCAGAAGTGGACGCATAGCTCTGTTTCAGGCTATGCGCCCAAGCTAGGACAGCCCCCGACTCAGTCAAACCCACGATCAATCGTGCACTAAAGCATACGGCCAAGTCAGTCTCCACGAGCAGTCGTGCACCGAAGTATGTGGCCACGTCAACCCCACGATCAATCCATGATCACGCAGTCTGCATGCGCCTACACTTTATGCGCCCAAAGCAGGACTATGCACCCACATAAAAATCAGTGTATTTTCTTATATGGGCGCATAACATCATTCCAGCACGAAAACGACTATAAAAAGGGGTCTCATACCTCTTCAAAGGATAGAATGGAGAGTATTTCAAGAGCTAAATTTCTGCCCTTCTTGCCAGTGAGCCGAGAGTTAGCAATTTTCTTAGGTTTTTCTTCCACCTTTGTAATCATAGTGTCAACGGAGTAAATAAGCAACTACCGCTCGATCTCCATCATCCCATTCCCCAGAATTCTTTTTGTACTCGGGGATCCTCAGCGCAGGATATCTCAGGCGTACTCGATTTGTGGTGCCTTGCGCCAATAAGAAAAGATAACGTTTCTTCTTTTTTGTGTGTGTCCACAAAAATGGTGACTCTGCTGGGGACTACCTTTTCCTCTGACGAGAAGGTGGTGATGCAATCCGATACCGATAAATTGAGGAGCACTCAGAAGATGTTGATCGTGAAGTTCGATCAACATACATTTGAAGAGATGCTCTTGAGGGATGGCTCTTGTAACGCCCCAGTCCCAAAATACGTAGAACTAAGTACGTAGACATGCCAGCTGTACTTATACGAAAAATACACCAATATATGGTAATCCTCGTATTGGTACATAAGCTGTAATAATGATACATGATAAGCCACAATAATTTAACTAAATCTCATCCACAGCTCAACACAGAGAATATAATAAAGTCCACTAAATAAGATAAATGATAATGTCAAAATATAGCCTGGTGGACATTCCCACTCCAAACAGCTATGGAAAAATAGTCTCAACAACATGGAGTCCAACCTCCTCAAACAGCAAGAAAGATGATAAAAGATGTCCAATACATGGTCTCATATAATAAAGAATAAAAACTAAGTATGAGCAGGAGATGCCTCATCACCGATGTATGATGGATCCAATGCTGCACCGTATTCCTCGGGATAGTGCTACTCGTCTAATCCTGGAGAGATCACCAGGTCCTCAGAGGGACGTAACAAGATACATATAACATGCCAAAGTAACTGAATGTGTAAAATATGCAACTATGACTCAACAGGATCTCCTAACCGTCTATATAAGATGCACTTTGTGGACAACGTTCTATGCAGGCACTGTAGGATCAGCAAAGTAAATAAAGAGTGGCAGTAAGTAGCGCTCATCCGAGTCGCTATTGTCCAGGGACAGAAAGTAGCGCTCATACGAGTCACTATCGGCCCACAAAGTGTGTAAAAATAAATGTAACCCCTAAGCTAGTAGCTGTCCCCTCCCCCAAATGCTCATGTCCAAGATGTATCCACAGCCTATCCAGTTGGCAACTGCAATGGCTTTTAACTCAACATACTAGTAGCACTTACCTCCTATCCATCGCACGACCCATACGTATCGATGGCCAGTCGCATACGCAGGTCCGTGTCCTATATGACTCACTCATCCCGTGATACACATGTGTCAAGGCCATAGGATATATGAAAATATCCCACACTCATAAGGTGGTCGTCTAACTCTAGGTCGACATGCATAATAAAATAATAAAATAACGAAAACGACTAAATCTAGTCGTCCGCACCCAAGTGTGGCTTGGACGCCTAATATAAAAAAAATGACAAATAAGAGAAAGAAATATACAATAATAATAAAATATATTAAAAATAAATGAGCACAATCAGAATCTATGGCAAGGTATACTTGTCTGCGGTGCGAGAAGGGCAATCCAAGAGTAGCAAGTGTCAGCACCAAAACTCAGAAATCACAGATGACTCCAGACGCTGAAAAAAACATCAAAAATGATCTCGGTGAAGTAGGTATACCTAGAAAATGCCTATCCAAAAGTCCAATTCTGGAACAGGGACAAAATCGTAATTTTGGGTCAAAACGATGTCTGTCGTTGGACCCGCTTCGCACCGAAATGCGTGCCAAGGTCTATGGTCTCTAAAGTCGTCAAACTATATATCTATGAATTCGGTTTGAGGAGAGGAACTAAACGGTATGTCCAGTTTTGGATTTCGATGAGCCGGGCACAAAATCTCCCGTTGGATTGGGTCGCGGGCCCGCCAATTTTGGCGTTCCGATCAACCTTCTCAGAATCGGACCAAACTTGGCATGCGGGACCAGAATTTTGATACGGACCTGTTGGCGCAAGTTTCGTCTCGATTTGACGAACGTGCACAAAGTTATGGCCAAGTTTGCAAAGCGTCGATACGGGGGTATCTTGACGGATACACACTGATTTCGTCGTGCATACACGACGAAACTGAGTTCCGTCAGTTCCCACACGTCGGCAACTTTCATACGCGCCTTTCGATGTGTATAGCGCACGACCACGTCGCCCGGTTTGTCGGGACGCACACCATATCGAGAAAAATTCAAAATTTTTATATAAATTAACACAGGTTTTCCTCCAACTTCAACATCAATTTACTTTTTACACGTTAATCAAAACGATGATCCAGAAGATGCGTTGCTATCTCGGTTATGTTGTCTTTTACTTTTTTGATTAGTTTCTACAATTATTTAATGCACAACAAGAAAATTGGCCGACAAGTTGTCGTTTTAAAACAGTTTTTAGTATTACAAAAAATAGGTTTTTCTTCAACTTCGTCTTGATTTTTCAAGCAAGTCGATGGGTTGTTTCAAAATCCACCTAGAGGATCTCGAAGAGGGTCAAGTCTACTTTCTATAAAATCTTACGGATCAAAAATCGGTGCAACGAGTAAAAAGTTACGTCGTAGGGAAGTAGGGTACCTTGAGTGGGAAAACTGCTCCGTAGGTGACGAGAGGCTGACTTTCGATGCTCCATTCGTCGCACACAAAACTCCATCGCTAGTGAAACAAACTTGTAGGCGAAGAGGGTATGATCAGCCGTAACTTTCGTTTTAGAAGTCTAGGATTTTGAGGTTTGTGGAGAAAGATGTATTTATAACAACTTGTAGCAAAACCTAATACTAATAGGTTTAGAAATAAGGTGAATCCCACGGGTTGTGGGTCGGCGCATTAGCTTGCTGCTTCAGCAGCAAGCAAAGAAGGTATAGGGCTCGCGCATTTTAAGTGGGTGGGTTATTATATATATATTTTTTTCTTTTTTTCTTTTCTTTCCTTTGTTCTTTTCTCTCTCTCATTAGCATAAGGCTGAGTGCTATGGTCGGTCCCCCTTGGGCCGACCACCTCTGTTAACCTTTTTTTACACACATATATATATATATATATATATATATATATATATATATATATATATACATATATATACATACATACATACATACATACATACATACATACATACATACATACATACATATATATGTATATAATCACATAAAAATCCTATAAATTTGTAAATAAGTATCAAAAAATTTGTAACAATTGTAGGCTATATTTAGTAGCACTTAAAATATCATGCACACAATCATACATATTATGTATATATCTATAATTACATACATATATACCAACTACCTCTTTAATTCTAAATAATATAGCAAAAATAATTTTTAAAGCACTAAAATAATTAGAAAATATTGGAGGTTTATATCCTACCCAACTTGAAAAAAATTTCGTCCTCGAAATTAAACTAAGGTCGAGGGGTCAAATGCAATGCAAGAAAATTGATAGTAATTTAAGAGCTTTAAAATACAAGACATACCTTCGTCTTCGAACAAATGCGGGTAGCGATTTCGGATGTCGTCCTCGCGCTCTCAAGTAGACTCCCCTGGCGAGTGATGCTTCCATGCCACGCGAACCAATGGAATAGATTGATTCCGCAATACCTTCACTCGGCGATCGAGGATACCTACTGGTTGCTCTTCGTATGACAAACTCGGTCCAATTGTGATCTCAGAGTGATCAAGCACATGATTGTTGTCCGCCACGTACCTCCTCAGCTGAGATACATGGAATACGTCATGCACCCCCTCCAGCGACGGTGGCAAGGCCAATCTATAGGCAACCTCTCCAACCCGTTCCAAGACATCGAAAGGCCCGATGTACCTTGGACTTAACTTACCACGTCCTCCGAATCGAATCGTGCCTCTAGTGGGGGATATCTTCAAGAACACATGGTCGCCCTCTTTGAACTCCAAGGGTCGACGACGATTATCTGCCCAGAGCTTCTGACGATTCTGCGCTGCTCGCAGGTGGCCTTGAATTTTCTTCACTGTCTCCACTGTGCTAAAGACTAACTCGGGACCCAATAGCCGCCGCTCTCCTATGTTGCTCCAACAAACAGGAGACCGACACTTTCTACCATACAACGCTTTAAACAGAGCCATTTGAATGCTCGCTTGATAGCTATTTTGTTAGGAAAACTCAACAAGATGAAGATGATTCTCCTATGAACAGGCAAAGTCAAGCATGCACGCTCTCAACATATCCTCTAGCGTCTGAATAGTACGCTCAGACTGGCCGTCTGTCTGCGGATGGTACACCGTGCTAAACTTCAATCGGGTACCCAAATCTCTTGCATGCTCCTCCAAAAGTGTGAGGTAAATCTCGAGTCACGGTCCGACACAATACTAATAGGCACACCGTGTAATCTTATAATCTGCTCCATATACATCTCTGCCAATACCTCTGTCGACTGGCCCACTCTAAAAGTTAAGAAATGGGCTGACTTCGTAAGTCTATCAACAATCACCCACACTGTGTCACGTCCCCTAGGACTGCAAGAAAAATCCCTGACGAAATCCATAATAATGTGGTCCTACTTCAACTCGGGAATGGGTAGCAGCTGTAACAGTCCAGCTGTCCTCTGGTGCTCTGCCTTCACTTGTTGACATATCAAGCACTTGGCAACAAAACGAGCTATCTCTCGCTTCATTCCGTGCCACCAATAATACTGTCGTAAGTCGCGGTACATCTTGGTTCCTCCGGGATGAATAGAGTAAATCGAACTGTGAGCCTCTGCCATCAGCTTCTGCCGTAGCTCTCCATTAGGAACATAAATGCGATCACCACATCGCAATGTCCCATCAGGATGAATCCTTAATCCCGTCTGCTCTCCTGCTTCAGTCCTCTCTCTGAGCCGTTGAAATCTAGCATCAGTGGGCAATGTTGTCTTGATGCGCTCTACCAATGATGATTGCACTTGGAGGTTGGCTAATACGCCATCGGCTCCAGGCAACACTACCTCAATACCAACCTGCTCCAAGTCTCTAATCAACTCCTTCTGCGTAGTCAAAAAGTGTGCCATGGGCTTACGGCTTAATGCGTCTGCCACGACATTAGCCTTGCCCGGATGATAATGTAGCTCGATCTTGTAATCCTTCATCAACTCCAACCAACGTCGCTGTCGTATATTCAACTCCTTCTGTGTGAATACGTACTTGAGGCTCTTATGATCAGTGTAGATAACAACCTTCTCGCCATACAAGTAGTGTCTCCATAGCTTCAAAGTAAAGATAACCGCTGCGAGCTCTAGATCGTGGGTCGGATAATTCTTCTCGTGCACCCTCAACTGTCGTGATGTATATGCTACTGGATGACCGTGCTGTATCAATACACATCCTAATCCCTTCCCGAATGCGTCACTGTAGATCACAAATTCTCCGGGCCCGATGGTAGTGTCAAGATCGGTGCTGTGGTCAATCGCTTCTTTAACTCGTCAAAGGCGGCTTAACACTCGTCTGTCCATACAAACTCCTGATCCTTATAAGTTAATCGAGTCATGGGTCCCGCTATTCGAGAGAAATCTTCTACGAACCGTCGGTAGTAACTCGCAAGTCCGAGGAAACTTCTCACCTCAGAAGCTGATGTGGGAGCAGGCCATGATTTGACTGCTGTGATCTTCTCTGGGTCCACTGATATACCATCACCCGTAACAACATGGCCAAGAAATGATACCTCATTGAGAAAGAAATCACACTTGCTAAGCTTCACAAAGAGTCTCTCATTCCTCAATGTTCCCAAAACTATCCGTAGATGCTGCTCATGCTCCTCTTGACTCTTGGAGTAAATCAAGATATCATCTATAAAGACTACTACAAATTTGTCCAAGTACTGGTGAAAGATCTTATTCATTAATTCATGAAGACTGTGGGAGCATTGGTCAAACCGAAAGGCATGACCAAGAACTCGTAGTATCGATACCTTGATCGAAAAGCCATCTTTGCAATATCTTCCTTCCGAACCTTCAATTGGTGATAGCCTGATCGTAAGTCGATCTTGGAAAATACTTTTGCTCCACTCAATTGATCAAATAGATCGTCTATACGCGGCAATGGATACTTGTTCTTTATTGTCACTGCATTCAATGCTCTGTAGTCGATGCACATGCACACAGTCCCATCTTTCTTAGGCACAAAAAGAACGGGTGCTCCCCACGGTGACGTACTGGAACGAATAAAGCCCTTCTCCAATAAGTCATCAATCTGCGTCTTCATTTCTACCAATTCTTTGGGCGCTAACTGATAAACTCGAGATAAAATAGGCTCGGCTCCCGGAATAAAATCAATAGAAAACTCAATATCTCGGTCAGACGGCAGTCCTGGCAATTCCTCGGGGAATACATCCTCGAACTCGGTGATGATAGGGTGCTGAGTGTCCTGTATCATCATGTGAGTCCCCGATGCAGGTGCATCGCTCCTCAAGGCTTCCTCTTTGGTGAACTCAAACTCCGCATCACTCGGGGGGTCTAAAGACGATACTGCCCCTATGGCAGTCAATGAGAGCGAAATGCTAGCTCAACCAGTCCATTCCGAGAACCACATCGAACGTCGGCATAGGAAATACAAAAAGTCGTGCCTTCATGTCTCTACCATTTATCACTACGGGAGAATCTCTACAAACACCACTAACAGGTACCACTCCTCCTCCAGTGAGGATTCTAATCTTTTTAGATAAAGATAACATGGGTATACTATGTCTAGTGGCAAAGCTAGTGGCTATGAATGAATGGGTGGCTCCAGTGTCAAATAATGTGATGGCAGGAAATGATGTAACTAAAACTATACCTGCTATAACGTCCACCTCCGGTTCGGCCTCCTCTGTAGCTAGTACAAAAGCCTTCCCAACTCTCTGGTTGTCCTTCTGTGCCTTAGCCTGCTAAAATTGGGCAGCCTGAGGGGTTAAAGGTGGTCGTGGTGCTCCTGGTCCCGCAATCGCTGGCCTCTGCTGCTGAATTTATGAAGCATTCCTCTGAAAGTGGCAATTCCTGGTCTGGTGCTGGTTCGATCCACAAGCTAAACAGTGTCCTAGCCGGCGTCTACAATCTCTCTGAATATGACCAACTTTGCCACAGTAATGGCAAGTGGCCTTCTCTTGTGTCTGGTATGGCCCGGTCCTCTGCTGATGCTGATGTGTGGGAGGACGTCTCACTGGCCCTCCTGTAGTGGTCTTAGCTGATCCCATAGTCGATGTAACTCGTCGACTTGCCTTCTTGCTTATGGCCTCCTGAGTTCTAGCCTCTGCCAGAACAGCTGCTTGGGAGACTCTTGACTCGGAGCTGGTATACCTCTGCAACTCTATACTCAAGCCTCTATGAAATCTTTTGGCTTTCTCCAGCTCTGTCGTAACCAACCCTGGTACAAAATGACTCAGTCGACTAAACTCGACGTCGTACTCATCAACTGTCATATCCCTCTGCTCCAAGTGTAGAAACTGGTCATATAGAGCATCCTTGGCAGTGTCGGAGAAAAACTTCTTATTGAACAATCTTTTGAATTCCTCCCACGTCTGATCAACTCCTAGCCGTCTCTCCTCTGCGGCCCACCAATCATAAGCATTTTCTTCCAGCTGTAACTTTACTGTCGTCTTCCATAGATCTGTGGATAACTCTGAAGCCTTCTGGAGATTTTCTGTCTTAACCAGCCAATTGGTGATCCCGATGACGTCTTTAGTGCCCTCGAAGTGTGGAGGATTCATGTTGCAGAATCCTTCGATAGAACCCACAGAGGCTTATGGTGCTCGGGCCAATGCTATCTCCAAACTCCTCCTGATGGCCTCGCTCTGCTGCATCTGAGCCTGTACCAGGCTCTTGAGGATCTGCTCTATAGTAGCCCCACCAACCTGAGGCATGGGCTGCTGTGGTGGCATATATGGCATCTGGGGCATGATTTGTGGGGCACCCCGTGGCCCGTACTGTGGAGGATATGAAGGATATGGAAAGGGATAGTGTGGAGGGTATGTGGGTGGATACTGAGGTAGATTCTGTGGAGGATACTGGGGTGGATATGATGGTGGATAATATGATGGGGGCGGCTGGGGTAGATAGGATGGTGGATACTGTGGTGGCTGTTGTGGTGGATATTGTGGAGGTGGTGGTGGTGGATATGATGATGGTGGATAGGGGGTAGAATCTGTGGTAGGAGCTGGGGTGGATAACGTGGCGGAGGCGGTAGGTACTCCTCTTGAGTTACAGGGTTTCCAGGGTCTGTCTGCCCCACTTGAGGTGCCGGGGCTTGCTGCTGAGTAGTGGGGGGTGTCATCACAGGCTGCAATCCGGATGGTGCTGGAGTGGTAGGGGACATAGGTGGCTGACTCGCCGGTCCTTCTTGAGCAGTGGAGTTCCCGTCAGTAATGGCGAGGGGAGTAGCGCGTCCACTACGAAGAATCATTCTATATTGGCACGAAGAATTGAGTTGATTAGAACAATTTCAAATTGGATGTAATCAAGCAATCAAGTGAGAAGTTGAAAAGAGGTCAATGAAGGTATTAATAAGTGGATGAGATTCTATATCCTCACTACACCAAAATGATAAATTAGGAACACAAGGCATTTTTTAAGTTGGAACACTTATTTTTCGTACCTAGGTTTTGGAACGGAACAAAAGCGTTCCAGATCAGAAAAAGTGTTCCTTATATGTTTTATTTTAATTTTAACAAAAAATATTTATTTAGGTATACTTTTAAATCGTTCCAAATTGAACATGCATACATATTTGCTTGTTCCTCTCTCAAATCCAATGGTTAGGATTTGATAAGCCTTAACCTCAGTATATGATAGCCTAGCACCCAAACCCCTATTTTCGATTCTCTCTCCTCTTAAAGAAGAACCACCCCTGTTACCATCTTCCTCCACCAAAAAAACCTAACCCACAGATTCCTTCCCTAGAAGAGGAACCAAGCTCGTGGTCCATGCCACCCGCGACAAGTTCAAGCGCAAGAAGCCCCACATCACCATCGGCAACGTCGACCATGGCAAGACCACCCTCACCCCTTCGTCTTCTTCGATGTCTCTTCCCCCAAGAAGTACGACGAGATCGACGCTGCCCCGAGATCCGGTTTGGCGTGGAAGCACTCGATCGTCATGGGGCGGACATCAAACATCTGGTCTTTGATTTCACAAGTGTGTTGAACCATCTCCAAGTGTAACTCAATCTTTGATTTATTTAGCTTTGATAGCATTTCTTATTCAATCAACAAATATACATGTAAACTTTACAGCTGCTTGAACCAGGAAATTATATGTAGTTGTTGACGATCTTGTATGGTCTTCTGATGTTGCTATCCCTAATATATTTTACTATTTTGTAGCTAAAGTAGTACCAGAATGGAAAGGACTGCTGAGTCGGAGTCTATCTAGGTCTTACAATCATGGCTCATGGCATGTTGACTCCATTAACAGGATTGCCTAAGAGCCTTCGTATTGATAAAAGGTATTTGTGCTAAACTGCTGAGTGAAGTTTGTATGTTTAATAGAGAAGCTGGTTGTGGTTAGTGGCCCAAATTAAATTTATAATTTGGACTTCTAATAATTCATTTGGGACCACTTGAAACACTTGAATATTAAGTTGTATGATTATGCTTGCTATATCCCTTGTCAATATCCGAATGCTACCGATGGGGGTTATCCTGAGATCTTATCATGAGCAGAGACTTGGTTCTAGTTATTTGAGCAGTGGTGAAAGACTCCATGGAATACTAGCCAATTACATCTTGATCGGTAATAATCTGAATAGACAAGAGTCCCCTGTAAGAATTGAGATTGTTCTAACGAGTTTGATTGGAAAGGGAACAGATGGCAAGTTTGTTTGGTATATAGAAACACTGAGAAGCCTCAATAAATTTATAGCTTGCTTAGATATGTTTGAAACATACCCATCAGATTAATAAACTATTAAAATTTAAAGATTGGTTAATTCTTTCTCTTATGTTTCCTTCCTCCAACGATTGAGTTGTTCGAGTCTGCAGACCTGTCATACTGTACTGGGGAAGCCTCTCTCCTTAAACTGTTCTCAAGGTTTGGACATATAGTAGAAGGTGAGCTTTTGCTTTCCATTAGGAACTTCAACATCGTATTGAGAACTTGATACATTACCGCGTGAACTAATAGTTAAAACATTTATGGTTGCAGTCAACTGGCTAAACGCAAAGAGACAAATATGTCAAAAGGGTATGCATTTCTTCAATACTCCAGTCAAGATGATGCAATGCTTGCATTGGAAAATATGGATCGCCAGGTTTGTTACCTAAGCAATATCTTAACCTACAATTGTTCATTGGTTGACCTATCATTATGATTGACGACGTTTGTTGTTTTTGTTATGTTGCCATTACGTTGGTTTAAAATGAAATAGAAGCGGTAAGGTGAACTGAAGATAGAGATAAAGAACATGAAATTTTCTTTGGAAATTAAAAACTCTATGCGCAAAACACTAATACGAACAAAACATGTTATAATGGGGATTAACATACTGCTATTCCTTCCTATCAAAACATACAGCTCTTCCTATGTATTCTACCTTTCCATTTTGTGTGTTGCACAGTTTTAAATGTCAAGCTGACGGAAACCAAGCATAGGATAGATCCCCGAAACATCCTGATATTGGAGTACAGACTTAATATTTCATCAGTTGATGACTGAGTTGCTTACATGATTTTCTTGTGACCGAAGAGTAACCCAAGTTTGAGTCTTCTCACGAAAATGAGTATCATTGTAAAAGTCCACCCTTCCAGGAAGCTTCCCGTCTCAGGATCACGCTACATATAAAAAAAGAAAATAAGAGAGTAAGATAAAAAAAATATATCAATATTTATATTTTTATGATACAGCTAAAGGTGTTTGAGTTAAAAATATATACCAACTCATAGCGACGTCGAGCAAATGACTTGGGACCTGATACGTGATTGACTGATGACTTGGCCTTGCTCCGTGAGTTAAAAATATATACCAACTCAAAAGATTGAATTATAAATCCCATCTTTCCTTTTGATTCAGGGAAAGCAGATGTAATGATGAATTGGTGAACCCAGCAAAACCACATACTGCAATGCAATCAGGCTTATAGATATCGAGCAAGTTAACAGAAAGGTATCACAAACAGGTTTGCTTCAAAAGTATCCAGAAGCATGTACACAAAGCAGGCATGTGATGAGAAGGATTCCCTACTTGGCCAATGAAGGCATGTGATGCCGAAAATGCAGATGATTCCTACCGTTCTAGTAGAAAAGAGCAGTGGATAAGAGCACGAATTATCAACTTCCAGGGCCTATCATTCGCCACGATGAACACAAGCCAGGTATTAAATCCACCCCCAAACAACCTAAACTTTACAGGTGTTGTGAAAGCACATTTGTAACCTACTTTGCAAGCGGCACAATCCTCCCACCAAACCCTGCTCTACATTTATAATCATACCCCTGTCCGTACTATGTAACAGACCCCTGTTCATGCCATGTAACAGACCCATGTCAAGAGGATAGGTTATATACCATAGCAGGATTTCCAGGAACCCTATCCTTGCAATGTTCCGTCCCTTAGCATGAGTCATGAACACACGATTTATCATATCAGCCAGTGATCCATGATTAGAGAAGGATGGAGACAAATTAAACCCTATATTTGTGCTCACTTCTGTTGCTTTAATGTTCACTTGTGTCTAGACACCCGTATTACTTCAGGACTTCAACTTACAGGTTATTGGATGGTTTCTTAAATCTGGGTATCTAGGGACTCGATCTGGAAAATTAACCAGAGGTTCGAAATCCCAGTGGTAAATTACTAAATTGTGTCATATCATTTGCAAGAATGCAATCCAAGATACAATCCAATAGTCCTTTTGTATTTCGGTTTGTGTCTCTCATCTTGTTAAGTAATTAATAAGGATGGTAAAGAGGAACGAATTGATTGATACTTGAGTTGGGCCTCTGATTAGACTAGACTAATATTTCATGTTATGGTGATTCAAATGTTACATGCATTTTTAAGATTAGGCATAGTGGGAACAATAAGTCGGTCGATTCCTCTGCACCATTATATGATTCAGAGAACAAGAAATATTTGGTGAGTGACAACAATGGCCACAAAGTCTAGATTCATAATAAAAGCAATCCATTAACAATTTGTAAATTATGTCCAAAAATTTCAATAGAAAAACAAGTAAATCGAGTAAAAATTTCAATAGAAAAATTTTCGGCAATGAGAAGATACACTTAGGATTTGATTAATAGTGTTCTTGTGCACCTATCGGTCAAAATGGTTATGGCTCAGAATACTAGAGACTCTCCTTGACACAATTGTTAAGAAAAAAAAAATGTTATTCTTGCATAGTAAACAGATAATGGAGTGGACTGAAAAGCTTAACGCAACATGATATGCCTAAGATTTATTTAAAATATGACGAAAAGAAATCTAAAAACTAATGAGAACAAATTAATTTTTTTCTTCTGTTTTTGCTTTCAGGAAGAATTATGGAATTCTTGGATGATGTTTGTTATTATTGTCTTCGTCTTGACTGAATTATGATTTCTACAATTAAACATAGTCTAGTGACTTAGTTTCTGAGAGTTTGGCCTAAATATATAAGCTACATGTTACATATTGAAAGTAACATGATAAACATGATATCAACATTCCTAAGAAATATATGGAAAAGAAAAGGAAACGAAATGGTATGATGAGCATCCTACTATGGCAATCATTCTCAAATGTTCTCACTGTGAACATCAAAACCAGAAAGCTGTTGGTATGCACTATAACAACAAGCTTCCAGTAATCAACTATAAGGGTTGGATTTTAACATTGTACCATAAGGCCTCGTTTGGTTGGCGGAATCTCCCGGTTGGGAAAGAAAAGTGATTACTTTCCTATGTTTGGACGTCCAAGGAATTGAGGAGGAAAGGAAAGTGATTCCCAATGGAAGGGAAATTAGGGGGAAAAGTGATTCCATCCATCCAAGGAAGGAATCACTTTCCCACATTGAAGTATTCACTTTCCTTTCCAAATTCCTTGGCATTGCCAAACATCGGAAAGGAAAATCAATAGGAATTAAAGTTTTCCAAAGGAAAGGAAATGACAAGGAATTGATTTCCTTTCCCTTCCATTCCGCGAACCAAACGAGGCCTAAAAGTAGACTCTTTAGTTGGGGTCTCTTCCTATCTCTCATCCCTCTCTAATTGGGGTATTCATTGCTACTGTTGCTTATCCTAAATTATTTTTTCTTATCTTTATGTGTCTCGTTTAATGAATTAAGTTCTTGTGACCAAATTATTTTATCATAATTTTAATAATCTTTTAAATGTCTACAGGATGTCACATTTTTTGCTTGCTCAGTTATCATCGTTCCAGGCCTATGATCACTAAGAAGAACATCAAGTGTGCGTGACTCAAATTATTTTCACAACTCAGTTTTTTTTTCTAGCATGATGGAGAAGTTGTATTAAACATATATACAATGTTTATGTAAGACATTTGGATTTTTTTGTTATGTAGCTTTAACATTATCTATTCTCCATGTACTTGTCATATGAAAATTCGTTCACTTCTATTTATCTTTTTGTGAGTTCAACATTCATAAATTCTCAAGATAATTACAAGCTTGTTTGTCATTTTTTTATAGAATTTCTTGGATTGCTACAGGTTTTGTACTACTTATGCTATATTATTTTAAGCTACATGTTTGTAATTTCAAATGATGTGGGCAACCAATTATATATATGACACATTTATACCGTTCAAAATCTGGAACACTTTTTAGTTGTTCCAGAAAGTGGTCCAAAAATTATTCTGGAATGCTTGTTTTAGGAACATGTTTATGGTGTTCCAAAATTGAAACTCTTTTTAGCCGTTCCAATAAGGGAGACAAAAAGTATTTGGAATGTTTTGTTGGAACTCTTTTTTGGAACGCTTTATTGGTGTTCCAATATTGGAACACATTAATAGTGTTCCAATAAATGTTTACTGGAACGCCAAATAGGTGTTCCAAGAAATCTGGCAGCCCATAAATAGGCACGGAATATAGGCGTGCCTAAAATTATTAGGAATGGAATTTTAGCGTTCCAAAAGGACCTTTTTGGTATAGTGCCTATTCCTAATTGCAGGCTTGTTGGACACAGTCATGTAACCCAACAATATTAAAATCGACCTGCATGGGCCACCAATAAAACATGTAACGCCCAAGTCCCAAAATACGTAGGACTAAGTACGTAGACATGCCAGCTGTATTTATACGAAGAATACACCAATATATGGTAATCCCCGTATTGGTACATAAGCTGTAATAATGATACATGATAAGCCATAATAATTTAACTAAATCTCATCCACATCTCAACACAGAGAATATAATAAAGTCTACTAAATAAGGTAAATAATGATGTCAAAATATAGCCGGGTGAACATTCCTACTCCAAACAGCTATGAAAAAATAGTCTCAACTACATGGAGTCCAACCTCCTCAAACAACAAGAAAGATGATAAAAGATGTCCAATACATGGTCTCAGATAATAAAGAATAAAAACTAAGTATGAGCAGGAGATGCCTCGTCATCGATGTATGATGGATCCAATGATGAACCGTACTTATCAGGATAGTCCTGCTCGTCTAATCCTGGAGAGATCACCAGGTCCTCAGAGGGACGTAACAAGATACAGATAACATGCCAAAGTAACTGAATGTGTAAAATATGCAACTGTGACTCTGCGGGATCTCCTAACCGTCTATGTGAGATGCACTTTGAGGACAACGTTCTATGCAGGGGCTGTAGGATCAGCATAGTAAATAAAGAGTGGCAGTAAGTAGCGCTCATCTGAGTCGCTATCGGCCAGGGACAGAAAGTAGCGCTCATACGAGTCACTATCGGCCCACAAAGGGTGTAAAAATAAATGTAGCCCCTATGCTAGTAGCTGTCCCCTCCCCTCCAATGCTCCTGTCCAAGATGTATCCACAGCCTGTCCAGTTGGCAACTGTTACGGCTTCTAACTCAGCACACTAGTAGCAATTACCTCCTATCCGTCGCACGACCCATACGTATCGATGGCCAGTCGCATATGCAGGTCCGTGTCCTATATGACTCAATCATCCCGTGATACACATGTGTCAAGGCCATAGGAGATATGAAAATATCCCACACTCATAAGGTGGTCGTCTAACTCTAGGTCGACATGCATAATAAAATAATAAAATAACAAAAATAACTAAATCTAGTCGTCCGCACCCAAGTGTGACTTGGACGCCCAATATAAATAAAAATGAAAAATAAGAGAAAGAAATATGCAATAATAATAAAATATACTGAAAATAAATGAGCACAATCAGAATCTATGGCAAGGTATACTTGCCTGAGGTGCGAGAAGGGCAATCCAAGAGTAGTAAGTATCAGCACCAAAACACACAAATCACAGATGACTCCAGACGCTGAAACAAACATCAAAAATGATCTCGGTGAAGAAGATATACCTAGGAAACGCCCATCCAAAAGTCCAATTCTGGAACAGGGGCAAAATCATAATTTTGGGTCAAAACGATGTCCGCCGTTGGATCCACTTCGCATCGAAATACGTGCCAAGGTCTATGGTCTCTAAAGTCGTAAAACTACATGTCTATGGATTCGGTTTGAGGAGAGAAACTAAACGATATGTCCAATTTTGGATTCCGATGAGTCGGGCACAAAATCGCCCGTTGGATTGGGTCGCGGGCCCGCCAATTTTGGCGTTCCGATCAACTTTCTTAGAATCAGACCAAACTTGGCATGCAGGACCAAAATTTTAATTCAAACCTATTAGCGCAAGTTTCGTCTCGATTTGACGAACATGCACAAAGTTATGGCCAAGTTTGCAAAGCGCCGATACGGGGGTATCTTGACGGATACGAAATGAATTCGTCGCGCATACACGACGAAACTGAGTTCCGTCAGTTCCCACACGTCGACAACGTCCATATGCGCCTTTCGAAGCATATAGTGCGTGACCACGTCTTCCAGTTTTTCGGGGTGCACGCCGTATCGAGAAAATTCAGAACTTTTATATAAATTAACACAGGTTTTTCTCCAACTTCAACATCAATTTACATTTTACATGTTAATCGAAACGACGATCCAGAAGATGCGTTACGATCTCGATTATGTTGTCTTTTACTGTTTTTAATTAGTTTCTACAATTCTTTAATGTACAGCAAGAAAATTGGCCGATAAGTTATCGTTTTAAAACAGTTTTTAGTATTACAGAAAATAGGTTTTTCTTCAACTTTGTCTCGATTTTTCGAGCTAGTCGATGGGTTATTTCGAAATCCACCGGATCTCGAAGAGGGTCAAGTCTACTTTCTAGAAAATCTTACGGATCGAAAATCGGTGCTACGAGTAAAAAGTTACGTTGTAGGGAAGTAGGGTACCTTGAGTAGGAAAACTGCTCCGTGGGTGACGAGGGGCTGACTTTCGATGCTCCGTTCGTCGCGCACAAAACTCCGTCGTTGGTGAAACGAACTCGTAGGCGAAGAGGGTATAATCAGCCGCAACTTTCATTTTGGAAGTCTAGGGATTTGAGGTTTGTGGAGGAAGATGTATTTATAACAACTTGTAGCAAAACCAAATACTAATAGGTTTAGAAATAAGGTGAATCCCACGGGTTGTGGGTCGGCGCATTAGCTTGCTGCTTCAGCAGCAAGCAAAGAAGGGGTGAGACCCGCCCAATTTAAGTGGGTAGGTTATTATATTTTTTTCTCTTCTTTCCTTTGTTCTTTTCTCTCTCTCATTAGCATAAGGCTTAGTGCTGTGGTCGGTCCCCCTTGGGCCGACCACCTCTGTTAACCTTTTTTTTACTACTATATATATATATATATATATATATATATATATATATATATATATATATATATATATATATATATATATATATAATCGAGTGGGTGCAAAGCGAACGGGCGCCCCTCTCCTGGCCTCTCCGCCCATCGGGATATTGTGGCAAGGCTGGCTGGTCGGCCTGCCGGGGCCGGCGGCGCCATTCCACTTTTTCGTCCCCCTCGGAGGCCAACCCTCCTCCCCTGGATGGCCGGCCCCCGCCTGGCCCTCGCCACTGTCGGTTTCTGCCCCCTTTCCTCTCCTCGTCGGATTCCCGCCGAGGGGTTTCCCTCACTCCCTTCCCCCCCAACCCCACCGACGCCCGAGGCAGCTCCGGCACAATCGGGCTCGGAACAGCCCTTCGCCGGCTGCTGTCCCGCCCGTTGCGTCCCCAACCTCGTCGGCGCCCCCCGCTGCTCCGCCGCCACCCTCCACGGCAGCGCCAGCCTTGTAAGGGCCTCCCGCGAGCGCCGGGCTCGTCCCCTCCGGCGGACCTGGATCCCCTTCCGCGGCACCGCCGCCACCCTCGTCGGCTGCGCCTGCCATACAATGGCCTCCCGCATGCGCTGGGCTCGTCCCCTCCGGCGGACCAGGAGCTGGAGCACCTCCGGCGCTTCCTCCCCTAGTCTCCCCCGCGGCGACGCCGGCGTCTCCCCCCTTCTCGGCGTCTCCTCCTCTCGTCGTCCCCCTTTCGTGGCCCAAACCTCTTGTCGCGGTGGCGCCAGCCGCTTTCTTCTCCCTCGCATGGCCGTCGCCCGTGCGCGTCCCGGCTCCCAGCGTCCCCAGCCTGGCCCCCACCTCCGCCACTTCCCCATCGGCGTGCTCTCCGGCACCGATGGTCACCCCCTCCGTTCTCGTCCCCCTCCCCAGCCTCCGTGCCGTGGCCATCGGCGAGCTCTGCCCCCGGTATGGCTTTCTCCCCGGCGTCGGTCGGCGGACCATCATCGGCGGTGGCGTTGCCGTCGTCGCCCGCTCCCCGCTATGAGCTCCGGAGCTCCCTTCGCCGCTTGCCGGAAGACCCCCCCTCTAGGTGTTCGGCCAGCGGCCGTCCGGAGGTCGAGCCCCCCGGCTCCCTCCCTCCTATCCCCCTGCCGGCGTGGCCGTGCTTCTCTTGCGCTCGCCGCCCGCCCTCCCGTCCCTGGCCGTCTCGCGTCTCTCCACACGGGGGCAGATCACCTCTCCCTCCCCCCGGAGGTCGAGCCTCCCCTCCCTTCCGTCAGAGCCTCTCCCTCCAGGACGTCTTCCCTCGTCGGAGCTGGCCCCTCCCTCGGCCTCCCCGCCGGAGCTCCCGCCTCCGCTCGCCATCTTTCGCCTCCCCGCCGGAGCTACCGCCTCCGCTCGCCACGCTGGGGGGGACGAGGCTCCCCAAGCCGCGCGCCCCACCCCCCCTTGGGCAGACCGCCCGCCCCTTGGTCTCCGTGCCCTCATTGGGCTGAGAGCCCTCACCCATCCCAACGCTTCGGGAGCTGTGCACCCGGGTCGGTTTCAGAATTTTGAATTTTCAAAACTTTGAAAATTTGATTTTTCGTTTCCTCTTTCGGGCCCGCTCACCTGACTTTTTGATTATCAATTACGAACTCTTGTTTCTGACATTTTGAAAATAAAATAAAATAAAATAATATATATATATATATAAATAAAATAAAATAATAATATATATAAATATATATATATATATATATATATATATATATATATATATATATATATATATATATATATATATATATATATATATATATATATATATATATATATATTCTAATGCTGGTTAATGAAGGTTTTTAGCTAAGATTTCTGCTAAGGGTTCCACCCTCACCTTGTAGGAACTTGGGCTATCTCCCGGTTCCAACCTCTAGTTTTCCTATTTATATATATATATATATATATATATATATATATATATATATATATATATATATCACATAAAAAATCCTATAAATTTGTAAATAAGTATCAAAAAATTTGTAACAATTATAGGCTATATTTAGTAGCACTTAAAATATCATGCACACAATCATACATATTATGTATATATCTATAATTACATACATATATACCAACTACCTCTTTAATTCTAAATAATATAGCAAAAATAATTTTTAAAGCACTAAAATAATTAGAAAATATTGGAGGTTTACAGCTCTACTCCATCCAAATCAGTGAGGCCAAACAAGTCTCGCAAGACTTGGCTTCCGAAGGATCGTGGTGCATATCCTGCCAGTGTCATAGAAGATATGCAACCGAAGGACTCTGTCACATGGGCGCATAGGTCTTCCACGTGGGCACATGAAGCTCCCCTGTGGGCACATAGCTCTGCCACAGAAGCTTCACAAATGAAGAAGGCACATACCATTCCGGGCTCTACTAGCCTAGCGACTTCTTTCTTGTCCAATCAACAATAGAGTGTTCAATGCTCGAGACTTGGCAAAGGAAAACATTATGATGCCAAGAATCAAAGTGTTCGACGCTCTGGGCAAACTCAGCAAGGCTCACAAACGCAGAAGACGAAACTGGAAGAAAACAACACTGCTTCACGAAGCATGCGCCCAAAGCTATGCGCCCAAGAGGGTGTGTGGGCGCATAACTCTGGCCAGAAGACTTCTGTCTTCGACAGATTGTGCGCCCAGCGTCATGCGCCCAAGGCTATGCACCCAAGCTCCGCTGACCCATACTATGCGCCCACATCCAGGAAGCTCAGGCATGCTGCCAGGACTTCTGGAAAGCATGTGCCCAAAGGCAGACTCCAGGGTCTATGCGCCCACAGCAAAAGACGGGCCCCAACGCATATAACACGGGCCTATCTTCAAGGTCATCACAGAACTTAGGTATGGGGGTTGCCCCTGCACGTGAACTAAGTCCGGATGCGCCAACTCCCCTTACAAACCCATATGCAAAGCTCGGCGATGCATGTGACATGGGTTTTAAGGCAAAACTCCCTTCCGCTGATTTACGCGACATGATAAATCATAAGCGTAAAGCGAGGGAGGATACGGCAATTCATGACGTACATCCGTGCACCAATATTGTTATCAACTGTTGCTGCTCCAAAGCAACGAGAGTGCCTTAGAGGCAGTCCGTGTTTCGGCGACTACATCGTTCTGATGATAAAAAGCTGCTATGTGTTTCATCCAACATGGCTTCATGGGGTCCTCCTTACGGGAGCCATAATCAAAGAAGGTGGACCACGAACCCAACTTTTTCTTTCAGTTCTGCAAACAGAAGAAGAAGAAGTCTGCCAACAGATAGCCAGCGAGCTGTTACATCTGAAGGAGTCTATATGGGTACTCAGTTATGGATGAGATTCCGTATAGATAACGAGGACTCCCAAGCTGGAGATGATGATCCTTCAGCTGGGGGTAGTATTCCCTCATAGTCTGAAGCAGATGACCTTCACATCGGGCTGAGTCTGACGGTGACTATCTACCTCCCTTACCTGAAGATGAAGGAGTTTTCAACTCAGAGACAGACATTATCAGCACCAGTTGTACTGTCTCCTCTATTCATCCTTGTATGTTATCTACGTACATGGCGGATGGAGAGAGACCTGAAGAAGACAGTGATCAGACCAACAAACGACTAGAGAGCCTTAAAACAACATTTGTCAATATCACTGATATGCTTACCAGTATCATAGAAGTCCAAACTGTTGGGGCTGTTCCTCCACCTCAACCAAACGTCTCAGCTCATGTTAGTCCGGCTCATAGAAACAACCATCCTTCACTACAGAAGGAGTATCATTCCATTGTGCCTCCTCCAAATCTTGCAAATGCTAGGGGTGGTCCTTCACCAACGACGCCTGACAACCGTACAGCAGTCGTTTCTTAACATATGCTCAATCAACAGGATGCAATTGATTCTCTTTTGGCCCATCTTGATACCATCTCACACAAAGACGAGCTTCAAAAGATAGGGATATCTCAACCTTATCCTCCTGAATGGGAGAATGCTACTTGCCCTCCTAACTATAAGCCATTGACGCTAAATTCATTTGACGGAATGACTTCTCCTCGCCAACACATGACATACTTCAACATGCAGACTCTACACTTATCCAGGGACAATCCGTTCTTGTCAAAGCTGTTTATTAGCACCTTGAAGGGGATAGCTTTTGAATGGTTTTGTAGTCTTCCTGACGGTTGTATTAATTCCTTTAAAGATTTAGAGAGATTATTCCTCAACAGGTTTTATGAGAGTGACATGCATGTTAGTATGTCCACCCTTATCGAGACCAAGCAAAGGAGGACTGAGTCTGTTATTGCTTTCATCGAACGCTTCAGGCGACTAGCATTGAAGATGCCCTTCGGTATACCAGACTCGGAACTTATGGATACTTGTCAACATAACTTTCTTCCTACAGTGAAGTTCTGTCTGGGTATACATAAGTACGATACATGGCCTACTTTTATTGGGGCCGTTGATGCTGCTGAAAATGATGTCCCTAATCTGGAATTACTGGGGTTGAAGACACCCAAATATGAAGACAAAGGCAAGCACCCTCAAACTATCCCTGTCCGTGGGGGTAAAGGGAAAGAAGTCTTGAAGGTCGACACTTCCAAGGGAGCTTCCAATTCTCAGGGTGCTCCTGACAAACCTAAGGAGACTTTCTCCTTTGTCGAAGATGATGTCACCCCCAGTTTTCAGGAACAGGGGTATTTTTGTCATTTTTCATTTTAGAATATTTTTGAAATTATTTATTTATTTATAATATTATTTTGGGGTTATTTGAGTCGGGTTCAAATTTTAACTCAATCCGACTTGTAAAGGGGACCCGGGGTAGTGTTGACTCTAGTGGGACCCATACACTAGTTAGCCATGACCCACATGGTATTATTTTAGTTAGTGGTTAGCCTAATTAATTATGGATAGGGTTTGGTTAGATTAGAGAGTTAGAATGACTAATTTAGCCTCAACCATTTAGCCCTTTTCTAATATTAAACAATAGATTAGTGGGAGGGGTTTTTTTAGTCATTCAATAGAGGGGACACCTAGCTCTATAGGGCCAACCAAGTAAGCATAGGATTAGGCAAGTTTTTTCATTATTATCCCTTCTACTTTCTCTCTCTTATTCTTCCCCAAATTATTTTAGAGAGGTTCCTATAGATTTTTCCCATCAAATCCCTTCATTCTTCCACCCAATCTTCTCCTTTCCTTCTCTACTCAAGCCAAGGAGGAAGCTATCCAAGTTTGGGAGGATTCAGAGCTCGTTCGTGTCCATTCGGGATTCCTACGTGTCGGTGTCGCATCGGGAAGGTTTTTTTTTCGATTCGATCTACCAGGAGGTATAAATTCCTTCTCCTTTTTATTTTTTCATGCATATAGGGTAATTTTAGACCCATAGGAATGACCTCCATGGTTATGTCTCCATTTGTGTCCATTTCGTGTCCATTTGGAGACTTTTAGGTGTGTCCTATGTGTAGGTTTGTGTCCTAGTAGGAAAAACCTATTTGGACACTTGTATTTATTATATATATTGTGGATGATTATTTAGAGATTAAATCTCAGATTTCTAATTGTTTAGAGATGTGTTTTCATTGTGTTCATAAGTAGAAGAAATCGGCCAAGGAATGGAGGGGAGGATTTGAATGGTAGTTGGTTTTGTATGTGGGTGTTTGTGTATAGAGTGTGAGAGATTAGATAGGAAGGGGGGATTTAGCCATGTTTCAGCCCCCCCATATCAGTAAACCAGTCCCATTGACTCAGCCAAAACAACCCCATAGCTGTCCCTCATTCCAGCAAAGCAACCACAATCCAGCCCTTAATTAGCACCCTTAAACAGTCCTATAAACTAGCCCCCCAACCTGTCCTAAACAGCCCCCCATTTCAGTCCCATACCAGCATGTTCCAGTCCCCATTTGTTGTCAATTTTAGTCCTATACTAAGCCTATTAGCAGCCCCCCCCCACAGCTCCTAAAACCTGGTCCCAAATCAGCCATTAACTGTCCCCATAGTCCACATTTTGTCCCTTAAACCCAGCCTGTGTTCAGCTTAGGAACAGCCCAAACTTAGTCCCAAACCAACCCAATTTCAATCCAATTTTGGACAACATATAGCCCTATAAACTAGCTATACAAGCTGTCCTGAAACAGCCCTTAGCAACCCCAAACTTGTCCCATATTCCAGTCCCAAACACAGCCTATATTCAGCCCAGGTATTGGTCCCATTCATGTCCCCAATCCAATCCCTAAACCACCACATAGCTGTCCTAAACCTAGCCTACTTACCACACCATTTCAATCCTATACTTAGCTAATTCATTCCCCTAAAACCTGTCCAAGTTCCTTTCCTATAATAGCCCTTCAAACCAATATCAAAAATTAGTCCTATGTCTATATGTGTGTGTGTGTGTGTGTATGTGTGTGTGTGCGTGTGTGAGCTTAGAGTGTGTGTATGTTATATGTATAGCTAGTAGCCTATAGGTGTTAGCCTATATGTGAACCTATAGGTAAGAGCCTATATGTGACCATGTGTGAGTGAGTGAGTGAGTTGTGTGTGTGAGTGTTTAGGTAAATGTGAGAATGGTATAAGGGTAAGGGTAAGGTAATGGTTAGATGACCAACATGTAACCTAAGATGGGTTAGATGAGCTAGGAACTAGGATTTTATGGTAGGTAATGTTAGTATAGGATAGTATCTAGCTATCCTAGGAAATCTAGGTTAGTATTCCTAGGTTAGAGTGGTATGTGCAAGGTAATCGGGATTACCTTGGTAAGGGTAATGTAGGTAATACCTAAAAACTAAGGTATTTGAGTTTAGAGATTAAGATATGGTTAGAACTTGGTTCCCTTGGTTGGTAATGGTCAGAAATAGCGCTCCTAGACTAGTTTTGACTTCGGTTGACCATTTTGACCAAAAGTCAACAAAAGTCAACTGAGAGTCAAACTTAGCCTATAAGTGACTAGATTTGACCAAAACCAAACCAGAGTTGACCAGTTGACTGGAAGTCAACAGTTGGTCAACATTAGACTAGTTTGACCTAGGGTTAACCTAGAGTTGACCAGGGTTGACCAGTTGACCAAAAGTCAACCTTTGACCCCGTTTGACCTAGTTTGACTTGGTTTTGACTCCCAGTGACCTGGTATGACCTAGTATGACTCAGTTTGACCTAGTTTGACCTAGACTTGCATTCATGACTTAAATTAGTTTCTTTTTCAATATAAGACCCTGTTTGACTTATAGTATCTTATTTTAGGTCTATGATTACTCAGAGCGTCTGTTCACCTTATCAGCTCAGGACCACAGGCGAGTACATTCACTGATAGTTTTTATTGTCTTGATATTTACTATATCCGATTCAGTTGTAGTATCTTACATGATTCCCGATACGATGGATTACGGACTAGTATACGTCGGATCCTGTCATGAGATGTTATTCCCGGATTTTCTTGGTATATTAGTGTGTGATATTTCATGTTTCATGTACTTATATAGACATCGATTTGGAAGTGGGCTGGCCCCCTGCTTTTGAATCTCGTGTCATGACGTGCCATATCAGGATCCGTGATACTATTCGGGGATGGGAAAATTATTAGGAGTTATGTGATCAAAGCCCCATGTCACTATTTTGCTTGTGCCACTCTTACCTCACGTAGGGTGTAGCAGATACCTCCATGTCCTTGTTATCCAGGTTGGCCGACAGGACTTTCATGAGATCACCGTAGATTGTCGGGCCAAGTGGATAACCCTACCATGATTCCCTAGCCGATCACATAGCGCTCTAATAATTCAATTCACATTTTTTTTAATATTTATTTATCATAGGAGGCTAAGTTTTGTTCAGGAGAAGAGTTACAACCCCGGTCCTTGTTTGGTTTAAGGGTTGTAACTCGGCTTCCGAATAGTTCCTAAGTCATCCTATATATTGTCGTCCTATTCAATACTCACATCTGTTATACATTTCCTGCTGGTTTTACCCTGTATTTTACATATTCTACATGCTTTTATGCTATACTTTGATTGGAGGCTAGGTTCTGTTCGGGAGAATAATTACAACCCCGGTCCTTGTTTGGTTTACGGGTTGTAAGTCGGCTTTCGAACGGTTCCCAAGTCGTCCTATATCTTTGTCTTGTATTTTATTATACTGTCTCTTATAGTATTTGTCAATTCACATGGAACTGCTGTTGGTGTTTGTACTTGCTCATTTTCCTGACAGGATACCGTTGATATATTACAGATGATTCTGAGGCAGATTGTCCGACCTATTATGGGGTCGAGTCTGACGGAGTAGACCTGGACTGTGGCTTGTTAGTAGAGCCACTAGACTTTGCTCACCTGAGTAGTGTAGCTTAGTTAGGTTTGCCTGGCCTGCGAGCCAGCTAGTACTTTTTAGATTGTAGTATTTTATATATATTTTCTGTGACTTTATGATGTTATGTATAGCTCTGGACTTGTGTGGACCTTGAACTTATTTCCTGCTTTCATCTATCATATTCCTTTTCCATGCTATCTACCTTAGTTTTATATTTGTGATTGAGACTGTATTGCTATGTCACCTCCATTCGGAGTGTATATACTGTACAGGTACCTTTATCTGTTTTAGTCTTAATATTTACAGACCCTATATACAGCGTTCTACCACCGATTCTGCGGTGTAGGCTGGACGTAACCATGTGCTCGTGCCCCTCTTCAGGGTGCGGGTCGTGACAACGATGTTATTACCATTTTTTACACATTGATGAAGGTAATAAACTGACATTGCCTCCACCACGACGTCCTGCGGAGGCGAACCAACTCAACGATCCCAAGTACTGTCTTTATCATCAGTACGTGCACCACTCTACATTGGTATATTTACATGTCTACTAATGTACTTTTTCGCCCGGCTAGTACTCATGGATTCAAACAGGTCACGAACACGGTAAAATATTGGTCACAAACAACATGTAAAGAATCCACAACTACTACCTTGTGTAACCATCGTGTCGAGAATCAACAGAAAATCAATGTAAGCCAATGCTAAATACATGAATCATAGAAGTTATCAAATATAAAAACTATCAAAAATATACTTGCCTGGGGTCCTTAGCTGGTGAAACCGATAATTTCGTTGAGTCTAGTATAGTCTAGTTGGCTAGTATTGGAGTTCGGGTTTGCAAGAAAATAGGAAATAATCGATTAGCAACAATTAAGGATAATCTAAGGGAGATTTCTAACTTAGAGGAAAGGTAATTATTTAATTTGAAAACATGCTTAGAGAAATACTTATAAACTATCTTTGAAACATAATAGATATTAACCCCTTAAAAATATTCATCTTATAAAGCTAAAAAAAATCCTTAATAATAATTTGAGAAAATATTTGTCAATTAAAAAAGGTCCAAACGAATAAAGCCCATCCAATTTACTTTATAGATTTATATAAAACCCTACTTTTTAAAGTAAAGGTCTATTAGTTCCATATATTACTTTTATATGATCATTTAAGCTCAAAGTATAATAAGTGCAAATGATAAAGCCCAAAAGAATTTACAAGGCAACTTTATATATATATATATATATATATATATATATATATATATATATATATATATATATATATATATATATATATATATATATTAATAAATATAATGATAATTAATACTATCATCATATATTAAGCTTCTAGATATAATTTGAAAAATAGATTTTATATAAACTAATTCAAGGGAACTTTATCATTATAGATAACTAAGCTCTCAACATAACCTCTTAGGAAGTAGGATAGATGCACTCAATAAATATATTTGTATGAAATTCTTGTAAAGCCCTATATATATATATATATATATATATATATATATATATATATATATATATATATATATATATGTGTGTGTGTGTGTGTGTGTGTGTGTGTGTGTGTGTGTGTGTGTGTGTGTGTGTGTGTGCTTGCTTAATCACAACATCAACCGAAAATATACGTAGGCCCAAAATAAATAATTAACCCAAATATTATATATATATATATATATATATATATATATATATATATATATATATATATATATATATATATATATATATATATATATATATATATATATATATATATATATATATATATATATAAAGCCCATATACTAATATATTTATAGGTTTATATTATAACCCATTTAAAAATTAGATTTTTGAACAAATTTAGTATCCTATTTAGATATTCAGGAGACATAGTAAATAATTAGTAATTATACTTAAGTAAGTAATTCATTCATTACTATTTGTCCAAACTTTATCTAAAATCAAAACCAAAAAGTATTTACCCAAAAGTATTTAAGCATAACAATTCTGAATTGCATTACCCCTGGCCCATGCCCAAGGTCTAGCCTGTAAACAGGGCCCATTACAAAATTCAAATCCCTTTTTAAATAAAACATACTTCCCAATTGATTAAGTTGAAGCCCACAGTTTTTCTACCAACCCAAACCTATTTTACTCTCTTTCTTGCTGTAAGAGAGAGAGAATTCTAAGAGAGAAAAGAGGAAAGAATCACAGATACGAAAGGGAGGGAGAAATGGTGCTCGCCATGGGTTTTCTGTACGGCGGTGCATCCGTCTGGTCGCAGAGCGCTCGAGCGGTGGATAGATGTCGACGACTGCATGAAGTGCGGCGGTTACGAAGGCTCCCGGGGGTCTTCGATAGTTGTCATGCCCCGCTCCCGTAGGAGCGATCGTCCTCGCTAAGGTGTGATGCCGCACGGGCCTAGATTGCGCCCGTGCAAGGCTAAGTCCAAAAACGGCCGATTTGAGCTAGGCCACAGAGTCGCACAGAGTGTCCTCATTTATAGCGAAAAGTAAATGAACGCAAGTTGAAGCGAATTCAAACTCTTTATTGATTTTTAAGAAGTTTACAAGCGGCGCTAGGCCGAGTTTACAAGTCTCTCAAGCTCTCTCTCTCTGAAACATAAAAGGCGTGCCAAGTGGCTTACAACATGGAATGATTCATGGCGATGTTCCGATACATTATGTCCTATATATGGTGCTTCAGCTTCTTGCAACGCTCCAAGGCCCCAGAGTTAGCCCTGCGCCTTAACACGTTCGAGGGAAGCTCCGCACCCGACGACATCTCCTGCGTCCTGCAAGCAAACTGTGGGGTTATCAGTACATTGTTATGCACTGGTGGGGAGGCTAGCTCGCCCACAATGCTATCATTACCAAGCACGTTCTATGTACTCTTGTGCACTGTCTATTATTTATTGTCTTTCTAATCTTGCCTTAGGGTCAGTTTCATGGCATATTTCATAACCTATCTCGTGTTATCGAATTCAAGTGTTTGTATGGAAATACATGCACGACTTACCCTTACTTACCGTCCGGCCTTCCCTGTTCAAAGTAAACCAAGTTAGTCAACAATTCATATGTAATAACGTAACGTGATTCTCGTAAACATCAAATGTCAAGGGCGTGTCCCTATCTCAGGTCCTAGCGCATCGTAGGCGCATTTTCTAACTCATTTACACGTAGTCCTCTCGATCATTTGGTGTGTTATATTCAAGCCTATTCAGAAGGCGCTTCATTCAGTTAACTTAGACTACTTTGTTTCAATACAAGGACTTGCACGTGGATTGCCACCAGCAAGCCCACTTAATCTATATGCACCGGTCGCTGGCATGTCAGCCATTTGGACATTTACTTATGGTATTCTCATCTATCAAGCGTGATGGCTGGTACACCTTGATAGACTATTGAAGTACCGGCCCAACGTTTGGTTATGTGCCCAAGCCCGCACACCTGTCCGCCCGTAAGCCATGATTCCGCCTAGGCTGGCCACGACATCGTCGTTCGTTGCCTTGGAATCCTTTCACTCGTGCACGAGTCCGTCCACGACCATTTCGTATTGTCTTTTCATTTTAACTTAACGGCTGTCTTTGAGCCATAGGCTGTCTCTAAGCCATAATGCGTTATCGACCAGGTTGGCGTCCGTGCAGCACGGGTAGCAAGCCCCGTTGCACGTGCCCGTCATACCTGTCGCTAACCATTCTTTTCCTTCTTATCTTTCATTCTTTCTTTCACTTGTTCGTTCGTTCAATGATTCATTCACATATTTATTCATTCTCATATTCATTCATTCATTCGTTGATTCATTCATTCACTTATTCATTCATTCTTTCATTCATACATTATGCAACTCCCCGTGCGGGAGTCGCCTTGGTGACCCATCGGTCCCGAAGTCTTCCAATGTTGGTATACTCTACTCGGAACGTCTATGTCGGTAGTCTTCCATTTTATTGTTGTAAACCACTCATTGTTTTATTGTTGAACGCATAGGGAACTTGTAGCTCCCCTTTTCGAATTTTTTTAAATATTTTATTTATTATTTAATTGATTTAAATGGTGATTATTAGGTGTTATAAATAATTAATTAGTTTATTATTTTATTGTGGTGATTAATAAATGTTATTATTACTGAATCGATATTCTATTGGATAAAATATTTTTATATTATTATATTGATGCAGTTTTGGATAAATATAGGTGTATACATTCATAATTCATTTTCAGCTACACATATGATAATTTTATATGAATATGTGCATATTATATTTAAGAATATATACTTATATAATATATATATAGGTGTATTGGAATTATATAAAATATGTACTTGGAATTATACAAATACTATATATATGTGCATGTATATATACAAGTGTATATTAAATATATAGGTATTTATATAAATGTTTGTGTAAATATATAAATGTACAAGGTATATTAAATATACAGGTATTATATATATAAGTGTATATTAAAATATAGGTATTTATATAAATGTTTGTGTATATATATATATATATATATATATATATATATATATATATATATATATATATATATATATATATATATATATATATATATATATATGAATAGTAATAGATATAAAAAGAAAAAGAGAAAGAATAAGAAGCAGCAAACCCCGAAAGCCAGGCCGAGCCCTTAACCCAAGCTTTCCCATGGGCCTAGCTCCTAACACCCAACAACAAACCAGCCCAGCACTGGATCGGCCCCAAACCCGTGCATATGGCCCCAGCTAACCGAGAGCTAACCCGACGCCATATATACGAGAGTATATATATAAACCGAGATCGAGTAGAGGGAGGAACTCGAACACCCTAGCCTAACCGTCGCGCGCCACCCTTCCTCCTCCCCTGGGCGACCCCCGCACGTACCTTCGGCGCCGCCGCGCGCCGCCGGCCGGCCGGAGATGCCAAACCGCACGCGCACTAGAGCAGGACACAGCAACAATAGCAGTGCACGAGCCCAACTTTGCAAAAGTATTACTCCGTCTACGTAGGATCGTTTTGAGATCCAATTCCTCAGGTACATCCGCAACCTATCCATCTTTGAATCCCAATAATTAGTTTGAATAATATCAAAGTATATTTCGAGATAAATCGACTCGAAGTCGACGGAAAATCCTGTACCGAAACAGGACATAAGCAAACCAAACACTCGACTTGGAAGGCAATTTCTCGCCAATCCGTAGATCGATTCGAGAATCGATTTAAACAAATTTATAGCCAACCTATAAGAGATCAAGACCTTTCTTGTAGATTTATTTTTCATCTAATATATGGAGAGATAATTGATTCCAAAATCTTGGAAAAACCCGTTTTCGAAAACTGAAAATTCAATAAAACTCATCCACACAACGTGCGTCCAACCATTTTGGGCGATGTGGTCGCGAACCGAAAGCATCGAAAGGTGCATAACGGCTTCGTGGTCGTGTGGGCTTTGGCGGAATTCAAATTGGTCGTGTGTGCGCGACGAATTTGATGTATATCCGTCGAAATTTACCGTATCGGCCTCTGTGCAAATTTCTCAATTACTTCGTGCACGCTCGTCAGATCGAGACGAAACTTACGCCAACAGGACCGTATCATTTTTCTGGTCCTGTATACCAAGTTTGGTCCAATTCTGAGACAGTTGAATCGTACGTCGTTTTGCGGGCCCCACGGTCCCACTCAACGGGCGATTTTGTGCACGGCCCGCCGAAATCCAACTTTGGACATACGGTTGGGTTCATATCGAAAAACCGGACCTGTTGACATATAGTTTGATAACTTTAGAGACCGTTAACTCTGGCACGCTTTTCGGTGCAAAGTGGTTCCAACGACGGACATCGTTTTTGCCCGAAATTACCGTTTTGCCTCTGTGACCAGAATTGGACTTAAGGATAGGCAATCCTAGCTAATTTGACTATTCTGAGAACATTGGTACTGTTTATTTCAGCATCTGGAGACTTCTGCATGTGTTGACTGATTGTGGCTCATTGAGTGATATATTATTATTGGTTTCACCAGCTAAGGACCTCAGGCAAGTGCACTTTCTGATTGCTTTCGATTTCATAGTAGTCTTTTCATTTCATGTCTATACATATATCTTGATGCTTGTTGACACGCTCGTCACACGGAGTAGTCGGGAGGGGAAATATCTTAGTAGACATGTGGACTACCCAAACTATCCCATGATGTCTATTCGTGAACAATAGCACATGTACACGACACGTGCATGTGCCGGATTTACCCCCTAGCCGTTCACATGTCGAAACAGATATTTCACACCACATAGGTAGATGTCAAATTAGCTAAGGGAATATTTCCATCTTGTATGCTTGTTTAGAACATGGAAAAGAACTCGAAAAATATAGGAACTCTCGTACCGCGCTCCACGCTCGTGCTAAGGCACAAGTTTACATTCAAGTTCTATCACGACTCGTACCCGCTTTTTCGGATACGAGACGTGTCCAAGCCAGCCTACGCCGCAGAGTCGGCGGTAGAACGCTGTCAAGCCCGCAAGAAATAAATACTCAAAAATACAACATTTGCTGCTCATTCATATTTCTATATTTATTACAACATTTACATTTATACTTAAAGATAATACAAAGTCTCACAATTTAATGAAAATGATGCAACTGCTATCTATTTCTAGGTTGACTTCAGCATAACCAAGCCTTTCCAATGCTAAGAGTGATCGCGGCTAAACCTGAAAAATATTATTTTTTAGTCAGGAATGGAACAAGTACACAAACCGACGGCAATGCGAAAACACAATAGAATTAACAAGACATGAAAATAACATATGAGATATGAAAACTGGAAGATAACTGATGATATAACACGATAGAGAATAAAGGAAAAATAAAAGACATCTACCTATGTGGTGTGAAATATCTGTTTCGACATGTTAACGGCTAGGGGGTAAATCCGGCACCTGCACGTGTCATGTACAGGTGCTATTGTTCACGAATAGACATCATGGGATAGTTCTGGGTAGTCCACATGTCTACTAAGATATTTTCCCTCCCGACTACTTTGTGTGACGAGCGTGTCAACAAGCAGCAAGATATATGTATAGACATGAAATGAAAAGACTACTATGAAATCGAAAGCAATCAGAAAGTGCACTTGCCTGAGGTCCTTAGCTGGTGAAACCAATAATAATATATCACTCAATGAGCCACAATCAGTCAACACATGCAGAAGTCTACAGATGCTGAAATAAATAGTACCAATATTCTCAGAATAGTCAAATTAGCTAGGATTGCATGTCCTTAAGTCCAATTCTGGTCACAGGGGCAAAACGGTAATTTTGGGCAAAAACGATGTCCGTCGTTGGACCCGCTTTGCACCGAAAAGCGTGCCAGAGTCAACGGTCTCTAAAGTCGTCAAACTATATGTCAACAGGTCCAGTTTTCCGATACGAACCCAACCGTATGTCCAAAGTTGGATTTCGGCGGGCCGTGCACAAAATCACCCGTTGAGTGGGACCGTAGGGCCCGCAAAATGACGTACGATTCAACTGTCTCAGAATTGGACCAAACTTGGCATATAGGACCAGAAAAACGATATGGTCCTGTTGGCGCAAGTTTCGTCTCGATCTGACGAGCGTACACAAAGTAATTAGGAAATTTGCACGGAGGCCAATACGGTGAATTTCGACGGATACACATCAAATTCGTCGCGCACACGCGACCAATTTGAATTCCGCCAAAGCCCACACGACCAAGAAGCCGTTACGCACCTTTCAATGCTTTCGGTTCGCGACTACGTCGCCCGAAATGGCGGGACGCACGTCGTGTGGATGAGTTTTATTGAATTTCCAGTTTTCGAAAACGGGTTTTTCCAGGATTTTGGAATCAATTATCTCTCCATATATTAGATGAAAAATAAATCTACAAGAAAGGTCTTGATCTCCTATAGGTTGGCTATAAATCTGTTCAAATCGATTCTCGAATCGATCTACGGATTGGCAAAAATTGCCTTCCAAGTCGAGTGTTTGGTTTGCTTATGTCCTGTTTCGGTACATGATTTTCCGTCGACTTTGAGTTGATTTATCTCGAAATATACTTTGATATTATTCAAACTAATTATTGGGATTCAAAGATGGATAGGTTGCGGATGTACCTGAGGAATTGGATCTCAAAACGATCATACGTAGACGGAGTAATCCTTTCGCAAAGTTGGGCTCGTGCACTGCTATTGCTGCTGTGTCCTGCTCTAGTGCGCGTGCGGTTTGGCGTCTCCGGCCGGCCGGCGGCGTGCGGCGGCGCCGAGGGTGCGCGCAGGGGTCGCCCAGGGGAGGACGAAGGATGGCGCACGACGGTTAGGCTAGGGTTTTCGAGTTCCTCCCTCTACTCGATCTCGGTTTATATATATACTCTCGTATATATGGCGTTGGGTTAGCTCTCGGTTAGCTGGGGCCATATGCACGGGTTTGGGGCCGATCCAGTGCTGGGCTGGTTTGCTGTTGGGTGTTAGGAGCTAGGCCCATGGGAAAGCTTGAGTTAAGGGCTCGGCCTGGCTTTCGGGGTTTGCTGCTTCTTATTCTTTCTCTTTTTCTTTTTCTTTTTATATCTATTACTATTCATATATATATATATATATATATATATATATATATATATATATATATATATATATATATATATATATATATATTTACACAAACATTTATATAAATACCTATATTTTAATATACACTTATATATATAAATACCTGTATATTTAATATACCTTGTACATTTATATATTTACACAAACATTTATATAAATACCTATATATTTAATATACACTTGTATATATACATGCACATATATATAATATTTGTATAATTCCAAGTATATATTTTATATAATTCCAATACACCTATATATATATTATATAAGTATATTCTTAAATATAATATGCACATATTCATATAAAATTATTATATGTGTAGCTGAAAATGAATTATGAATGTATACACCTATATTTATCCAAAACTGCATCAATATAATGATATAAAAATATTTTATCCAATAGAATATCGATTCAGTAATAATAACATTTATTAATCACCACAATAAAATAATAAACTAATTAATTATTTATAACATCTAATAATCACCATTTAAATCAATTAAATAATAAATAAAATATTTTAAAAAAAATTCGGAAAGGGGAGCTACAAATCTACCCACCTTAAAAATAATTTTAATTCCTCTAAAAATAGTTTGTATTCTTCTCCAAGCTATATGGCCTCCAGGACTTCTACCCACCTTTGGTCACACTACTCTTCAAACTAAAGTCTTAAAATGCTTCTAACTGTTTGCTAACAATCCTACCTATAAATATCTAGGCATATGGTATCTGTAATCATCTCCTATTTATCAAGCAACTCAAGGTTTAACAAGCAACCAATTTACACAAGTAGCTAAGAAATTTTTGGTGAATGCTAATAAGTATGACCTTCGTCTCTCTGCAATAGAAAGGACAGGAAGATAAGGAAGAACAATCGAGAGCAATTATGAAGTTTAAAGAGCGGCAGGGAATATACAATAATACAGATAGAAAGAGTATTTATGAACCTATAGTCTTATTCGCTAGATTGGGCTACTCTAGTCCAGTCACTTGCTAAATCGAAGGACTCTTCGTTTCCTAGAGGGCTTTCAATCCGTGCGATACCGAAATTCCGTTCTCAAAGTTTATCTCAACAAGGTTCCGCAATAGAACGAAATTTGAGGAATCAAGATTGTGATCTTTTTCGTGGTTACTTAAACACACTAGCAAGGGATAAAGGTGCACTACAAGATCGTCTCGTGACTTCCAGGTAAGGGTTACGATTATCTTCACAGTCTAAGAGGTGGGGACTATATAATGGGTATAGAGACTTATCACAACTAGTTCGGTTCTATAGATAAAATATGGTAGTATGTATGGATGGGTTTTACTGGGTCTTAATGGGTTCCCTATATGGACGTCACTCGTTGGTTGGATGAACTTTGGATTTCAATCTATATTGACTGAACAAGATTCCAGGATAAAACTATGTTTACTAGGTTAGGGTTGAGGCTCTAGTAGAAGTTGGAAAGTGTACCGGTACTATGGTAAGGGTTATAGCTAGTCCTTTTGTTCTGAAAGTCGTACCATAAAAATAGAGTACAAGGGGACGGTTTTGAGTATGACATGACATACCTAGATGAAGGTGGACTCGTCTAGATCTTGCGTATGAAATCTGTTAGAAGGTAACAGTTGGTCTCGTGCTCCGAATATTAATGACACGGTCGGGGACACAAAATGATCTAAATGGAAAGTGGGAGTCCATGGGGCACTAATTATCAGTCTATGAAAATTATTCCGTTCAATCGATAATCTTCATATATCCCAATATTTTAGAAGGCTTACAGTCTATCCACCTTAGAAGCTAGGATATGATTTTAGGAATAATGATGTTAGCAGGATTCCAAAGTCCGGATATTGTACCTCGACTCTGGTCAATGAAGAACAAGGCACAGTGTAATGGGATACGGTAAATATAAGTCAAGCCAAGGATCGTTCCTCGAATTCAGATAGCTAAAAGGTCCCAATAGTAGCTTGAAGGTCGAGAGGAGAACGAGTAACTCAAGGCAAGGTTCCAATCACAGGGCTGGCCGATGGTAGCTACACCTGCGTATACCACTATCATAGCCATGGGGATACTCTATATCTATCTATCTATCAATTACGAGCTTTCGTCCTTTCAAATCAGTGAAAGACCAAAAACAATATAGAGTTCAAGAATGATGTCACAAAATATTGCTTTTGACCTAAACAAGTTACAAATATTTACGATATTTATTTAAGATATTATTTGTATATAAAGTGTAGCTATTATCTATAGGCATATTTATACAAAACTTTGGGTTTTAATCTAGATAGATTTATTTTGCTATTTTCAAATATTATCTAATAAAAAGACTATAACATTTTTGAATATTATAAATAGTTTTCGAAACCCGTATATACATATTATTTATCAAGTTTCTTTGATTATCCTCCTATCTATGACAAATTTCCTTTATCATATTTCCTCATAAATTCTGCACAACCCTCGATCAACCCTAATTAATCTGACCCTTCTGGACCCAATGGAACTGTCCGTACCACCATCAGAGGTCACCTTGTGTAGTTGTTACCGAAGTTGCAGTTCGTGCCATATTGATCATTGCAGCACACCAGGCATACTATCAGGCAAGATACCTTGCCATTTGTTGTTTATTTATTTTAGCTCATACTTCATGCATTATTTATTATTTTTTATGCAAAATAAACTGTGATACATGGCATAACCTGTTAGAACTTCCTGTTCAGTTATATTTCTTGCTATGTATTATTTTTCTTACACATTAAACCTAGATTTAAGGAACCACCTTTGTATGTTGCATTCATTTGCCTTGACATGTTGTACCACGAAGTTGTGTGTCGCATGTAGAATACGGACGTACGTGATTGGCTAGCCACCAGTACGTACAAGCCGTGCGATAAGATTAACCGCTAATAGAGGTTGCATGCTTAGTTTGACTTAGCGGTTATAGAGTTTTTCTGTTCTGGATACAACATAGTAGGCATTGGGCGGGGAGGACAATTCCTTAGTGTATGGGCTTCGATGCATTTTCCCTTTTGTAACCCGTGAGCTCCGCCGGAGACGCGGGTGAGATTACCCATGATTACTGACGGCCACTGGCGTTCTGCGAAATGTTATGCTCTTATTGATTAGGCCTCTGGTGCCCCAAGGGGGGGACCATGCCGATCCTATTTAGCCAGGGCCCATGCGTATGAAGGATTATTCTTAACTACATTTCACTTAGAACGGTTAGGCACCTTTATCCGTTAGGTACGAGTACTTTTGGTTTGGGTACTTGTATTTGATCATGGCTTGGAACAATAACTTGTCGCGGATTAGTTCGTCACATCTTGTCCTTGTTTGGTTGTAGGTGTGACTTAATACTCCGATGAGAAGGTATTGAACCTTGTTGGGGTCCGGATACCATATTGGATTCATAGCATGGAAAGATACGTCACCGTGAATTAGTTTACCATCTCCTGTCCTTGTTTGGTTGGGGGGATGGTACGCTCGTTCAATAGGTGTGTATTGGACCATGTTATAATTCAATTGACTTATTTATTTGAGCAGTATTTATTCAGTTTAAATGGCATGATATTATGTGTCTTGTTACGTCCCTCTGAGGACCTGGTTATCTCACCAGGTGTGTTCTCTTGTCTTTCGCAGGTGTTCTAGATCTAGTCGTGATCATCGCTATTTCTTCGAGGATGATTGCACTTGGATCGTCTTCGCTTCGCTTGTCAAATTTATTTCTTTTCTTATGTATTTTTCCTTCATTTGTTGGTAGTGGATTTGTCTCCGCCCAACATATTGTATCAAGATAATTTATTATCATTATATGATATCTTTTATTCATTTATTTTGTGTGGATGAGATTAGTTATGGTTCTACTGCATTTTACAGCTTACATATATTTATTATACGGCTGGCATGTCTATGTTCCTAGTCCTACGTATTTTCGGACTGGGGCGTTACAGGCGGGTTTATCTTGCCGAACTCTGTTTCTTTGAACAAGGAAGAAGAATTCATTGTTTGTGGTTGAACTTCTTCCTCGACTTCTTTTTTATCATCTTCCCTCTCTTCAGATACCACGATCGTTGCGTTGGTGTTGGCCACCATATTTCTTACGATCTTCGTTAGGGCGTCCATTTGGTTCTGTTGTACTCTAAATTGGGCTTGGATTTGCATCTCAAGCTGTTGTTGCTGCAGCTCTATCAAGTGCAACATCTTCTTCATTGTAGTCTCGCTAGGGCTAGTGCAATTCGAACTATACAAACTATCCACAACGTTGGTTGTTGTGGCAGGATTATTTTTATTTTTCTTAGCCATTCCTATAAAACAAAGTAAACCTGTTAGTATTTTACAAAATATCTAAGGGCTTACCTGTATAAAACTTTTATTTCACGCAGTATATCGACAAGCATTCAATCGAGTAATCGCAACCAACATTCCAAATAAAATATTTTTTGAAAATCTGAGGAAACATAATTGTGCTCTGACCAATTTGTCATGCCCGGATTCGACGAACCGTTCGTCCTCGCATCGATTATGCCGAATCGATCGTCCTCGCTAGGGCATGATGTCGTACGAGTCTGAAGTTTCACTCATAAAAGGCAAGAACATTACATTTGATATATTATTTGAAACACCAAGTTGAAACTTCACAAATCTTAGAGAATTGAACATGCAACTCCTCTTCCTGGATTTTTAAAATTATTATTGTTCAAAGTAAAATTCTCAACCTATTCCCGAAATCTCCAATCCTGAAATTTTTTCCAAATCTCTAAACCCTAACCCTAACCCTAATTCCCCAATTCTGAATCCTAATCCAAAGTCTAACCCTAACCCTAATTTTTACCCAGGCCTCCTTGTAACTCCTCTTCTCGAATTTTTAATATTTTATTTTATTTTATTGTGTTTAAAAGGTAAATTTTTCTTGAGATTTTCGAAAGATATTTTGTGATAATCAAATAAACTAGTTTAAATTAAAGTACTAAATTCTCTTAATAAAATATTTTACTAAATTTTATTGTTATTGGTTTTGATAGTTTAAAAGATCATAAACACTTTTGGATAATAAAAAGGGGTTCAATTTGTAAAATATAAGTTACAATATTTTCATGACAATGAATATTATTTTTAGTTTATAATGATAAATCAATTGTATTTTGGACTTAAATTTATATGCCATCAACGAATACTATCTTTAAATTGTTATGATGATAGCTTATTTGCCTTGAATTTGAAATTCGTATGATGCAAACTGCTAGATAATATAAGGGATTTTGTTTCGAAAATATTCCTAAAGATATCATAAGTCTTTTTAAAACTATTTCTTATTATTTTAGATAAGATTTTGTGTAAGAAATATACGATAATTAGTTTGCTAATATCAAATATTAATTATTTTGATAGTTATGTATATAATCCATTATTGGATTAAGGTTATCTTAAGTCAGTTTAAATTATTGGTTAATATTTTGCCAATAATAAATTTGTTAATTTGGGTTATATACTTTAAATTAACTTTGATAAGATACTTTAGTTTTCAACTTTATTGATTTAATTCGTTTTGATAAATATTAAATATTATTTCTAAAACATTATGTTGATCTTTTATTTGAGCTAGATTTAAATTCGTACTATTCAAAACCATTTGATAATACTAAATGACGATTTAAATTACTGGCATGATCAATTATTTGATTTAGATTAAACTAAACTAGTTTTAGAATTTATATTGATTTAGACCAATGGAAGAATTATCTATCCTAATCATTTTGGACTATTCAACTTGAACCCTTCTCTAAAACTTCTACATATAATTTCTACGAGTCCCCTCCATCCCTCGACTCTCCCGAGCCAACGCCACAAATACCAAGATCACCACCAGCCTCATCGCCTATCTTCACCATCAACCTATCTTCACCATCACCGCCATGACTATCACCAATATCCACATACAGCACACAACCACCACCACCATCACGTTAGCCGTACTCGTGTGCCCGTATCCGTGCCCACAATAATTTTATTCATTCATGTGTCCAGTCTCTCTACCCCAAAACATATCGATACATCCAGAAATCGAAACCACAAAAACAAAGAATAGCTAGTACCTTCACCTCCACCGTGTTCCGAGTGCACCGAGCTACGGGTGCTACCGCCACGCCTGCGCCTCTCGGCCACGATGGACGTTGACAGTCTACCTCCGCGATCGAGACGCGAAGCCGACAGCAACCGACGCTAGATCCCTCTAGATCTAGACCGCCCACACCGTCCGGCCATCTCCTTCCGAGCCACCGCACCGAGCCCGAGCCGTCAAATCTGGAACCCAGCGCACTCTACGCACCTCCTCGCCGCGGATCTGCCATAAGAAGCGGAGCCGGTGCCGCCGCCTCGACATCCTCGAAGCCACTCTTCCACCGCTGCGTCGAAAACCTCACGCACACAATTCGAAGCCCCGCCTTAACCCACATTGGCCTATCCTCCCGGCCGTCGCTGCGGTGGGCCGCTCCCGATGTAATTTCGCCTGCCTCCCCATCTCGGCCAGCGCCACCTTCGCTGCCTGCGACCAGGACCGCCGCACCGCCTGAGCTTGCGATCCCGTCCCCGCAGCCAAACCGTGCACCACCCGTGCCCAAATGGGTCACCCCAGCCCGTCGATGTCACCCTTCGCCTGTCCCTGACCAAGCCGCCATAGAAACCCTTGTGTTGAGCGCCGTCGAGCCGCGTTCCCTTCTGGCCTGGCCTTTCTCCACCTCCCTTGTACCGCGCCTGGGACCCCCTCGTTAATCGTTGGACCGCTCTGCAGCCGCCCTCGACCCTTGGGGCTCCTCCGAGCTCGGTGGACCTCTCCCCGTCGGCGCCGATCCCCACTCCCGGTAAGTCCCATCTCTCCATCACTCTCTCTCTCTCTCTGTTCTCTGTTCTCTCTTTCAATGATCATGTGTGGAGAGAGAAAGAGTAATATAAATGGTTAAGTTAAGTTTATATGGGCCAAAAACAACTGGGCTTTTATCTATGGGCTTATATAACCTTTGGATTCTTTGGATATATATTTTGGGGGTATTTATAAGTATTCGGTTTTATCTAGATAAAAAAGAATTAGAATTTTTGGAATTTCTCATGGTTAGCCTTAATTTAATGAATTGTTTTGGGCTTCATATATATATAGTTGGGTTTTCTTAACCTATTAGTGTATAGATTGGGCTTATCTTTGGACTATTGGGTTTATAGTATGAATGTGGGCCTTTCTCCATGAACTGTTTGATAAATTATTTTGTCTTTGGGCATTCATATTTGATGACTTGAGTTTTAATAACATTTTAGGCCTTAGTTAGTATAAAATTAAATGTTGTGGGTTTTACTCTCTCTCTCTCTCTCTTTATATATATATATATATATATATATATATATATATATATATATATATATATATATATTATATTTGTTTTATAGATAAATTATGATTTTAATAAAAAAAATTATATGAAATATTTATGTTGGGCTTGGTTAAAATTGACATTGGGCTTTTGGGCTTTCCTTTGTATAAATGTTTTTTTTTTTCTATAGTTATAATTAAATAATTATTAATCTTTCTTTTAATAAAGTTTATATAGTATTATAAATATATATCTTCTTAAAAGGGTTTTTAAAACATCTATATCTCTAAATATATTTCTAAATAGTATATATTTAATACTTTCTAAATAGTTTTTCTTAAAGGTATATATTGGGGTTTAAGGGATCATCTTTCAGTAAATCAATTTCCACCTAAATTAATTCTGATCGTAGCTAATCGTATTCCCAAATCTAAACCTTGGCTAACCAGACCTGTAGACATATAGTTTAATGACATTAGAGACCATAGACTTTGGCATGCTTTTCGGTGCAAAGCGGGTCTAACGGCGGACACCTTTTTGACCCAAAATTACCGTTTTGCCCATGTGTCTAGAATTGGACTTAAGGACAGGCAATTCTAGCTAATTTGACTATTCTGAAAACGTTGGTAATGTTTATTTCAGCATCCGGAGACTTCTGCATGTGTTGACTGTTGTGGCTCATTGAGTGGTATGGTATTCTCGGTTTCACCAGCACAGGACCTCAGGCGAGTACATCTCTGATAGTTTTTATATTTGATTATCTCTATGATTCTTGTACGTAGTAGTGTTTTACATTGATATCTTGTTGATTCTCGACACGATATTATACGATATAGTAGTTATGGATTATTTACATGTTGTTCGTGACCAATCTATTACCGTGTTCGTGACCTGTTTGGATCCATGAGTACTGGTCGGGCGAAGAAATACTCTAGACATGTAAACAAACCCAAAATTATACTTGCCTAATAGCAGCCTCATACTTCACGTGCGGGTGCCGGATCTTATTCTTGCCTAATAGTAGTCGCACATTTCATGTGCGGGGTGCCGGATTTAGCCTTAGCCGTTTACATGTCGAAGTAGTATTTCAACTCACTAGATAGGTACAGTGTCTAGTTCTACAGTATATATTGCTGGCTAGAGATCTTCTCTATTTTTAGTACTTACTTGCCTTGTTTACCATGCTCAGTTTCTGTCATAATTCTATACTTGTCTTTTCGTCATGTATTTCATTATTATTTACAGATTTATGGATTTCGTTATTTATTGATTCTGTTGTGAGATTGTACTCGTTCCATTCCTGACTGGAAACCAACAATTTTTAGGTTTAGCTGCGATCACTCTTAGCACTGGGAAGGTATAGGTATGCTGAGGTCAACCTAGATAGTTGGATTAGCTGTCTTTTCTATTTTGTGAGACATTGTATCTTCTAGCAAATATGAAGTTCTAAACCTTGTAATTTATAAAATTGATTTAATAATATGAATGAGCAATAAACGTATATTTTGTGATTTTGAGCATATTGGTCGTGACAGCGTTCTACCGCCGACTCTGCGGCGTAGGCTGGCTTGGACACGTCTCGTATCCGAAAAGCGGGTGCGGATCGTAACAAGTTTTTGTGGTGGCCCATGCAGGTCAGTTTTTGTAAATTGTGCGAACTCGTGGTAGTACCATATTAGTCGTACTACTGCGAGCCTGCGACTAGAAAATGCTCATTCACAACCAGGAGTAAATCAATTTTAAGAGAATGGTTAGGACTAGGAGTCTCTAATTTAAATTGACAATTGGGTAGTTAAGGTTGCTACATAGATCTCACTAGATGACTTTCATAGAAGGATACACTATCTCATTTTGATTCGACGGTATTTCTCAGGAGGGTAGATCCGTAATATCTTCCCGAAAGTATAAAAAATATTTCTTTTATTTATTCGTTTGAACTAAAATATGATTTTAGAATTTTATAAATATTTAGTATAGACGGCCTTAGTCACGGTTAAGTTTCAGAGTGCAAGATGACCAAGAATTTTGGCACTGAGAGTGTGGTCGAGTGCCTTGACTAGTGTTCTAGCCATGGTAGTGGAGGCCGAGTTATAGGTATGCACTAACTAAGAAAACTAGGCCAAATCATGACATAATCCTTGGAGTAATTTAATTATTTATTATTAAGATTATTGGCTTTTAGAAGACCCGGTTGTTCCAAATTAGCCCGAACTCAACCCAAGTCCTGGTGGTCATGTAGCGCAACCAATGTCGTCCATGTAGACATATAGATGCGTATATATATTGGTAGTCCATTTCTAGTATTGGAAATAATTTCTATAATATATATATTGAATATAATATATGTATTATTGTTATTTAAATTTATATTTTCATGGAAATCGGATGACCTCCTCTTAAAATGATAATTTAGGATTTTTGAGATTTACTTAGGTTATACCTATATATTTGTGTACGAATATATTCATAATAGGTAGACATAGTGCTTTATACATATTTTCCCTCGATCCTGAATATTAGAGAAATATAAATTTAAATTTATATTCCTTTTGCCTTCGGTCGTATTCTCCCTAATCATGATCATTTGTACAACTTTATCTTATGTTTATTCTAAACATCGCCATATCATAAGTTCGTATCACTTATATTCTTTTCCTTGGACCTAAGGAATTATTTTTTTAATATAACTTCTCACTCAATTATCTATTAATCTCAAGTTAAGTTTTTGGATTCAAAAGTTTCCTCTCAATCGTTGAATCTTGAATATCCGTGAGATAAGGATTATAAAATTTTACTCATTTTGACTTCGATTATTATCCTTTCTAACCAATTGTTTCTCCTTTCAAGAAGCAGACCTTATATTTGAAGAACATGTACTACACTTTCTATCTTTATCAACTTGTACGATGTTTTAAACTCCTTTGATATTCTTGGAGATATAGTTGGAATAATTTTGATGACTTGTGATGACAAGACAGCAGCGCATTATCGTCACTTATTTGAATTATCGAGACTGCGGGTTCACTGCAGCCAGCAGCGCAGTGGCGTGGCATGACCCCTAAGTTGAAATAATTTCAAGTAAGCGTGAGTGATCGAACATTATTAAAATTATGTCTTGGTCGTCTTATTTCATCCTTGAGTTGTTATGTCAAGATTGGATAGAGTTGATAGGGTATTCGTTATCGCAACATAGCTTGAGTTGTGGAACCAAGGGTTTAATGCAGCTAGCTGTACACTGGCGAGGCATAAATTCTCGGCAAAATGACTTCGATCATGTTTACGAGTTTCGAATACCATAGAGACCATGTCTTATTGGCATATAACTATTAAGTTTTCAAATTGATTTGTGTTTAGTCCTAGTCACAACCTTCTCAATAAAGCGGTAATTCTCCCTTCCTTTCGTATCCTTCTATTTTTCAGTTTGTCATCTTTTAATGTAATTTCGACTGGATTCCTAAACTTATTCTTTTCTTTTGATTCTAAACTCGTGCCTAAATGATTATGGATAAATATTTAAGCGTATCGAAACGATTTTGTTTTGATCATCCTTAAAATCACGACTAGACTACTTTTATACTTCGATCGTGCCAATTCGCAAGTTTTCCTAAATATTGATTCTATAATCATGTCTAAATAAATTTTGCTTAACCAGTTAATCATGCCTATACTACGACTCAATTATCGCTAATATCTAAACTTCCACTATGATCATGGCTATTTTGATCATGATTCACGCGCGTGCCAACTTTTTAATTTTGGTCATACTTGGATGGCTTGCATGATTAGTCTTTATTGTGACTTCATCTTAAATTATATATGCTTAGACTTCAACTAAATTTCGATCGTTCTTACACAGTTTCGTCGTCGACTAGACCATCTTGACCAAGGTTGATCGTACCAATCACATTGACTTTGTTTACTATTTTATTAATTTCATCCATGATTATGCATAACTAATCCGATCATGAATCATAAGATTCCCTTGATTATATCAATTATTATTCCTATTCATATTGATTGAAATTTCGTTTCTTGATTATAATCATAGTTGTGCTAATCGTGCCCTTTGAAATTTCAAGGAAGAATATTTCTAAGGTGGGTAGAGTCTTCGATTGGTGAATTATCCTTGAAGCCATTGTTAGTTTTTGTGGTTGAATTTTGAGAAAATTTTGAACATTTTAGGATTCAAGACCATAGCCTAAGACTCCAACACCAAACCAAACCTATTTATCCCCCTTTCATTTCCACCATAGTTGATCGATGCTCCTATTAAATTTTTTCTTTTCAATATTTTCTTATCATAAATTACCATCTTTTTCGCCGATCAACCTTGTCCATCTATTTTAGTAGTCCTTAAATTCGAGGACGAATTTATTTCTAAGGTGGGTAGATTTGTAACTCCTCTTCTCGGATTTTCAATATTTTATTTTATTTTATTGTATTTAAAAGGTATTTTTTTTCTCGAGATTTTTGAAAGATATTTTGTGATAATCAAATAAACTAGTTTAAATTAAAGTACTAAATTCTCTTAATAAAATATTTTACTAAATTATTGTTAACTATATCAGTCTAAGGAAACTACTAATTATCCAATAAACCCTTTAAATCAAAATTAATCTAATTCATTATCCATTAGTTAATTAAAATCAATACTAGTTTAAATAAATATTCGATATTATATAGTAGCTTAAGTTTAAATTATATGAGTATATATCCATGTCAATCAAAAGATCAATATAATAATTAAAATAATAATAATTTAACTCACATTTTTTGTATTATCAATTAAATGTTTAATCAAATCTAATTTGATTAGAATAATAAATTAAATTCATATGATCAAATATATTCCTATATCTAAAACAAATTTAGTGAGCCTTTATCTAACATTAATCACAATGAGAATGTAACTAATATTGCTATCATTCAAATATATTTTATTAATTGAAAACGTAAAATATTTGATAATAATAAATCCATAGTTAAAAGTCCATTTTCGTATTATGAATCTAGTGGAATATGGAATTAAAATCTAGTAATAGATTTTAAATAAGGAGGAACCAAATGACGACTCGACGAATAGGAGATAAGAAAGAAGGATAAGAAGGGAAGAGCTACAAGCTTTATTTATAATACGATAATGAGAAAGATGATATCAAATCAGTTTGGAGTGGGAGTGCAAGATTTTGCGGATCATGAAAAATTAATAGTCATTTGCCAATAAAAGATGTAGCCTCTATGGTATTCGAAAACCGTATGCATATCTGAAGTCGTTTCACCGAGAATCCATGCCTCGCCAGTGTACATCTGGCTGCAGTAAACTCTTGGTTTCATAACTCAAATATGATATTGTATCGAATATTCTATTAGCTCTACCAATATTAACATGCAACTCAAGGTCAAAATAGGGCAACTAGGACATAGTTTTAATAACATTCGATAGCCTACGTTTATTTAAAATTATTTCAACTTAGGGATCATGCCACGCTAGTACGCTGTTGGCTGCAGTGAACCGACAGTCACGATAATTCAAATAAAAGGTGATAGTGCGCTACTGTCTTTTCCTTAGATTGGTACAGCTTACTTCGTCGTGTCTAACGACGAAGGCTGGGCGTGTCCGATTCGTGTCCGATTATTCTGGAGTGGGTTGTGACATATTTTTAGTGGTGGCCCATACAGGTCTATCCTAATAGTACTTAGGCTCTAGAGTACTATTGGAGGACTTGATAAACTAGGGAAACTTGATCACATCATAGAAAAAATCGAGAGAACACGGGAATATCTAGTACATTGACATTCTATAAAAACTTATTACTTGTAGGTTTAGGTTTTAGCAATCAACGAAGTTTTCTTTCTATTTTAGGATGGTCACCACTAGAAAGACCGCAGATCAGCCCGGAGCTACAGGAGCTTCGGATCAGACCATGGTTGACGCACCAGTGGAGCAGCTTCCACCACCTTCTCCTATATTTTCTCTATTTCCTCCGATAATGATGTTCGATGGTGCTCCGGTGATGGCAATGTTCCAGCAGTTCATGGAGGCACAGAACCATCAGGCTACGTAGTTCCGAGCTACGGTCGTGGATGCACTTAGAGCCCGAGAGTCGACTCCACCAGCACCAGCAACACCTCTAGCACCAGCAGCACCGAGACCGAAGAGCACCAGAGATTATCATAACCTCTGTCCGATGGACTTTTGGGGCACCGGAGGGATAATATATGCAGACGAGTGGCTGGAGAACGCCGAGAGACTGCTGAAGATGGCAAAGATTCCAGAAGACCAGAAGGTGGAGGTTGCGAGCATGCGACTTTTCGACATTGCTAGAGCCAGGTACAGAGAGGAGCCTCAGCTAGCAGTACCCCAAGTTCTTTGGAAGGATTTCAAACTAATGTTCGAAAAAAAGTTCTTCTCGGAGGTCGAGCGCGATGAGCTTCGAAACCAGTTTAAGGCGATCCAGTAGGGGAGCATGATAGTCGCAGAGTACACATCAGAGTTCACCCAACTCAGCAGGTTCGCGGAGAACCTCGTCAGCTTGCCAGAGGAGAGATCTATGAGGTTCAAGAAGGGCCTCACCAGGGAGTTGCGACAGGCAGTTGTGATTAGCAGGGCTACGACCTACACCGACATCGTCAAGGTCGCTCGGGCAGTCGAAAAAGAGATAGACCCAAAGCTGAAGAGGGATAGGGACACCGATAGCAGCAGCTATCAGGTTGTAAGGACCCTAATTTTTTTAGAATTATTTTTTTATCTATTTTATATGTTTTCTATTTATTAAATTAGATTTTTATTTTAATTATGACTATAGATGTACTTTTTCGTAGTTTTGATTTTTGAAGTATAATAATTATCAATTTCTCAAATCTATCCCCATCATTATATTCTAGATGAGTCCACCTTCAGTTTGATATATCATGTCCCATCTAAACGTGTTCCCTTGTGCTATATTTTTTATGTCCAATTTTAGGGGTAAAATAGCCATTTTAGTCTCTACCGTAAAATTTGACTAGCTTTCCAATTAGCAATTAAGGCCCAACTTCGATCCAAATCATTTGACCCAATATATGGTTTTGATCCATTTCGAGCCTACAACGCACATGTCATTGGTGTGCCACTCAATTGATTTCCCATGTGCAAGTTTATCTTATGTGGCACACAAGTCGAAACTATAGACATATTGGACTCAAGTCGATCACAAAAATTCTACCGACCCAAAACTAGTCCAACTAGGGACCCGTGGAGCCTATCCTAGGGTATCCTAACCTATTAGACATATCTTAGATTTATTTTAGTGGATTAATATGCAGCCACATTATAGAAGCATGAAAATTTTAGCAACCTTGACAAACTATGTGCCCAAGCCAGGGAGACATATGCGCCCAAGCCAGGAAAGCCCACATGCGCCCAAGTCACCAGAGCAAGCTATGCACCCATATTGATGGCATACATCCCCTATGCGTCCACTCTGAACTCCTCCAGAAGTGGGCGCATAGCTCTGTTTCAGGCTATGCGCCCAAGCTAGGACAGCCCCCGACTCAGTCAAACCCACGATCAATCGTGCACTGAAGCATACGGCCAAGTCAGTCTCCACGAGCAGTCGTACACCGAAGTATGCGGCCACGTCAACCCCACGATCAATCCACGATCACGCAGTCTGCATGCGCCTACACTTTATGTGCCCAAAGCAGGACTATGCGCCCACATGAAAATCAGTGTATTTTCTTATATGGGCGCATAACATCATTCCAGCACGAAAGCGACTATAAAAAGGGGTCTCTTACCTCTTCAAAGGATAGAACGGAGAGCATTTCAAGAGCTAAATTTCTGCCCTTCTTGCCAGTGAGCCGAGAGTTAGCAATTTTCTTAGGTTTTTCTTCCACCTTTGTAATCAGAGTGTCAACGGAGTATATAAGCAACTACCGCTCGATCTCCATCATCTCATTCCCCAGAATTCTTTTTGTACTCGGGGATCCTCAGCACAGGATATCTCAGGCGTACTCGATTTGTGGTGCCTTGCGCCAATAAGAAAAGATAACATTTCTTCTTTTTTGTGTGTGTCCATAAAAATGGTGACTCTGCTGGGGACTACCTTTTCCTCTGACGAGAAGGTGGTGATACAATCCGATACCGATAAATTGAGGAGCACTCAGAAGATGTTGATCGTGAAGTTCGATCAACATACATTTGAAGAGATGCTCTTGAGGGACGGCTCTTGTAACGCCCCAGTCCCAAAATACGTAGAACTAAGTACGTAGACATGCCAGCTGTACTTATACGAAGAATACACCAATATATGGTAATCCTCGTATTGGTACATAAGCTGTAATAATGATACATGATAAGCCACAATAATTTAACTAAATCTCATCCACAGCTCAACACAGAGAATACAATAAAGTCCACTAAATAAGATAAATAATAATGTCAAAATATAGCCTGGTGGACATTCCCACTCCAAACAGCTATGGAAAAATAGTCTCAACAACATGGAGTCCAACCTCCTCAAACAGCAAGAAAGATGATAAAAGATGTCCAATACATGGTCTCATATAATAAAGAATAAAAACTAAGTATGAGCAGGAGATGCCTCATCACCGATGTATGATGGATCCAATGCTGTACCGTATTCCTCGGGATAGTCCTACTCGTCTAATCCTGGAGAGATCACCAGGTCCTCAGAGGGACGTAACAAGATACATATAACATGCCAAAGTAACTGAATGTGTAAAATATGCAACTATGACTCTACAGGATCTCCTCACCGTCTATATGAGATGCACTTTGTGGACAACGTTCTATGCAGGCGCTGTAGGATCAGCAAAGTAAATAAAGAGTGGCAGTAAGTAGCGCTCATCCGAGTCGCTATTGTCCAGGGACAAAAATTAGCGCTCATACGAGTCACTATTGGCCCACAAAGAGTGTAAAAATAAATGTAACCCCTAAGCTAGTAGCTGTCCCCTCCCCCAAATGCTCATGTCCAAGATGTATCCACAGCCTATCCAGTTGGCAACTGCAATGGCTTTTAACTAAACATACTAGTAGCACTTACCTCCTATCCGTCGCACGACCCATACGTATCGATGGCCAGTCGCATACGCAGGTCCGTGTCCTATATGACTCACTCATCCCGTGATACACATGTGTCAAGGCCATAGGATATATGAAAATATCCCACACTCATAAGGTGGTCGTCTAACTCTAGGTCGACATGCATAATAAAATAATAAAATAACGAAAACGACTAAATCTAGTCGTCCGCACCCAAGTGTGACTTGGACGCCTAATATAAAAAAATGACAAATAAGAGAAAGAAATATACAATAATAATAAAATATACTAAAAATAAATGAGCACAATCAGAATCTATGGCAAGGTATACTTGTCTGCGGTACGAGAAGGGCAATCCAAGAGTAGCAAGTGTCAGCACCAAAACTCAGAAATCACAGATGACTCCAGACGCTGAAACGAACATCAAAAATGATCTCGGTGAAGAAGGTATACCTAGAAAATGCCTATCCAAAAGTCCAATTCTGGAACAGGGACAAAATCGTAATTTCGGGTCAAAACGATGTCTGTCGTTGGACCCGCTTTGCACCGAAATGCGTGCCAAGCTCTATGGTCTCTAAAGTCGTCAAACTATATATCTACGAATTTGGTTTGAGGAGAGGAACTAAACGGTATGTCCAGTTTTGGATTTCGATGAGCCGGGCACAAAATCGTCCGTTGGATTGGGTCGCGGGCCCGCCAATTTTGGCGTTCCGATCAACCTTTTCAGAATCGGACCAAACTTGGCATGCGGGACCAGAATTTTGATACGGACCTGTTGGCGCAAGTTTCGTCTCGATTTGACGAACGTGCACAAAGTTATGGCCAAGTTTGCAAAGCGCCGATACGGGGGTATCTTGACGGATACACACTGATTTCGTCGCGCATACACGACGAAACTGAGTTCCGTCAGTTCCCACACGTCGGCAACTTTCATACGTGCCTTTCGATGTGTATAGCGCATGACCACGTCGCCCGGTTTGTCGGGACGCACACCATATCGAGAAAAATTCAAAAATTTTATATAAATTAACACAGGTTTTCCTCCAACTTCAACATCAATTTACTTTTTACACGTTAATCAAAACGACGATCCAGAAGATGCGTTGCTATCTCGGTTATGTTGTCTTTTACTTTTTTGATTAGTTTCTACAATTCTTTAATGCACAACAAGAAAATTGGCCGACAAGTTGTCGTTTTAAAACAGTTTTTAGTATTACAGAAAATAGGTTTTTCTTCAACTTCGTCTTGATTTTTCAAGCAAGTCGATGGGTTGTTTCGAAATCCACCTAGAGGATCTCGAAGAGGGTCAAGTCTACTTTCCATAAAATCTTACGGATCAAAAATTGGTACAACGAATAAAAAGTTACGTCGTAGGGAAGTAGGGTACCTTGAGTGGAAAAACTGCTCCGTAGGTGACGAGAGGCTGACTTTCGATGCTCCGTTCATCGCACACAAAACTCCATCGCTAGTGAAACAAACTTGTAGGCGAAGAGGGTATGATCAGCCGTAACTTTCATTTTGGAAGTCTAGGGTTTTGAGGTTTGTGGAGAAAGATGTATTTATAACAACTTGTAGCAAAACCTAATACTAATAGGTTTAGAAATAAGGTGAATCCCACGGGTTGTGGGTCGGCGCATTAGCTTGTTGCTTCGACAGCAAGCAAAGAAGGTGTAGGGCCCGCGCATTTTAAGTGGGTGGGTTATTATATATATATTTTTTTCTTTTTTTCTTTTCTTTCCTTTGTTCTTTTCTCTCTCATTAGCATAAGGCTGAGTGCTATGGTCGGTCCCCCTTGGGTCGACCACCTCTGTTAACCTTTTTTTTACATATATATAATATATATATACATATACATATATACATACATACATACATACATACATACATACATACATACATACATACATACATACATACATACATACATACATATGTATATAATCACATAAAAATCCTATAAATTTGTAAATAAGTATCAAAAAATTTGTAACAATTGTAGGCTATATTTAGTAGCACTTAAAATATCATGCACACAATCATACATATTATGAATATATCTATAATTACATACATATATACCAACTACCTCTTTAATTCTAAATAATATAGCAAAAATAATTTTTAAAGCACTAAAATAATTAGAAAATATTGGAGGTTTACATCCTACCCAACTTGAAAAAAATTTCGTCCTCGAAATTAAACTAAGGTCGAGGGATCAAATGCAATGCAAGAAAATTGATAGTAATTTAAGAGCTTTAAAATACAAGACATACCTTCGTCTTCGAACAAATGCGGGTAGCGATTTCGGATGTCGTCCTCGCGCTCTCAAGTAGACTCCCCTGGCGAGTGATGCTTCCATGCCACGCGAACCAATGGAATAGATTGATTCCGCAACACCTTCACTCGGCGATCGAGGATACCTACTGGTTGCTCTTCGTATGACAAACTCGGTCCAACTGTGATCTCAGAGTGATTAAGCACATGATTGTTGTCCACCACGTACCTCCTCAGCTGAGATACATGGAATACGTCATGCACTTCCTCTAGCGACGGTGGCAAGGCCAATCTATAGGCAACCTCTCCAACCCGTTCCAAGATATCGAAAGGCCCGATGTACCTTGGACTTAACTTGCCATGTCCTCCGAATCGAATCGTGCCTCTAGTGGGGGATATCTTCAAGAACACATGGACGCCCTCTTTGAACTCCAAGGGTCAACGACGATTATCTGCCCACAGCTTCTGACGATTCTGCGCTGCTCGCAGGTGGCCTTGAATTTTCTTCACTGTCTCCACTGTGCTAAAGACTAACTCGGGACCCAATAGCCGCCGTTCTCCTATGTTGCTCCAACAAACAGGAGACCGACACTTTCTACCATACAACGTTTCAAACAGAGCCATTTGAATGCTCGCTTGATAGCTATTTTGTTAGGAAAACTCAACAAGATGAAGATGGTTCTCCTATGAACCGGTAAAGTCAAGCATGCACGCTCTCAACATATCCTCTAGCGTCTGAATGGTACGCTCAGACTGGCCGTCTGTCTGCGGATGGTACACCGTGCTAAACTTCAATCGGGTACCCAAATCTCTTGTATGCTCCTCCAAAAGTGTGAGATAAATCTCGAGTCACGGTCCGACACAATACTAATAGGCACACCGTGTAATCTCATAATCTGCTCCATATACATCTCTGCCAATACCTCTGTCGACTGGCCCACTCTAAAAGTTAAGAAATGGGCTGACTTCGTAAGTCTATCAACAATCACCCACACTGTGTTACGTCCCCTAGGACTGCAAGAAAAATCCCTGACGAAATCCATAATAATGTGGTCCCACTTCAACTCGAGAATGGGTAGCAGCTGCAACAATCCAGCTGTCCTCTGGTGCTCTGCCTTCACTTGTTGACATATCAAGCACTTGGCAACAAAACGAGCTATCTCTCGCTTCATTCCGTGCCACCAATAATACTGTCGTAAGTCGCGGTACATCTTGGTTCCTCCGAGATGAATAGAGTAAATCGAACTGTGAGCCTCTGCCATCAGCTTCTGCCGTAGCTCTCCATTAGGAACATAAATACGATCACCACATCACAATGTCCCATCAGGATGAATCCTCAATCCCGTCTGCTCTCCTGCTTCAGTCCTCTCTCTGAGCCGTTGAAATCTAGCATCAGTGGGCAATGTTGTCTTGATGCGCTCTACCAATGATGATTGCACTTGGAGGTTGGCTAATACGCCATCGGCTCCAGGCAACACTACCTCAATACCAACCTGCTCCAAGTCTCTAATCAACTCCTTCTGCGAAGTCAAAAAGTGTGCCATGGGCTTACGGCTTAATGCGTCTGCCACGACATTAGCCTTGCCCGGATGATAATGTAGCTCGATCTCGTAATCCTTCATCAACTCCAACCAACGTTGCTGTCGTATATTCAACTCCTTCTGTGTGAACACGTACTTGAGGCTCTTATGATCAGTGTAGATATCAACCTTCTCGCCGTACAAGTAGTGTCTCCATAGCTTCAAAGTAAAGATAACCGCTGCGAGCTCTAGATCGTGGGTCGGATAATTCTTCTCGTGCACCCTCAACTGTCGCGATGTATATGCTACTGGATGACCGTGCTGCATCAATACACATCCTAATCCCTTCCCGAATACGTCACTGTAGATCACAAATTCTCCGGGCCCGATGGTAGTGTCAAGATCGGTGCTGTGGTCAATCGCTTCTTTAACTCGTCAAAGGCGGCTTGACACTCGTCTGTCCATACAAACTCCTGATCCTTATAAGTTAATCGAGTCATGGGTCCCGCTATTCGAGAGAAATCTTCTACGAACCGTCGGTAGTAACCCGCAAGTCCGAAGAAACTTCTCACCTCAGAAGCTGATGTGGGAGCAGGCCATGATTTGACTGCTATGATCTTCTCTGGGTCCACTGATATACCATCACCCGTAACAACATGGCCAAGAAATGATACCTCATTGAGAAAGAAATCACACTTGCTAAGCTTCACAAAGAGTCTCTCATTCCTCAATGTTCCCAAAACTATCCGTAGATGCTGCTCATGCTCCTCTTGACTCTTGGAGTAAATCAAGATATCATCTATAAAGACTACTACAAATTTGTCCAAGTACTGGTGAAAGATCTTATTCATTAAATTTATGAAGACTGTGGGAGCATTGGTCAAACCGAAAGGCATGACCAAGAACTCGTAGTGTCGATACCTTGATCGAAAAGCCATCTTTGCAATATCTTCCTTCCGAACCTTCAATTGGTGATAGCCTGATCGTAAGTCGATCTTAGAAAATACTTTTGCTCCACTCAATTGATCAAATAGATCGTCTATACGCGGCAATGGATACTTGTTCTTTATTGTCACTGCATTCAATGCTCTGTAGTCGATGCACATGCACACAGTCCCATCTTTTTTAGGCACAAAAAGAACGGGTGCTCCCCACGGTGACGTACTGGAACGAATAAAGCCCTTCTCCAATAAGTCATCAATCTGCATCTTCATTTCTACCAACTCTTTGGGCGCTAGCTGATAAACTCGAGATGAAATAGGCTCGGCTCCCGGAATAAGATCAATAGAAAACTCAATATCTCGGTCAGACGGCAGTCCTGGCAATTCCTCGGGGAATACATCCTCGAACTCGGTGATGATAGGGTGCTGAGTGTCCTGTATCATCATGTGAGTCCCCGATGCAGGTGCATCGCTCCTCAAGGCTTCCTCTTTGGTGAACTCAAACTCCGCATCACTCGGGGGGTCTAAAGACGATATTGCCCCTATGGCAGTCAATGAGAGCGAAATGCTGGCTCAACCAGTCCATTCCGAGAACCACATCGAACGTCGGCATAGGAAATACAAAAAGTCGTGCCTTCATGTCTCTACCATTTATCACTACGGGAGAATCTCTACAAACACCACTAACAGGTACCACTCCTCCTCCAGTGAGGATTCTAATCTTTTTAGATAAAGATAACATGGGTATACTATGTCTAGTGGCAAAGCTAGTGGCTATGAATAAATGGGTGGCTCCAGTGTCAAATAATGTGATGGCAGAAAATGATGCAACTAAAACTATACCTGCTATAACGTCCACCTCCGGTTCGGCCTCCTCTGTAGCTAGTGCAAAAGCCTTCCCAACTCTCTGGTTGTCCTTCTGTGCCTTAGCCTGCTAAAATTGGGCAGCCTGAGGGGTTAAAGGTGGTCGTGGTGCTCCTGGTCCTGCAATCGCTGGCCTCTGCTGCTGAATTTACGAAGCGTTCCTCTGAAAGTGGCAATCCCTGGTCTGGTGCTGGTTCGATCCACAAGCTAAACAGTGTCCTAGCCGGCGTCTACAATCTCTCTGAATATGACCAACTTTGCCACAGTAATGGCAAGTGGCCTTCTCTTGTGTCTGGTATGGCCCGGTCCTCTGCTGATGCTGATGTGTGGGAGGACGTCTCACTGGCCCTCCTGTAGTGGTCTTAGCTGATCCCATAGTCGATGTAACTCGTCGACTTGCCTTCTTGCTTATGGCCTCCTGAGTTCTAGCCTCTGCCAGAATAGCTGCTTGGGAGACTCTCGACTCGGAGCTGGTATACCTCTGCAACTCTATACTCAAGCCTCTATGAAATCTTTTGGCTTTCTCCAGTTCTGTCGTAACCAACCCTGGTGCAAAATGACTCAGTCGACTAAACTCGGCGTCGTACTCATCAACTGTCATATCCCTCTGCTCCAAGTGTAGAAACTGGTCATATAGGGCATCCTTGGCAGTGTCGAAAAAAAACTTCTTATTGAACAATCTTTTGAATTCCTTCCACGTCTGATCAACTCCTAGCCGTCTCTCCTCTGCGGCCCACCAATCATAAGCATTTTCTTCCAGCTGTAACTTTACTGTCGTCTTCCATAGATCTGCAGATAACTCTGAAGCCTTCTGGAGATTTTCTGTCTTAACCAGCCAATTGGTGATCCCGATGACGTCTTTAGTGCCCTTGAAGTGTGGAGGATTCATGTTGCGGAATCCTTCGATAGAACCCACAGAGGCTTATGGTGCTCGGGCCAATGCTATCTCCAAACTCCTCATGATGGCCTCGCTCTGCTGCATCTGAGCCTGTACCAGGCTCTGGAGGATCTGCTCTGTAGTAGCCCCACCAACCTGAGGCATAGGCTGCTGTGGTGGCATATATGGCATCTGGGGCATGATCTGTGGGGCACCCTGTGGCCCGTACTGTGGAGGATATGAAGGATATGGAAAGGGATAGTGTGGGGGGTATGTGGGTGGATACTGAGGTAGATTCTGTGGAGGATACTGGGGTAGATATGATGGTGGATATGGTGATGGATATGGTGGAGGCGGCTGGGGTAGATATGATGGTGGATACTGTGGTGGCTGTTGTGGTGGATATTGTGGAGGTGGTGGTGGTAGATATGATGATGGTGGATAGGGGGTAGAATCTGTGGTAGGAGCTGGGGTGGATAAGGTGGCGGAGGCGGTAGGTACTCCTCTTGAGTTACAGGGTTTTCAGGGTCTGTCTGCCCCACTTGAGGTGCCGGGGCTTGCTGCTGAGTAGTGGGGGGTGTCATCACAGGCTGCAATCCGGATGGTGCTGGAGTGGTAGGGGACATAGGTGGCTGACTCGCCGGTCCTTCTTGAGCAGTGGAGTTCCTGTCAGTAATGGCGAGGGGAGTAGCGCGTCCACTACGAAGAATCATTCTATATTGGCACGAAGAATTGAGTTGATTAGAACAATTTTAAATTGGATGTAATCAAGCAATCAAGTGAGAAGTTGAAAAGAGGTCAATGAAGGTATTAATAAGTGGATGAGATTCTATATCCTATTCCTAATTGCAGGCTTGTTGGGCACAGTCATGTAACCCAACAATATTAAAACCGACCTGCATGGGCCACCAATAAAACATGTAACGCCCCAGTCCCAAAATACGTAGGACTAAGTACATAGACATGCCAGCTGTACTTATACGAAGAATACACCAATATATGGTAATCCCCGTATTGGTACATAAGCTGTAATAATGATACATGATAAGCCACAATAATTTAACTAAATCTCATCCACAGCTCAACACAGAGAATATAATAAAGTCTACTAAATAAGGTAAATAATGATGTCAAAATATAGCCGGGTGAACATTCCTACTCCAAACAGCTATGGAAAAATAGTCTCAACTACATGGAGTCCAACCTCCTCAAACAGCAAGAAAGATGATAAAAGATGTCCAATACATGGTCTCAGATAATAAAGAATAAAAACTAAGTATGAGCAGGAGATGCCTCGTCATCGATGTATGATGGATCCAATGATGAACCGTACTTATCGGGATAGTCCTGCTCGTCTAATCCTGGAGAGATCACCAGGTCCTCAGAGGGACGTAACAAGATACAGATAACATGCCAAAGTAACTGAATGTGTAAAATATGCAACTGTGACTCTACGGGATCTCCTAACCGTCTATGTGAGATGCACTTTGAGGACAACGTTCTATGCAGGGGCTGTAGGATCAGCATAGTAAATAAAGAGTGGCAGTAAGTAGCGCTCATCTGAGTCGCTATCGGCCAGGGACAGAAAGTAGCGCTCATACGAGTCACTATCGGCCCACAAAGGGTGTAAAAATAAATGTAGCCCCTATGCTAGTAGCTGTCCCCTCCCCTCCAATGCTCCTGTCCAAGATGTATCCACAGCCTGTCCAATTGGCAAATGTTACGGCTTCTAACTCAGCACACTAGTAGCAATTACCTCCTATCCGTCGCACGACCCATACGTATCGATGGCCAGTCGCATATGCAGGTCCGTGTCCTATATGACTCAATCATCCCGTGATACACATGTGTCAAGGCCATAGGAGATATGAAAATATCCCACACTCATAAGGTGGTCATCTAACTCTAGGTCGACATGCATAATAAAATAACGAAAACAACTAAATCTAGTCGTCCGCACCCAAGTGTGACTTGGACGCCCAATATAAACAAAAATGAAAAATAAGAGAAAGAAATATGCAATAATAATAAAATATACTAAAAATAAATAAGCACAATCAGAATCCATGGCAAGGTATACTTGCCTGAGGTGCGAGAAGGGCAATCCAAGAGTAGTAAGTATCAGCACCAAAACTCACAAATCACAGATGACTCCAGACGCTGAAACAAACATCAAAAATGATCTCGGTGAAGATGATATACCTAGGAAACGCCCATCCAAAAGTCCAATTTTGGAACAGGGGCAAAATCATAATTTTGGGTCAAAACGATGTCCGCCGTTGGACCCACTTCGCACCAAAATACGTGCCAAGGTCTATGGTCTCTAAAGTCGTAAAACTACATGTCTATGGATTCGGTTTGAGGAGAGAAACTAAACGATATGTCCAGTTTTGGATTCCGATGAGCCGGGCACAAAATTGCCCGTTGGATTGGGTCGCGGGCCCGCCAATTTTGGCGTTCCGATCAACTTTCTTAGAATCGGACCAAACTTGGCATGCAGGACCAGAATTTTAATTCGAACCTGTTAGCGCAAGTTTCATCTCGATTTGACGAACATGCACAAAGTTATGGCCAAGTTTGCAAAGCGCCGATACGGGGGTATCTTGACGGATACGAAATGATTTCGTCGCGCATACACGACGAAACTGAGTTCCGTCAGTTCCCACACGTCGGCAACGTCCATACGCGCCTTTCGATGCATATAGCGCGTGACCATGTCTCCCAGTTTTTCGGGGTGCACGCCGTATCGAGAAAAATTCAGAAATTTTATATAAATTAACACAGGTTTTTCTCCAACTTCAACATCAATTTACTTTTTACATGTTAATCAAAACGACGATCCAGAAGATACGTTACGATCTCGATTATGTTGTCTTTTACTATTTTTAATTAGTTTCTATAATTCTTTAATGTACAGCAAGAAAATTGGCCGACAAGTTGTCATTTTAAAACAGTTTTTAGTATTACAGAAAATAGGTTTTTCTTCAACTTTGTCTCGATTTTTCGAGCTAGTCGATGGGTTATTTCGAAATCCACCTGGAGGATCTCGAAGAGGGTCAAGTCTACTTTCTAGAAAATCTTACGGATCGAAAATCGGTGCTACGAGTAAAAAGTTACGTTGTAGGGAAGTAGGGTACCTTGAGTGGGAAAACTGCTCCGTGGGTGATGAGGGGCTGACTTTCGATGCTCCATTCGTCGCGCACAAAACTCCATCGTTGATGAAATGAACTCGTAGGCGAAGAGGGTATAATCAGCCGCAACTTTCATTCTGGAAGTCTAGGGATTTGAGGTTTGTGGAGGAAGATGTATTTATAACAACTTGTAGCAAAACCTAATACTAATAGGTTTAGAAATAAGGTGAATCCCACGGGTTGTGGGTCGGCGCATTAGCTTGCTGCTTCAGCAGCAAGCAAAGAAGGGGTGAGACCCGCCCAATTTAAGTGGGTGGGTTATTATATTTTTTTCTCTTCTTTCCTTTGTTCTTTTCTCTCTCTCATTAGCATAAGGCTGAGTGCTGTGGTCGGTCCCCCTTGGGCCGACCACCTCTGTTAACCTTTTTTTTACTACTATATATATATATATATATATATATATATATAATCGTGTGGGTGCAATATATATATATATATATATATATATATATATATATATATATATATATATATATATAATCGAGTGGGTGCAAAGCGAACGGGCGCCCCTCTCCTGGCCTCTCCGCCCGTCGGGATATTGTGGCAAGGCTGGCTGGTCGGCCTGCCGGGGCCGGCGGCGCCATTCCACTTTTTCGTCCCCCTCGGAGGCCAACCCTCCTCCCCTGGATGGCCGGCCCCTGCCTGGCCCTCGCCACCGTCGGTTTCTGCCCCCCCCTCTCCTCGTCGGATTCCCGTCGAGGGGTTTCCCTCACTCCCTTCCCCCCAACCCCACCGACGCCCGAGGCGGCTCCGGCACAATCGGGCTAGGAACAGCCCTTCGCCGGCTGCTGTCCCGCCCGTTGCGTCCCCAACCTCATCGGCGCCCCCCGTTGCTCCGTCGCCACCCTCAACGGCAGCGCCAGCCTTGCAAGGGCCTCCCGCGAGCGCCGGGCTCATCCCCTCCGGCGGACCTGGATCCCCTCCCGCGGCACCGCCGCCACCCTCCTCGGCTGCGCCTGCCATACAATGGCCTCCCGCACGCGCTGGGCTCGTCCCCTCCGACGGACCAGGAGCTGGAGCACCTCCGGCGCTTCCTCCCCTAGTCGCCCCCGCGGCGACGCCGGCGTCTCCCCCCTTCTCGGCGTCTCCTCCTCTCGTCGTCCCCCTTTCGTGGCCCAAACCTGTTGTCGCGACGGCGCCAGCCGCTTTCTTCTCCCTCGCATGGCCGTCGCCCGTGCGCGTCCCGGCTCCCAGCGGCCCCAGCCTGGCCTCCGCCTCTGCCACTTCCCCATCGGCGTGCTCTCCGGCGCCGATGGTCACCCCCTCGTGGGCCACGATGGTCGCGCTGCGACCTCCGTTCTCGTCCCCCTTCCCAGCCTCCGTGCCGTGGCCATCGGCGAGCTCTGCCCCCGGTATGGCTTTCTTTCCGGCGTCGGTCGGCGGACCATCATTGGCGGTGGCGCTGCCGTCGTCGCCCGCTCCCCGCTATGAGATCCGGAGCTCCCTTCGCCGCTTGCCGGAAGACCCCCCCTCTAGGTGTTCGGCCAGCGGCCGTCCGGAGGTCGAGCCCCCCGGCTCGCTCCCTCCTATCCCCCTGCCGGCGTGGCCGTGCTTCTCTTGCGCTCGCCGCCCGCCCTCCCTTCCCTGGCCGTCTCGCGTCTCTCCACCCGGGGGCAGATCACCTCTCCCTCCCCCCGGAGGTCAAGCCTCCCCTCCCTTTCGTCAGAGCCTCTCCCTCCAGGACGTCTTCCCTCGTCGGAGCTGGCCCCTCCCTCGGCCTCCCCGCCGGAGCTCCCGCCTCCGCTCGCCATCTTCCGCCTCCCCGCTGGAGCTACCGCCTCCGCTCGCCACGCTGGGGGGACGAGGCTCCCCGAGCCGCGTGCCCCACCCCCCCTTGGGCAGACCGCCCGCCCCTTGGTCTCCGTGCCCTCATTGGGCTGAGAGCCCACACCCATCCCAACGCTTCGGGAGCTGTGCACCCGGGTCGGTTTCAGAATTTTGAATTTTCAAAACTTTGAAAATTTGATTTTTCGTTTCCTCTTTCGGGCCCGCTCACCGGACTTTTTGATTGTCAATTACGAACTCTTGTTTCTGACATTTTGAAAATAAAATAAAATAAAATAAAATAAAATAATATATATACATATATATATATATATATATATATATATATATATATATATATATATATATATATATATATAATTTCTAATGCTGGTTAATGAAGGTTTTTAGCTAAGATTTCTGCTAAGGGTTCTACCCTCACCTTGTAGGAACTTGGGCTATCCCGGTTCCAACCTCTAGTTTTCCTATATATATATATATATATATATATATATATATATATATATATATATATATATATATATATATATATAATCACATAAAAAATCCTATAAATTTGTAAATAAGTATCAAAAAATTTGTAACAATTATAGGCTATATTTAGTAGCACTTAAAATATCATGCACACAATCATACATATTATGTATATATCTATAATTACATACATATATACCAACTACCTCTTTAATTCTAAATAATATAGCAAAAATAATTTTTAAAGCACTAAAATAATTAGAAATTATTGGAGGTTTACTGCTCTACTCCCTCCAAATCAGTGAGGCCAAACAAGTCTCGCAAGACTTGGCTTCCGAAGGATCGTGGTGCATATCCTGCCAGTGTCATAGAAGATATGCAACCGAAGGACTCTGTCACATAGGCACATAGGTCTTCCACGTGGGCGCATAGAGCTCCCCTGTGGGCACATAGCTTTGCCACAGAAGCTCCACAAATGAAGAAGGCACATACCATTCCGGGCTCTACTAGCCTAGCGACTTCTTTCTTGTCCAATCAACAATAGAGTGTTCAACGCTCGAGACTTGGCAAAGGAAAACATTATGATGCCAAGAATCAAAGTGTTCGACGCTCTGGGCAAACTCAGCAAGGCTCACAAACGCAGAAGACGAAACTGGAAGAAAACAATACTGCTTCACGAAGCATGCGCCCAAAGCTATGCGCCCAAGAGGGTGTGTGGGCGCATAACTCTGGCCAGAAGACTTCTGTCTTCGACAGATTGTGCGCCCAGCGTCATGCGCCCAAGGCTATGCGCCCAAGCTCTGCTGACCCATACTATGCGCCCACATCCAGGAAGCTCAGGCATGCTGCCAGGACTTTTGGAAAGCATGCGCCCAAAGGCAGACTCCAGGGTCTATGCGCCCACAGCAAAAAGACGGGCCCCAACGCATATAGCACGGGCCTATCTTCAAGGTCATCACAGAACTTAGGTGTGGGGGTTGCCCCTGCATGTGAACTAAGTCCGGATGCGCCAACTCCCCTTACAAACCCATATGCAAAGCTCGGCAATGCATGTGACATGGGTTTTAAGGCAAAACTCCCTTCCGCTGATTTACGCGACATGATAAATCATAAGCGTAAAGCGAGGGAGGATACGACAATTCATGACGTACATCCGTGCACCAATATTGTTATCAACTGTTGCTGCTCTAAAGCAACGAGAGTGCCTCAGAGGCAGTCCGTGTTTCGGCGACTACATCGCTCTGATGATGAAAAGCCGCTATGTGTTTCATCCAAAATGGCTTCATGGTGTCCTCCTTACGGGAGCCATAATCAAAGAAGGTGGACCACGAACCCAATTTTTTCTCTCAGTTCTGCAAACAGAAGAAAAAAAAGTCTGCCAACAGATAGCCAGCGAGCTGTTACATCTGAAGGAGTCTATATGGGTACTCAGTTAAGGACGAGATTCCGTATAGATAACGAGGACTCCCAAGCTGGAGATGATGATCCTTCAGCTGGGGGTAGTATTCCCTCATAGTCTGAAGCAGATGACCTTCACATCGGGGGTAGCCTTCCAGATGACGATGATCTTTCTGAGTCTGACGGTGACTATCTACCTCCCTTACCTGAAGACGAAGGAGTTTTCAACTCAGAGATAGACATTATCAGCACCAGTTGTACTGTCTCCTCTATTCATCCTTGTATGTTATCTACGTACATGGCGGATGGAGAGAGACCTGAAGAAGACAGTGATCAGACCAACAAACGGCTAGAGAGCCTTAAAACAACATTTGTCAAGATCACTGATATGCTTACCAGTATCATAGAAGTCCAAACTGTTGGGGCTGTTCCTCCACCTCAACCAAACGTCTCAGCTCATGTTAGTCCGGCTCATAGCAACAACCATCCTTCACTACAGAAGGAGTATCATTCCATTGTGCCTCCTCCAAATCTTGCAAATGCTAGGGGTGGTCCTTCACCAACGACGCCTGACAACCGTACAACAGTCGTTTCTTAACATATGCTCAATCAACAGGATGCAATTGATTCTCTTGTGGCCCATCTTGATACCATCTCACACAAAGACGAGCTTCAAAAGATAGGGATATCTCAACCTTATCCTCGTGAATGGGAGAATGCTACTTGCCCTCCTAACTATAAGCCACTGACGCTAAATTCATTTGACGGAATGACTTCTCCTCGCCAACACATGACATACTTCAACATGCAGACTCTACACTTATCCAGGGACGATCCGTTCTTGTCAAAGCTGTTTATTAGCACCTTGAAGGGGATAGCTTTTGAATGGTTTTGCAGTCTGCCTGACGGTTGTATTAATTCCTTTAAAGATTTGGAGAGGTTATTCCTCAACAGGTTTTATGAGAGTGACATGCATGTTAGTATGTCCACCCTTATCGAGACCAAGCAAAGGAGGACTGAGTCTGTTATTGCTTTCATCGAACGCTTCAGGCGACTAGCATTGAAGATGCCCTTCGGTATACCGGACTCGAAACTTATGGATACTTGTCAACATAACTTTCTTCCTACAGTGAAGTTCTGTCTGGGTATACATAAGTACGATACATGGCCTGCTTTTATTGGGGCCGTTGATGCTGCTGAAAATGACGTCCCTAATCTAGAATTACTGGGTTGAAGACACCCAAATATGAAGACAAAGGCAAGCACCCTCAAACTATCCCTCTCCGTGGGGGTAAAGGGAAAGAAGTCTTGAAGGTCGACACTTCCAAGGGAGCTTCCAATTCTCAGGGTGCTCCTGACAAACCTAAGGAGACTTTCTCCTTTGTCGAAGATGATGTCACCCCCAGTTTTCAGGAACAGGAGTATTTTTGTCATTTTTCATTTTAGAATATTTTTGAAATTATTTATTTATTTATAATATTATTTTGGGGTTATTTGAGTCGGGTTCAAATTTTAACTCAATCCGACTTGTAAAGGGAACCCGGGGTAGTGTTGACTCTAGTGGGACCCATACACTAGTTAGCCATGGCCCACATGGTATTATTTTAGTTAGTGGTTAGCCTAATTAATTATGGATAGGGTTTGGTTAGATTAGAGAGTTAGAATGACTAATTTAGCCTCAACCATTTAGCCATTTTCTAATATTAAACAATAGATTAGTGGGAGGGGTTTTTTTAGTCATTCAATAGAGGGGACACCTAGCTCTATAGGGCCAACCAAGTAAGCATAGGATTAGGCAAGTTTTTTCATTATTATCCCTTCCACTTTCTCTCTCTTATTCTTCCCCAAATTATTTTAGAGAGGTTCCTATAGATTTTTCCCATCAAATCCCTTCATTGTTCCATCCAATCTTCTCCTTTCCTTCTCTACTCAAGCCAAGGAGGAAGCTATCCAAGTTTGGGAGGATTCGGAGCTCGTTCGTGTCCATTCGGGATTCCTACGTGTCGGTGTCGCATTAGGAAGGCTTTTTTTCGATTCGATCTACCGGAAGGTATAAATCCCTTCTCATTTTCATTTTTTCATGCATATAGGGTGATTTTAGACCCATAGGAATGACCCCCATGGTTGTGTCTCCATTTGTGTCCATTTCGTGTCCATTTGGAGACTTTTAGGTGTGTCCTATGTGTAGGTTTGTGTCCTAGTGGGAAAAACCTATTTGGACACTTGTATTTATTATATATATATTGTGGATGATTATTTAGAGATTAAATCTCAGATTTCTAATTGTTTAGAGATGTGTTTTCATTGTGTTCATAAGTGGGAGAAATCGGCCAAGGAATGGAGGGGAGGATTTGAATGGTAGTTGGTTTTGTATGTGGGTGTTTGTGTATAGAGTGTGAGAGATTAGATAGGAAGGGGGGATTTAGCCATGTTTCAGCCCCCCCATATCAGTAAACCAGTCCCATTGACTCAGCCAAAACAGCCCCATAGCTGTCCCTCATTCCAGCAAAGCAACCACAATCCAGCCCTTAATTAGCACCCTTAAACAGTCCTATAAACTAGCCCCCCAACCTGTCCTAAACAGCCCCCCATTTCAGTCCCATACCAGCATGTTCCAGTCCTCATTTGTTGTCAATTTTAGTCCTATACTAAGCCTATTAGTAGCCCCCTCCCACAGCTCCTAAAACCTGGTCCCAAATCAGCCATTAACTGTCCCCATAGTCCACATTTTGTCCCTTAAACCCAGCCTGTGTTCAGCTTAGGAACAGCCCAAACTTAGTCCCAAACCAACCCAATTTCAATCCAATTTTGGACAGCATATAGCCCTATAAACTAGCTATACAAGCTGTCCTGAAATAGCCCTTAGCAACCCCAAACTTGTCCCATATTCCAGTCCCAAACACAGCCTATATTCAGCCCAGGTATTGGTCCCATTCATGTCCCCAATCCAATCCCTAAACCACCACATAGCTGTCCTAAACCTAGCCTACTTACCACACCATTTCAGTCCTATACTTAGCCAATTCATTCCCCTAAAACCTGTCCAAATTCCTTTCCTATAATAGCCCTTCAAACCAATATCAAAAATTAGTCCTATGCCTATATGTGTGTGTGTGTGTGTGTGTGTGTGTGTGTGTGTGTGTGTGTGTGTGTGTGTGTGCGTGTGTGAGCTTAGAGTGTGTGTATGTGAGTGTATAGCTAGTAGCCTATAGGTGTTAGCCTATATGTGAACCTATAGGTAAGAGCCTATATGTGACCATGTGTGAGTGAGTGAGTGAGTTGTGTGTGTGAGTGTTTAGGTAAATGTGAGAATGGTATAAGGGTAAGGGTAAGGTAATGGTTAGATGACCAACATGTAACCTAAGATGGGTTAGATGAGCTAGGAACTAGGATTTTATGGTAGGTAATGTTAGTATAGGATAGTATCTAGCTATCCTAGGAAACCTAGGTTAGTATTCCTAGGTTAGAGTGGTATGTGCAAGGTAATCGGGATTACCTTGGTAAGGGTAATGTAGGTAATACCTAAAAACTAAGGTATTTGAGTTTAGAGATTAAGATATGGTTAGAACTTGGTTCCCTTGGTTGGTAATGGTCAGAAATAGCGCTCCTAGACTAGTTTTGACTTCGGTTGACCATTTTGACCAAAAGTTAACAAAAGTCAACCGAGAGTCAAACTTAGCCTATAAGTGACTAGATTTGACCGAAACCAAACCAGAGTTGACCAGTTGACTGGAAGTCAACAGTTGGTCAACATTAGACTAGTTTGACCTAGGGTTGACATAGAGTTGACCTAAAGTTGACCAGAGTTGATCAGGGTTGACAGTTGACCAAAAGTCAACCTTTGACCCCGTTTGACCTAGTTTGACTTGGATTTGACTCCCAGTGACTGGTATGACCTAGTATGACTCAGTTTGACCTAGATTGACCTAGTTTGACTTAGACTTGCATTCATGACTTAAATTAGTTTCTTTTTCAATATAAGACCCTGTTTGACTTATAGTATCTTATTTTAGGTCTATGATTACTCAGAGCATCTGTTCACCTTATCAGCTCAGGACCACAGGCGAGTACATTCACTGATAGTTTTTATTGTCTTGATATCTACTATATCCGATTCAGTTGTAGTGTCTTACATGATTCCCGATACGATGGATCACGGACTAGTATACGTCGGATCCTGTCATGAGATGTTATTCCCGGATTTCCTTGGTATATTAGTGTGTGATATTTCATGTTTCATGTACTTATATAGACATCGATTTGGAAGTGGACTGGCCCCCTGCTTTTGAATCCCGTGTCATGACGTGCCATGTCCGGATCCGTAATACTATTCGGGGATGGGGAAATTATTAGGAGTTATGTGATCAAAGCCCCATGTCACTATTTTGCTTGTGCCACTCTCACCTCACGTAGGGTGTAGCAGATACCTCCATGTCCTTGTTATCTAGGTTGGTCGACAGGACTTTCATGAGATCACCGTAGATTGTCGGGCCAAGTGGATAACCCTACCATGATTCCCTAGCCGATCACATAGCGCTCTAATAATTCAATTCACATTTTTTTAAATATTTATTTATCATAGGAGGCTAAGTTTTGTTCAGGAGAAGAGTTACAACCCCGGTCCTTGTTTGGTTTAAGGGTTGTAACTCGGCTTCCGAATAGTTCCTAAGTCATCCTATATATTGTCGTCCTATTCAATACTCATATCTGTTATACATTTCCTGCTGGTTTTACCCTGTATTTCACATATTCTACATGCTCTTATGCTATACTTTGATTGGAGGCTAGGTTCTGTTCGGGAGAATAATTACAACCCCGGTCCTTGTTTGGTTTACGGGTTGTAAGTCGGCTTTCGAATTGTTCCCAAGTTGTCCTATATCTTTGTCTTGTATTTTATTATACTGTCTCTTATAGTATTTGTCAATTCACATGGAACTGCTATTGGTGTTTGTACTTGCTCATTTTTCTAACAGGATACCGTTGATATATTACAGATGATTCTGAGGCAGATTGTCCGACCGATTATGGGGTCGAGTCTGACGGAGTAGACCTGGACTGTGGCTTGTTAGTAGAGCCACTAGACTTTGCTCACCTGAGTAGTGTAGCTTAGTTAGGTTTGCCTGGCCTGCGAGCCAGCTAGTACTTTTCAGATTGTAGTATTTTATATATATTTTCTATGACTTTGTGATGTTATGTATAGCTCTGGACTTGTGTGGACCTTGAACTTATTTCCTGCTTTCATCTATCATATTCCTTTTCCATGCTATCTACCTTAGTTTTATATTTGTGATTGAGACTGTATTGCTATGTCACCTCCATTCGGAGTGTATATACTGTACAGGTACCTTTATCTGTTTTAGTCTTAATATTTACAGACCCTATATACAGCGTTCTACCGTCGATTCTGCGGTGTAGGCTGGACGTAACCATGTACTCGTGCCCCTCTTCAGGGTGTGGGTCGTGACAACGATGTTATTACCATTTTTTACACATTGATGAAGGTAATAAACTAACATTGCCTCCACCACGACGTCCTGCGGAGGCGAACCAACTCAACGATCCCAAGTACTGTCTTTATCATCAGTACGTGCACCACTCTACCAAGGATTGTATCGTCCTGAAGAAGAAGATGCAACAGCTTATCGACAGCCAAGTGATCAACCTCGAAGCTGAAGACAAGGTCGTATCTTCTAACATGATCTCTCTTCAATTTGGTGACTTTCCTCCCACAGAAGTCCCAGACGGCGTAGTCCCAATCCCTAAGGCAATAATGGAAGTCGTCAACCTTGTGCAAGAAATGACGTAGGGGGGTGGTATCTTCCAAAGTAAAGAGGGACAAGAAATACAAATCTTGTCATATGGTGTCTTCTTCCATTTACGAAGTTCTATCTGGCGAGACGCGGTCTGGGAAGGCTTACCTACGAACTTATGATCCCGTACAAGAAGATACAGTACCTTCTCAAGCTCCTACTGCCCCACAAGTTCAGAAGCCGGTCCATCTAAGCCCTCAACTACCGGCAAAGCCAAGCAGAAGGAGACACAATTTGACAAGTCTCTGAAGGCGCCAACTTCCGAAGGCATGGATCGGCCTTACAACTTTGATATACTGGTACAGCTGGCCAATACACCTGCCAGGTTGTCTTTGTTCGATCTATTGCAACTCTCCCAAGAGACGTGAAAGCCTTAAGTGAGGCATTGCTACCTGTCGACCCTTATCTCGCTAAAGTCAAAGCCCCCGTTGAAGATCCCGTCTCCTGTCCTTACTGCCACAGTACTATGAAAGTGGTACCCAACAACACCTTTTCACAGGAGGACATGCTACTAAAAAACAATCGTCATGATAGACCTCTGTACTATACAGGGTATATCGGGGCGATTAAGGTGGATCAGATGCATATCGATCCAGGTTCCTCCCTCAGCATCATTCTTATAAGTTTACTCTAAATTCTAGGGATCCATCTGCACAAGCTATCTGCAACCAATACAACTATCATAGCTTTCAATGCTGGGAGAAGCCACCCGCTGGGCAAGATCCGTCTCAAGTGCCAGATTGGCGATCTCCGAACAGAGGTTTCTTGCTATGTAATCGATGCCAATATATCCTACAATATCTTGTTGGGACGTCCATGGATAGAACATGATCGTTCCTTCTATACTTCATCAGTGCTTCAAGTATGTCAACGGTGATGGCATCGTGAAGACGGAGTTTGCCGATGTCGATCCTTTTAAGGGCATTGAAGCCTACTACGGAGATTCGATACTTTATCAATCTCAGCCTCCCAAAGACAATGGCAACGAAGCTGACGATAAAGCTGAAGTTAATTCATCCACCAGTGACGGTCCCCTGATTATCCAAGTCAAAGGACGTACTACTCCAAAAAGTACTCCAAAGCCTCTCACAATCTAGGTTAAAAGGAAGAATCCTGATAGGGTCAAACCCTCGACCATTACTCTCCATAAAACACCTCGGGTAGAACCTGCTGATGTCCGTCCTCCCAATCCTGAAGAGTTACCCTATGTGGCGAACTTGGCCAAGTTTGTGGCTCATGTTCCAAACAAAGATCCCCTCAATGAGTATATCAATACTCAAAATAATGTACCTTCAGCGGATGTTGTTATCCCGGAAGAAGAACTTGCATTTTTTCTAAGTAAAGGTATATCTTTAAATTACTTCGATGTCTACCAATCTGTAAACCAGTACATAGATACGATATATGCCCTAGATTACGGCATAGGACCACACTCTACATGCCGGTCACGATGCCTCATCTACGGGAAAAAGTCTAACCAGAAGATATCCACTACTTCATCGTTCCAGTTAGAAAGAAGGGTGAAGAATTGATCATCTTCGGTCGAATAATTGGCGAAAGAAAGTTCGTTCTGGACTCTACTTCTCCCAATCACAACACTGAAGCTGACTATGACTCTAGGAAAATGCAACTTTACCGATATAGTTGGCAAGCCAAGAATATCATCCAGAACATGGGATATGATATAAAAAGCGATCAGGGTCTAAAGTACGGTCGAGGACGACGATTGCCAATACGTCACTTTGCTCCTCCTGGCAAACCCGAGAACTATTATCAACAAGATGGTGTTGGTTTGGGTTACGTCACTCCTCCAACAACTCCTGAAAGATCATACGTCGAAGCAGATCGTTGTTCTCATTCTTCAGATTCCTGCCTTTGGGATTCAGACTCCAGCATTGGAGACATGTTCTAAGCAACTTTGTCCGTCAATATGGTGTCAGTTGACCAAATTGCAGACGATGTCCAATCGATCGAGCTTGAACAATGGGCTCAAAAGATGGATACTAGGTGGGAGTTACGTTTCGAACAACGTGAACCACCTTTTGAAGATGAAGTCGTCCAAGTTAATTTAGGAGATGAATCATCTCTTAAACCAATCTTCATCAGAAAAAGTCTGTCTAGCAAAAAATGACAATCTTTTATACAGCTTATAAGAGAATACATTGACGTCTTTGCATGGAGCTATGAAGACATGCCAGGCTTGGACCCTAAAGTTGCTATGTACCGCCTAAATTTCTCATCCAAAGCTAAGCCAGTGAAGTAGCAGCAACGACGATTCCGACCAGATATTATGGAGGCCATGGAGAAGCTTATTTCAAGTGGGTTCATTCGCGAAGAACAACATCCTGACTGGGTCGCTAACATTGTGCCAGTTATGAAAAAGAATTGTAAAGTTTGAGTCTGTATCGATTACCGTGATCTGAACTCTGCATGCCCGAAAGATGAGTTCCCTCTACCGATCATCGACGTAATGATCGACAATACTTGCGGCTTCGAGCGGATGTCCTTTATGGATGGGTTCTCAGGCTACAACTAGATCAAGATGTTCCCCGATGATGATAAATACACATCTTTTCGAACACCGTTGGGGGTATACTGCTATACGGTGATGCCCTTCGGATTGAAAAATACAGGGGCGACATACCAACGAGCTATGAACACAATTTTTTGCGATTATTTGCACAAAATAGTGGAATGCTACATAGATAATATCGTAGTTAAAAGTCGTCTCAAGGGCAACCACCTCCAAGATTTGAGAACGGTGTTCGAACTAATGCGTGTACACCAAATTAAGATGAATCCAACCAAGTCTTTTCTCGGAGTCTCCAGCGACAAGTTCCTTGGTTTTGTTATCACTTCAAAGGGTATACATCTTGACCCAGAGAAAGTGAAAGCTATCCTCGATATGCATCCCCCAAGAAATCTCAAAGAGCTACGCGGACTTCAAGGAAGGCTAGCCTACATCAGACGATTCATTTCAAACCTTTCTGGAAGGTGTCAACCGTTTACTCAGCTCATGAAGAAAGAAATATCTTTTGTCTGGACTGAACAATGTCAACGCACATTTGACGACATCAAGAAGTATCTCACAAGCCCCCCAGTATTGGTGGCTCCAATAATGGGGAAGTCCTTCTTACTATATATCCATGCTATGGACCATTTTCTTGGTGCCCTATTAGCTCAGAAGAATGAAAGCGGCCATGAACATGCAATCTACTACCTCAGCCACACGATGGTGGGTACCCAGCACAGATACACCCCTATGGAAAAGGAATGCCTCGTACTGGTATTTGCTATCCAGAAGACACGCCACTATGTGTCTGTGCAGACTATCCACATCATATCTAAAGTCAATCCTCTCAGAATACTTATGACTAAACCAGCTTCTCTTAATTCCCGTTTAGCTACATGGGCAATGCTGTTGACTCCATACGATATGTTGTTCGTCCCTCAGAAGGCAGTAAAAGGCCGAGCATTAGCTGACTTCCTAGCAGCTCATCCGGTGCCAGAATCTTCTAAACTCTACGATGAAATCTCCAATGAAGTAGTAGAGTCTAACACCACAACGGAGGAAATCCCCATTTAGCGAATGTTCTTTGATGGTGCATCAAGAACATGACCTAAAGGAAATATCATGGCCGGAGTAGGTATCGTGTTTATGTCACCCGACCATCTAGTTATACACCGTGCATATTCTTTCGTGGAACCCTATACTAACAACGTGGCCGAATATAATGTCCTACTGATCGACCTTCAATTGGTAAAACAACTGGGAGTTGACTATCTAGAAGCTTATGATGATTCTAAGCTAATAGTTAGTCAGGTCCGAGGGGATTATGAAGTTCGTCACGAAGACCTCATCCCATATCACAAAGCGACAATCGAATTGTCTTCTACTTTTGCTGGATTCTTCATCGAGCACGTGCCTCGATTACAGAATATAGAAGCAGATGCTTTAGTCGGTCTTGCTGCTTCCTTGACCGTCCCTACCAATACTCAACAGTCGATCACAGTGTCTGGTCTAGAACTATTCTGTGTGAAAGATGCCTTGCATATTTATCACAGTTACGCAACAGAAACAAACGTCAACGTTAAAAACTGGAGATTTCCTTTTATAGACTACGTCATCTATGGAATCCTCCCTGAGGACCCAAAGGAAGCAATATCTGTCCAAAGGCAATCCCTCAGATTTTACTATGATACATCTACCAAAATGCTGTATTGATGCTACTACGACGGACTACTGTTACGATATTTAGCAGACACAGAAGCCAAATATGAACTCCGTGAGGCTTACGACGGAGTTTGTGGCACACATCAACTAAGCCCTAAAATACAAGATTGCCTCAAACGAATGGATTATTATTGGCCCACGATGATAGCAGATGCTGTTGAATATGCAAAGAAGTGTAGGGCGTTCAGTTCCATGTCGACTTCATTCATCAACCTTCAAAGTTTCTACACTCGACGGCAGCATCTTGGCCTTTTAAAGCCTGGGGTATGGACGTCATATGCCCAATCAGTCCGCCATCCTTCAGAAGACATCAGTTTATCCTAGCTATAACCGATTACTTCTCCAAATGGACGAAAGCTATACCCTTCACTGAAGTCAAATGCGATCAGTTTCATCAAACATCACATTATCTATTGCTTCGGCCTACCTCGCAGGATCATTCATGATAATGGTCCATAATTCGTGAGCCATGCATTTTATCGGTTCTGCGACAAGAATCGAATCCAAAATGTAGCCTCTACTACCTACAATCCAGCGACTAATGGGTTAGCAGAAGCCTTCAACATGACCATTATTAAACTTCTCAAGAAGTTCGTGTCTTCAAACAAGCGCAATTGGAATGAAAAGCTCGGCGAATGTCTCTGGGCCTATCGTACAACGGACCGGACTCCAACAGGCAGTACGCCATTCTCTCTGGTTTATGGGAGCAAAGCAGTTCTTTCCCTAGAAATCCAGATTTCCTCTATTCGAGTAGCCTTAGCCAGTGAGTTGACTGCCGAAGAAAGTTATCGTCTGCGACTACAAGAACTCGAAGCGCTAGATGAAAAATGCTTATTAGCTCAGCAGCGTATTGAGCTATACCAAGTACGCCTTTCCAGAGCCTTTAATAAAAAGGTGAAGGAAAGAATCTTCCAAGTTGGTGATCTGGTCTTAGCAGTGAGAAGACCAATGGTCATGACGCACAAGACAAGAGGAAAATTCCAGCTTAAATGGGAAGGTCCATTCGTTATAGAAAGAGTGTATTCTAATGGTGCATATCGACTAACCAAACCTGATGGTGACTTGCTCATGATGCCGATCAACGGTAAGTTCCTGAGGAAATATTATGTGTAACCTTCATGAACAGCGTTCACATATACCCTGTTTTAGTCATATAAATGTATAGTGCAATATTTATGTGATTGATTCAAAAAAAATCATTTAACTATTATTCGTATTTCAAGAGTCTTGAATACGCCATGGATAATAGGTCCTCTAAAAAGATTCTCCATTGGAATTATTTTTGTTTTGGACTCTGCCCAAACTCGGTCTGACGAAAACAAGTCACGTCCATATTACCTTTGAACTATTTTTCGATAATTATTTCCCCAGTGGGATGATTAAGAAACATTTTGTCACGTCCATATAACCTCTGAGCAAAGCATTCATCAAGGATAATCTCGTCCATATTACCTCTGAATTATCCACTCCTACCTAATATTATATATCCCTCCACGTCCATATTACCTCTGGTCAGATATAGAACATCCTCTGCTATTATGTCTATATTACCTCTATTAGCAGCTTCTTTCAACTTATTATCTATATTCAAGAACCTTGAACATAAAACGGATAATAAGTCAACATCAAATTCTCCAGCGGATTATCCACCAGAAATATCCTTACTACGTCCACATTACCTCTAGTTCTGATATTTCACAAACTTTATTCATGAATTTTGAAAGCCAAAAGATTCTTTATAAAAACGTCTATCAGAAGACAGAGAAAAGAAAAAGATACAAGAGTCTTGACGGCTAATTGAGCCTACTATAAGAGAAAATCTAAGGGATACATAATCGATTGATACTATCCCTTAGAGCCGCAATTTCGGCTTCGGACTTCGCAGTAGCACGGCGGCGTGCCTCTTCTTGACGAGCAGCCTCATCCTGGAAGGGGATCAGATTCACGTGCTCTCCTTCCAAATTCGCCAGTTATTATTTTAAGTGGTCGGAAGTGGTGGCGATCATGACAGCCTGAACCAAATAGTCCTTCTGTTCAGACGTCGTTGTCCTCAAGCTGGCCTCCTGTTGAGCAATCTCACTTTAGATCCGTACAATGTGATTATATTTCTCAGTAATCTGTGCAGCCAGCTTATTCTTCGAAGCAGCACGTGCCTCACTCGCAGCGTTGAACTGCTCATACTGATCAGCCAATTCACTAATCTTTGAGCGAGGGCATCCTTCCGTGCTTGGAAAGTAGCCCATTCTTCCGCGAGAGCCGCGACTAAGGCCTCGTCTTCTGTATGGAACAACGACGTCGGGCTCCGTTGTTTGGAATCCCAGAATCTGGCCACCTGACCCTCCAGATCATTCAGAACCCTCCTTAGAGCATTAGCCCGCTCTTCATAGCCGGCGATGCTTTCAAGGGCCGCCACTTGGCATTCAGCAACAGCCTTCACAGGACCAAAAGCGGCGTTCCGGTTCAAGACCCCAGGAAGCTTTACTTTTAAGATAGAATCGAAAGCTTTGACAACTTCTTGGGCCATCTCGTCGTCTTCAGTGGAGGTCGTTGGGGAGGAAGCTTGATGAGGTTCTTCCGCTCCAGGAAGAAATGCCTGAAAAGAAGCCGAACCAGATAAGAAAACAATATATGTATCAGTAACAAAAAAGGGGGTGTACGAAAGAGTTGTAATTTTGTACCTTCGGTATGCTCAACACCAACTTGGGCTAAGTCATCGGTCTTGGCTTCAGGGAAACCGAGAGCAGGCCCAGGTTATTCAAGAAGAACTATATCGAGGCCTCGAGCAGCATATGGCTGGGTATCTTCCACGGCCCCAGCTGGACCGAAAGCAGATTTAGCAACAGCCGCCTCAGTAGGCTGTTCAACCTCTTCTTCTGCAGCCGATGCCGGCTTACTAACAGATCCCTCCGCACCAGCAAATTCAGAGGAACCAGGGACAACCTCTTTTTCTCCCCCAATGCCTTAGGCTATCTCTATGAGTGGTTTCTTCTCCTTGTCTACAAGGGAATATACAATGGCAGTCAGCCTCACAAGGAGCACGCAAAATTGAAGTCGAAAAATATCATCCAAAGAGAGGTACAGAGATAATGTACCCGCAGGAGGGTGAGCTGATTTGACTTGATTCTCGTCCAACTCTTTCATTATGGCCCCAATTTCAGACATCGCCCCCAAGGAGATATCGAAAGAAGGACTGGCGTTCTGGTCGCCACCATATTTCAGGCATTCGCCCTGATCATCCTTTGATTCAGCCTCCTTGACTGGGGAAGGCTGAACGTCGTCTGCCGGTCGAGGACAAGGAGGGGAAACTATTGTCACGTCCACTTCCTCAGACGAGGAGGCACCTGCCTCAGCTACAACTTCAGGGTCCTGTGCAAAGGACAAACACAAGGGTAAGAAAGCTTCTAATGGCTTGATCAAAACAACTATGGAGTCTAGAAAGGGATCTACCTCCCGAATGGTAACGGCCCGCAACGCTGTTCCACTTCTTCCAGTTGGTCGGGAAGACCTTCTCAAGGGAGGTGAGCCAGCACCCACTTCCTTGGCTCTCCTTAGGGCAACAGTCTTCTTCTTCCTCTTAAAAGTTAGCTCCTGGGCCAATTCAGTTGAAGCTTTCCTCTTCTGAGAAGGATTGGGAAGAGCATAATCATCTTTTTTGCCCTCCTTTGGAGGCATTGCCGGCTCCCTAAGGATATCCCTCGGCCGTGGTGCCGCGGCTAGCTTCACGGCTGGAGCAACGCTCTCCTTCTTACGGCCCTTCGGCGCCTCTCGGGCTCGTTTCGCAGATGGGGGGCCAAACCGAGTCCCCAATATCAAGCTCTGTTCACGATCATACCGGGGATAAAAGGTATTGATCTGAACATAAAACTTGGCGGCAACATAGCACAGGTAGGTCTCGAGCTTATTTGCGGGCAGAGTGAATATTGCCCCCGTGCATCCGGCGTTGTAATATATCCAGGCACGCGCCCCGTCAATTATGCTGCCAATTGACTCCAAATACGGGCTAGCATTTCCCAAAAGGAGTTGACTGTATCTAAACTTCCGTGTGAAATGACTCGGCAGGTATGGCTCCAGATAGGTATGGTTCCTGTTTCTGAGCACCAGATGCGACGGCCTAATAGACTGAAGCCAGTAAAATGCCCCAGCAGTCAAGCTAGTGGTATAACTCCTTCATCCACTAAGGTATCTCCTGTACTGCCACTGCCGGACGGAGGGGATACCTTGAAGAACTCGTAGTTCTGCAAGAAGCTTAAAGCCCTTCTGCAAGCGGGTACACCAGTAACGGCCCAGTCTGCATCACAGAATCTGCAAAGAAAGGCATCTTCCATCAAAGAGTCCGTCGCCGACCCAGCGTTCATCAGAGTAGGACAATACAGCAGCAGCCACCCCATCAAGAAATGATACGAAAGTTCGGTCCGGGCGAAGATGGTTCCGCCGTCAGGAGTCACTGCATTTCTAATAAAATCTCGTAGACCCCGTTTAGTGGCATAGACCATCGCGGGAAGCAAGGCAAGCCGGTATCCGAATACCAGGTTGACAGCCACGTGTATTATGCTCCGGCTCATCCTCTCAATAGTCCCTGAACCCCCAGGGACTATACAGTCATGAAGCCAGATCATCAAGAAAGCTGCCAGCAAGGCTTTCTCCAACAACGGATATTCAACCTGACGAAAGTAGTGGACGATTGGGAACTCCCCCTCAGGATCATCACTGTCCTCAGCATCCGATGTATCATAATCTGCCATGCGAACTTCTATTGCGGACTTGGTCATAGGTTTTAAAATCGAAAAGGTGACCGGATCCTCTCATTCTCCTTGAACAAAGACGTAGCCCGTCCAATCTCTTGTGTGGGGATTGGCCTCCTCGGTCCTTTCTTTCTTGTTGATCCTATGGCAGATGAGGAGGTGGCAGAATAACTTCTTGTATACTTCCATCATCTCGGATTTCTCATTCTCCAGGTCTCGGAGCTCCTCATCACAAGGCACGTACTCTTCATACGGCTCTGTGCCCCAAGGAAGCTTCGACATTTCCTGCATCTCGTGGAGAGCCAATCCCATCTCCCCGCCCGGAGTAAAGAAAGTACAAGTGTGAAGGTTGCATAACTCTGCCAAGGATACAAACATTGGCCAGTTGGCCTTTACGCAATATTGGGTGGCCCTACAGCATAAAAAAGGCCAGCAGTCTTCAAGGTGGCTTCATACGTGGAAAGCACCCAGTCAGTGAGGTTGCTCCAGAATGAAACTGGATACCTCCAGCCTTTTATCCGCATCTTCCCCATGGGATACGATACGTCCTCCGACATCATCAGATTGTAAAGCGCATCGGCAGCATAATGGTAGAGGTAAGTCGGGATTATAGGAACGAAATAGTAAAGCGTAATACTCTAGAGGGGGGTGAATAGAGTTGGCAGCAAAATAATGCTAAATAAAAACGTTAGCAGCACAATCACAGAATATTAATCACAACTGAAATAATGTAAAGGCAAAGTTAAGAGAGCAAACGCAAAGACAGCGATGTATACTGGTATCCCTCTGTTGAGGACTAATCCAGTCGGTAGAACTCTTGCTACCAGTTGAATCCACTATTGGAAAAATCGTAAGTTTTCTTACGAAGTCCTTTTAACTTCTATAACGCGAGCTTTGATACGAAGAACTCGTCCAACTTCAAATGTGAAGAGGTATTCTTCAATCAAGCCTTCTGATTACAATCTCTCAGAAACTTCTAGACCGTACCGCACTGGCAAATTGACTAGAGGATTGTAACTGGCTTGGGATCTGAAATTGAAAGCTCTAGAAAACTCTTTGGAAGACTGAAAGCTTTAGATAGAGAGAAGATTGAAAGTGAATGAGTGAATTGAAATGATCGAAATCCTTCTCTATTTATAGGAGTTCCAAAGACAGACTTCTGTCAGAATTCGGGCAGAATTCGGGCAGAACTCTTTGAGCAAATCTCGGTCAAATCCGCAACTGCAGGAGGACCAAGTTCCAAAGATTCAAAATCACAACGGCCACCAACCGAACTCTGGCCGAACTCGGTCCGAGTTCTGTCAGGGTTAAGTCAGGGTTTAGTTAGGGTTTTTGAAAAAAGCTTTTGGTGATTTTTGAAAACCTTTTTGTAAACCTTTTTGAGAGGTCATTTTAAAAGCATTTTGAACTCATTTAGGGATAGCCTATTTACCAGTACGACTCGGTGTACAACATATTCCTAGACTCAAATAAAATAAAAAATACATTGCATAAGAAATTACAGACTCGAGAAGGCAAATAGATCTTCGGTCTTGAATGGAGTGGATAGCCAATCTTGATTATATCCAAGAATCCGAGATGTCCCGACTAGCTTCGTATATCCAGACAGAGTTTGATCAATTATTAAAATCAGGTTGACCATATGACCAATGGGCCAACAATCTCCCCCATTTTGATAATTGACAAACTATGAATGATATAACATTAAGCTAAGCTTGTTCAAAATATCAAAAAGTAGAAATTGTTCATATCCTGTACATCTCAAAAAAAATGTTAGATCTTTAATTTTCTTCTCCTTTGTCACTTAGCAAAATAATTGCAAAAAAAAGAAAGCTCCCCCGCATTTAATGCAGAAGGCTCCCCCGCAATTAATGCATAAGGAACAAATAGTGAGAAAACATATAAAAGAGATAAGGCATAAAAATTAGAGAGATATCATTGCAGGCATGTATTGTCTCTAAAGAATATTATCACAGGCATGCTATTGTTTCAAAAACATAAAAGAAATCTCAGGCATGCTATTTCACATGCAGTTTGTAATGAAGAAGCAGTATAAAAAGATAGTGCTAAAACAAAGTGCAGAAATAAACTGAAATATCATAAACGAAACACCATAAGCATGTCCATGAAGATAAAAGTACTGAAAGCATACTACAAAGTGCTGATAAAAATCAAAAGTACTGATAAAAAGAAATACTGATAAAAAACTTGGAATGTTGGAGCATTTCCAAGTATACAATAGAATGTCACTAAAAAATCAAATCACATCTCCTCATCACTATTATCGTCATCACCAACGTCAGCTCGACCAGCATGTCCTGAAGGACCAGCACCAGAAGTACCAGCGCCAGAAGGATGAGTAGAGGCGCTAGCATAGAACTCACCAACGTAGTCACGAGGTGCACGATACCAATCATAGGCGTTACCTGGCTGAAAGTAGGCATGGACAGCCTCATCCTCACAGCGGTAACCCAAAAAAGTTGGATCTCGAGGGATGGAACTGGCTGAATGACCAGTCTGAGCAAAACGAAGATCAGCAAGGAGTTTGCCATCGCCTGATAACGGGTGACGTCGCGGAACTCACGCTCGCGAGCCATGTCCGTCATCGAGATGTGCAAAGCAGATAAGTGATGATGTATGCCCTCAAATGTCATGGCATACTGATGAGGTGGTGGAGGAGGTGCAGTAGGAGGAGCAGTAGCAGTCATGCTACGACGAGATAACTGAAGAAACTTGGGCTCAGGGTCCTGAGTACAAGTCGATAGATCGATGTCAAAGCGCTGAAAGATGCGTGGAAGAATTATCGCGTAAGAGAGATTTCTATCTCTTGCACGACAACGACCCATCATCTGAATCATGGTCTTAGGGGCAGAAAATGAAATCCCCTTAAGAATGTGGTACATGGCGGACAGCTCAAGAGAAGTTACATCATCCTTTGAAGTGGATTTTGGAAGAATAGTGGAATAGATGATGCGATGCAATTCATAGTTAAACAAGTTCAGGTTGTTAGCCTTGAACTTTCCAGAGCGTACTCTATCAGGTGCACAGAGTTCTGCTTTGAAACTTGCGAGTGTCGTGCCTTCTGGAAAGTCAAAATCAGTGATATCGACTAGCGGTTCACCTTCGTTCGGGATACCAAGGATCTCCGCTAAGAGGCTATCATCGAAATTGATATCAATACCTCCAACACGTGTGGTCACATCGAAAGTGTCTAATATGAGATTGCAATAGAACAATCTAATGGCATTAGTTGCTATAGGAAAGCATATTTTAACAAATAAGTGTAACCCTAATGCCTCAAACAAATGATGATGATCAGGAAACACAGTCCATTTGACTGGAGCACCTGTGCATATGGATCGTATAGAAAAATCACCATACCACAGTAGGGCTTGGTCGAGGGTTTGAAAGAAAAAACCTATCGAATGCACCATCGTTCGTTTGGACCGGCAAAAAGAGTGAATCCGTATGTGGATGCGAAGATGACCCTTCCTCACTAGGGGTCGTCTTCTTCCTCTTAGATGAATTGAATTTTGGAGCCATATGTGCAAATTAGAATAAAAATGCACTAATTAAAAGGTGGAGTGAGATGGAGTTATACCTCACGAAATCAAGATATGTCGTAGAGAACGACGATCTCCGCACGATTCCAAATTTTGGAAAGATTTCACCAAGTAGATTGGAAGGAAAAGATTGGTGAAGAACTAGGGTTTGATGGCTCGGGTCGGCTGCTGCTGCTGTTTGAAATGGTTTGGAAGCAATGAAAGAGAAGGGCTGCTCGGGTTCTGGATATATACACAGATACCCTCAACCGAACTCGGGCCGCATTCGGTCAGAGCTCTGGCCGAATTCGCCTAGGGTTCTTCAAAGTTGATTTCTGCCATTCTTTTTCATTGTCTCATGTCAAATATTTAATTCAAAGATTAGTTATTTTAGCCTTCAATTAACATAATTAAAATTATTTTATGAATTAAATGTCGTTACACAGCAACTGTCTCAGATTAGCTGTAGGAGTAATGTCCCAGCTGGCGGAGGTTCACCGGGGAACTCTTAAGTACCGCTTCGCTTCAACCGTAGTTGTGGTGACAGACAGACTCTTTATTGGCTTGTCTCTAACACAGTTTTTGCATAATAATATATAATCATAAAACAAAATCAATTAATATTATTGACGTCCAAAATTCCTAATTCTCGACGTAAATAATTGAAACGATCTTCCGCTAGAGGTTTAGTGAAGATGTCAGCTAGTTGATTTTCAGTATCTATGTACACAAGGTTTATATCTCCATTTTGATGATGATCTCTAAGAAAATGATGTCTAATCTCGATATGTTTAGTACGAGAGTGACATACTGGATTCTTAGTCAAATTAATAGTGCTCGTGTTGTCGCAGAAAATGGGAATATGTGTGTAAAACAAATCATAGTCTTCTAGGGTTTGTTTCATCCACAAAATCTGAGCACAACAACGTCCTGCGGCGATGTACTCAGCCTCTGTTGTTGATAGGGCTACAGAATTTTGCTTTTTACTAAACCAAGAGACTAAAGCTTTGCCTAAGAAATGATATGTACCACTTGTACTTTTTCTATCAACTTTGCATCCAACAAAATCTGCATCCGAATAACCAATAAGGTCAAAGGACTTAGTTTTGGGATACCACAAGCCAACAGAAGAAGTGCCTTTCAGGTATCGAAAGATACACTTAACTGCGGACAGATGTGATTCCTTTGGGTTAGCTTGAAAATGTGCACACAGGCAAACACTAAACATTATATCTGGACGACTAGCAGTTAAATAAACTAAACTACCAATCATACCTTGATACTTACGTGTGTCGACTGGCTTGCCTTGTTCATCTGAATCAAGCTTTGTTGAAGTTGCCATTGGAGTGCCAATAGGTTTGACATTGTCCAGATCGAACTTCTTTAACAAGTCTTTTGTGTACTTGGCTTGATTTATGAATGTCCCATTATCAGTTTGTTTGATTTGCAATCCGAGAAAGAATTTTAGCTCTCCCATCATGCTCATCTCAAACTCATTCTGCATACACTTAGAAAATTCTTGACACAGAGATTCATCAGTAATCCAAATATAATATCATCAACATAGATTTGAATTAAAAGCAGCTGCCATTAAAAGATTTAATAAACAGTGTAGTGTCAACCTTCCCTTTTGAAAAACTGTTGTCAAGTAGAAAAGAGCTTAGACGATCATACCAAGCACGAGGGGCTTGTTTTAAACCGTATAGAGCTTTCTTCAACTTGAAAACATGATCTGGGTTTTTGAAATCTATGAAACCTGGAGGTTGTGCTACAAAAACTTCTTCTTTTATAAAACTATTTAAAAAAGCACTTTTCACATCCATTTGAAAAAGTTTGAAATCATGAAAACATACAAATGCACATAACATGCGAATGGATTCTAATCTCGCAACTGGGGCATAAGTCTCATCGTAGTCGATACCTTCTTCTTGATTGTATCCTTGAGCTACGAGTCGAGCCTTATTACGAGTCACTAAACCATTCTCATTCAGTTTGTTTCGGAATACCCAACGGGTGCCAATGACCGGATGATCAACAGGTCTGGGAACAAGTTCCCAAACTTAATTCCGTTCAAATTGGTTTAATTCCTCTTGCATAGCATCTATCCAAAAACTATCACTACATGCTTCATCAATAGTTTTAGGTTCTAGCTGTGAAATAAATGCAACACTAGAAATAATATCTCTACAGGATGTACGAGTACTTACTCCCTTGGAAATATCACCAATTACCAAATCCTTTGGATGATTAGCTGTAAATTTCAACCTTTTCGCTTCATTCTGAAGGTAGCTGGTTCCTGGATCTTCTCTAGGAGGTTCAGCTAGTGCAGAGCTTAGTTGAGAATCAGCTGGAGTTGTGCTTGGTACAGATATATCTTCGTCATTGTCATCGATAGTCATTTGATTCAATTCATCAAAAGTGACATTGATTGACTCTTCGATGATCATGGTACGTTTGTTGAAGACTCTGTATCCCTTGCTCTTGGCCGCATAACCTAAAAATATACCTTCATCGGCCTTTTCATCAAATTTTCCCAAATTATCTTTTGTATTAAGAATAAAACATTTACAACCAAAAATTCTAAAGTAAAAAAATGAGGGAATTCTATCAAACCATAACTCAAATAGAGTCTTCTTCGATTTGGGTCGAATTAGAACTCTATTGAGAACAAAGCAAGCTGTGTTGACAGCTTCAGCCCAGAAATATTTGGGTAGACTAAACTGGTTTAACATCACTCTGGCCATTTCGGTTAGAGTTCTGTTCTTACGTTCCACAACTCCATTTTGTTGTAGAGTCCTAGGGCAGGAGAACTCATGAATAAAACCGTGTGTGTCACAAAATTGCTCAAAATCAGCATTCTCGAATTCGCCACCATGATCGCTTCTAATGCGAGTGATCATGTAACCTTTTTCATTCTGAGCTTTCTTGCAAAAGGCGACAAATTTGGATAATGCATCATTTTTGCGTGTCAAGAAATATACCCACGTGTATCTAGAAAAATCATCTACAATTACGAAAGCATAAAGTTTACCTCCGAGGCTAGCAACTCTGCTAGGACCAAATAAGTCCATATGAAGCAATTGTAGAGGTCTAGTAGTACATACTGCGTTTACTGACTTGAATGTGGATCTGGTAGCTTTGTTCCTTTCATATTGACTGCATACCGAATCCTTCTTGAATGTAATGTCTGGTAAACCGCGTACTAGCTTCTTTGTGGATAATCTTGATATTGTATCCATATTAGCGTGACCGAGTCTCATATGCCACAGATGACTCTCATCACTCTTGGCCATTAAGCATCTACCTGAAATGTTAGTTTCTTCTAACAAATAGAAAACATATATATTGTTTTCCCTGATACCTTCAAAGATAGTATTACCAGTTGAGCTATCACCTATAGTACATTTGTCTTTGCCAAAGTTGATGTCATAACCATGATCAGCTAGATGACTTATGCTGAGTAGGTTATGTTTCAACTCGGTAACCAGACAGACATCCTTAATCACAGGATAGGGAGACTTACCAACATCACCGATACCAATAATATACCCTTTCAAATTATTACCGAAGGAGACATAGCCTTCCTTCTTTTTCTTCGACAGTATTGCAAATAGGGTAGCGTCACCGGTCATATGCCGTGAGCAACCGCTGTCGAGGATCCATTTGCTTCTAGCATGTGAAGGGTGTTCCACCTACAAAACAGTTTGCAGATGAAACCTTTGGTACCCATTTCTTGTAGGGTCCTGAATTGTTAGCTTTAGGTATCCAAGCATAAACATTTAAATCTACAAGCTTTTTTATTCTACATGTAGATGATATATGACCAATGAGGCCACAATAATGATATTGTGCATGTCGAGTGTTGAAAGCTGAGTGGTGTGCATGGTTGGTAGGTTTGGGTTTTCTAGTATAGAAGAAAGCATACCTATAATCTTGTTTGGGCTTAATCTTTTGGGGTAAAGGTTTGATAGGGTTAGGTCTGACAGTGTTTGGCTTGGGAATATTTCGATTTCTCGGTAAGTGACACGTGTTAGGGTAGGAAGCAGCATGCTCAGGCTGTTTTCCTAACCTAATTTCTAATCTTTTGAAAGTGTCATACAACTTAGTATAATCAGAAGTAAGTGATTCCATTCTGATTTGTGCACATTGAAGACTTTTCTTCTCTATAGAAAGTTCTTCCTTGAGTTGGTCAATAATTTTGTCTTTCTCTTCAGATAACTTGGTAGTCTCGTGTAATAAGAGCTTTATTGAAGAAAGCTCACCAGACTCACTAACATTATTTCTAACCTCAGCTAGTAGGTCGGTAAGTCTACCTATTTCACCTTTGTACTCTTTGAGTACCTTCTTAGAGGTCTGATACTTACTACGCAGTTTCCTGTAATCAGTCATCAGGTCACTGAAGGCATCTCCTAATTGCTCAAAGGTGAAGTTATCATAAGTATCAACTACAGATTCAGTAGGTACCTGATCGGATGCCATAAAGCATACGTTTGCAGCATCTTCTGATTGTTCGTCTTCTGAGTCGCTGGCTTCACTTTTATGCCATATGCTGGTGTTGGCATATTTCCGTGATGTTGATCTATTCAGGTTCCCTTTTTCATACCTGTTGCTCTTCTTGCTTGATGATGAGTTTGTAGGACAATCCTTCTTCATGTGTCCCTTCTTCTTGCAACCATAGCAGACAACATCTTCTTGGTACCAGTTGTTGCTGTTGTTTTCTTTGACTCTCTTCTCATGTCTCATAAATCTTTTGAACTTCCTTGCTAGGAGAGCTTGATCTTCAGCGTCAGATCCACTGCTGTCTGAGTCATCTTCAGCAGCTTTTCTGTGCTGAGCCTTGAGGGCGATAGTCTTCTCCTTTGGTGCAGGCTCTTCAAAATCTTGTAGCTCCAGTTCATGAGTGAGTAGCTTACCCATGAGTACTTCTAGGGACATAGTTGTGAGGTCGTTCCCTTCAATGATTGTTGTAGCCTTTGTAATCCAGTTCTTGGTGAGAGCTCGCAGGAGTTTGCGAATCTTTTCATGGTTACTGTAATCTTTGCCTAGGGAGGACAAAGGATTTACAATATCCAAGAACCTCTCGAACATTTGTGTAACTGTTTCGTTGGGCTTCATTTTGAACGCCTCGTACTCTTGAGTAAGTCTGCTGACTTTAGATTCCTTGACTTGAGTCGTGCCTTCATGTGTGACTTCGAGTAGCTTCCATACTTCATTAGCCATTGTGCAGATAGACACCCTGTTAAATTCAGTTCTGTCTAAAGCACAAAAGAGAGCATTAATGGCACGTGCGTCAAGACTGGCCCTTTTCTTTTCTTTCTCTGTATATCTGCTATGGGGTTTTTCAACTAAAACTCCATCAACATTTATACGAGGTGGCTTTTGATAGCCATCAAGAACAATGGACCATAAATCAAAATCAAGAGATTTCAAGAAGAAACTCATCCGTATTTTCCAATATGTATAATTTGTACCATCAAACAGTGGGGGTCTGTTTGTGGCCTGGCCTTCACTTGTGAATTTCACAGTTGCCATGTGTTGTGCTGTGATCTATATAACAGTTAAAAATGAATAAATAATTGCACTGTTACCTCTGCTTTACCTGTAACACCCGCTCTGATACCAATTGTAGGAACGAAATAGTAAAGCGTAATACTCTAGAGGGGGGGGTGAATAGAGTTGGCAGCGGAATAATGCTAAATAAAAACGTTAGCAGCACAATCACAGAATATTAATCACAACTGAAATAATGTAAAGGCAAAGTTAAGAGAGCAAACGCAAAGACAACGATGTATACTGGTATCCCTCTGTTGAGGACTAATCCAGTCGGTAGAACTCTTGCTACCAGTTGAATCCACTATTGGAAAAACCGCAAGTTTTCTTACGAAGTCCTTGCAACTTCTACAACGCGAGCTTTGATACGAAGAACTCGTCCAACTTCAAATATGAAGCGGTATTCTTCAATCAAGCCTTCTGATTACAATCTCTCAGAAACTTCTAGACCGTACCGCACTGGCAAATTGACTAGAGGATTGTAACTGGCTTGGGATCTGAAATGGAAAGCTCTAGAAAACTCTTTGGAAGACTGAAAGCTTTAGATAGAGAGAAGATTGAAAGTGAATGAGTGAATTGAAATGATCGAAATCCTTTTCTATTTATAGGAGTTCCAAAGACAGACTTCTGTCAGAATTCGGGCAGAATTCGGGCAGAACTCTTTGAGCAAATCTCGGTCAAATCCGCAACTGCAGGAGGACCAAGTTCCAAAGATTCAAAATCACAACGGCCACCAACCGAACTCTGGCCGAACTCGGTCCGAGTTCTGTCAGGGTTAAGTCAGGGTTTAGTTAGGGTTTTTGAAAAAAGCTTTTGGTGATTTTTGAAAACCTTTTTGTAAACCTTTTTGAGAGGTCATTTTAAAAGCATTTTGAACTCATTTAGGGATAGCCTATTTGCCAGTACGACTCGGTGTACAATATATTCCTAGACTCAAATAAAATGAAAAATACATTGCATAAGAAATTACAGACTCGAGTAGGCAAACAGATCTTCGGTCTTGAATGGAGTGGATAGCCAATCTTGATTATATCCAAGAATCCGAGATGTCCCGACTAGCTTCGTATATCCAGACAGAGTTTGATCAATTATTAAAATCAGGTTGACCATATAACCAATGGGCCAACAGGGATGTCGTTTATTACGGCACCAGGTTGCAGCCCCCTCGTGGAGTAATATGTAGAGCCCCTGACACACTTAAAAGTGTCCTTCTTCCGATCTCCTAAGTCGAACTGTATTCTTCCGGAGGCGACCCCGGGGAGCTCAGGGGTAAGCTCCCATTTCATCTATCGTCGCACGGCTAAGACAGTGAACGCAGACAAAGGATATTGACGCTCCATCAACGGTAGCCATATCCTTTGATTGTTCAGCCTGACCACCAGTGGGTTTCTCAAGCGTATCGTCTCGCCATCTTTGAACGCCATACTGTCATCGAACAGGAAGTACAACTTCTTGAAATGACGTGCCCCTCCGAGCAAGAACTTCTCGTCATTAATCATCTGCTTCAGAAAGGTCTTATCCTGTTCTAGTATGGCGATCGTCCATTCTGTAGGTTTGTTATGACTGATCTTGGACTGAACCTTGCTGACCATGTTGGTTATGAGGCTTGTGCCGAGGACTTGGAAAGCAGAGCCGAAAGGGATTCTACCAAGTTCTAAGACAAACATGTTAACTGTAAGGACAGAAGAGAAAGTCAGACTCAGAAATCTGCAAAAAAAAAAAAACTAAATGCTGGAGGAATCCTATGCGACCAAAGGGCTACGTGCCCAAAGGGTTATGCGCCCAAACAGCATATTGGCACATAAATATACAAACAGCATGTGGATGCATAACATGCAGCAGCATGTGGGCGCATAACATGTAGCAGCGTGTGGGCGCATAACACACCACAGTGTAGGCGCATGCTTCTGTGGGCGCATATGAATGCTCACAGGAACATGATGCCTTGGGCACATGTGCCCAGGTAGAGAAAAAGTCTGAGCGTCACAAATTAATGCTCAAGACTTTGTTTTAAGGCGTAGCCTCACCCAGGATCGGGTCTTGGACTAGCGAGGACACTGTCGCAAGAGGAGAGCCACTCGGTGCAGCCCCCTTGCCCTTCGCAGATCTCATGGCGGCCTTGGAAGACATGGTTCGTGCAGAGAAGAGATAAAAAGTCTTATGAAAGTTTTGAAGGAAAAGAGAGTAATGAATCTTCTCTCTCTTTAAGGCCTATTTATAGGCATGGGCTAAATACTATGCGCCCACTACTCCTATGCACCCACTGCATACTATGCGCCCACTACGGCTTATGCGCTCACATAAAGACCCAGTCTCTTACACATTATACGACTACCACTTGCAGATGTAGATAACACATGAAGGATGGACCTCTTCAAATTCTACTCTGATGAATCTGTTAGTTCAGATTTTTGAGGAAGATCTCAACAACCATCTCGCTGATAGTCTGGCCAAACTCTATGCGTCCAAAGGAAGAGCTATGCTATGCGCCCACTGCATCACGAAAAGACAGTCCATGCTTCTTTCAAAGTATTTCTAACTCGTTCAAGTATCGAAACATTGAAGGGGGTCTTGTAGAAGCATAAAAATTTTAGCAACCTTGACAAACTATGTGCCCAAGCCAGGGAGTAATATGTGCCGAAGCCAGGGAGACATATGCGCCCAAGCCAGGATAGCCTACATGCGCCCAAGTCACCGGAGCAAGCTATGCGCCCATGTTGATGGCATATATCCCCTATATGCCCACTCTGAATGCCACCAGAAGGGGCGTATAGCCCTGTTTCACGCTATGCGCCCAAGCCAGGACAGCCCCCGATTCGATCAAACCCACGATCAATCGTGTACCGAAGCATACGGCCACGTCAGTCTCCACGAGCAGTCGTGCACCGAAGCATGCGGCCACGTCAACCCCACGATCAATCCACGATCACGCAGTCTGCATGTGCCTACACTATATGCGCCCAAAGTAGGACTATGCACCCATATGAAAATCAGTATATTTTCTCATATGGGCGCATAACTTCATTCCAGCACGAAAACGACTATAAAAAGGGGTCTCATACCTCTTCAAAGGACAGAACGGAGAGCATTTCAAGAGCCAAATTGCTGTCCTTCTTGCTAGTGAGCCGAGAGTTAGCAATTTTCTTAGGGTTTTTTTTTCCACTTTTGTAATTGGAGTGTCAACGAAGTAAAGGAGAAATTGCCACTCGATCTTCATCGTTCCATTCTCTAAAATCTCTCCTATCTAGGATTTACGTACACTTTTTATATGTTTCTCTATTAAAACCCTCCAATTTCTTTTCTATTTTCACACTTTTCTTTCTACCCTACAGTAACTCATCACCCGACCTCTTCCAAGTCTTCTACCACCTTCATCTTGACCCTAATACACCCCTCTAATAGCCTAACACCTTTCCAAGGAGCCTCAACCCCTAATCTGATCGATACGAGACGCAAAAGGCACCCGAAGTCGACTGAATTAGTGCTGAATTTGTCACAACAGGTTAGTCAACTTGTAGACGAGATTTCATCAACTTTTCTCACCTGTTTTACTTCAAACCAAATCTGAGAGTTGCTTTTATATGTCTACTCCAATCTTTGATCGCCGAATCCCCCAGTTCCAAGCAGTTTGTTTGTGGCATCGATTCTACGATAGGGTGTCTAGAACTGACGAATCTGATTGCGAGCTATTTTTAACCTATCTAAGTTCAGTTTCCAACCTTCTTATATTTTTATTCAGAATCTAGACGTCGATACCTTTCTGACGCATATCTGTAGGATAGATTTTGCATCTGTTTGCTATTTTTAAAAATTTATGACATTTGTCGTGTCACCGAACTCCGAAAAATTCTGCTTTCCTTGTGTCCAAAAGTGTCAAAACTCTATGAAACCATATTGAACTTTATGTTGTGCAAGGTTTAACATTATAAGTACTATTTTAACTAATTTTTGAAATTTTTATAGAATTTAATATTTTTAAATATTTATTATTTTGGGCCTCAAATCTAAACCAAGTCTAAGAATAATGTTGTAGAGCCAATACAAATCTTGTACAGATATTTTTCTATGTATAAAATATATTATTTATTATTATATAATATTTATAAATATTTTTCAGAAATAAAAGTGATATTTTATGTTAATAATATATTACTTTTGTATGTAGATTTAATACTATATATGTTATATAAAATAGAGTAGTCAATATGACTAGTTTTGGTATAAATATATTATTAAGGTCTATATATGGTAAGTACATATATAGTAAGTTATTAATTTATATTATGTTCGTATTTCAGAATTCGAGTGTCGAAACTGAGGTTCGTCAATTTCAGTGATCTCACATCGCTGAAATTGACAAAGAGACCGTATGGATCGCCAAGACAAGATTGTTAATCGTATGGTTAATCGTCTTGACTCGATTCGTGTTATAGGTTTCGTTGTATGAATTACAAGATACAAACGTAATATTTGAACCTAGAGTTTGTAATCCATAATATTAACGAGTAGTGATCATAGAGATTAGTATAACCTAGCTCTAGGTGGTATGATTAATAAAATGGTTTATGTAACATAGGTATTACATGACTTAGAACGACCCACGCTTTCCAGGTAAGAGTGGTTAGTCATAATTGTATTTAGTAAATAATGCATATTTGTTTATGATTTGGGTTGGTAGATATTGCACGGAGTATGATTCATTCGTTCATGGATGGTTCAGATAGATTTTGGTTCTACACTCTCCGCACAGATTGGACAAAACTCCAGGCTAGTACACCTTGCCAAACTTTACAGTATTTACATTCTTTTCTATAGTTCCATTCCTTCTTGCTTGGTTATATATTTCTTTTACTTCATTTATGGTTACTTTCTAGTTTCACGTGCACGTAGATTGTTACTTTTTTTTCTATATTTACTTGTTCTATCTTTCCTATCTTGTTCGTGTCTAGTGATAGTATTGATATGCCTGTGCCATGTTTTCCCTGACCTGTTTGACTCGTACTTGACTTGGACATGACTAGATAGACTTGACTTCCTAGTACCTTAGGAGAGAATGTTTTATTAGCCGTGGCGATATCTCTATTGTTAGTGTCTCCCCGGACTACGATAGAGCACCTATTATAGGACTGTTAGTGCCTCTCCGGGCCATGGTTTTATCACATGCATCTATAGCCATGATTAATATTATATGCTCATGACATGTCACCATCCATAGAGTTCCTTTATGTGTTATTCTTTCTCTACTGGTTATTCATATTTTCTTGCATGTTATTTACTGTGCAGTAGGTATGTATATTCTGTGTCTTGCTAGTCCCCTGAGGACCTGGTGATCTTTTCAGGTATTAGATGAAGGTATGGTACACTGATGGATGATGATTGCTACACTAAGACTGTATGTATATTTAGTTGATGTTTTATCTTTCTCTTTCGTAATTAGATTTTGTCCTATATTTGATTCTTGCTGCATTATAGCCTAGTCTTGTATAAGCTTCTACTTTCCTCTAGCTTGTTCATGATAAATGTGTTATTTGGGATCCACTCTAACATATTTATCTATTCTAGAATCAGTGTATTATGGTCTGATCAGCCTTACTGTACTTGATTCATTATTGTTACCGATAACTAGTAGATTGAGATATAGTTGGTCTAGAATAACCAGACAGCTTATACGTATTTGAGCTGGGCTAGAGTCCTCTCGATGCATAGCTGGCATGTATACGTATCATAGTTCTACGTATTTTGGGACTGGGGCATTACCCTAAGCACCGGCGAAGACCCAGATTCAGGCGAGGCTACCCCAGCAGGCAGCACATCAACAGCATCATCCAGCCAGAGTTCCTGTACATCAGCCACAGAGACAGCAACAGTTGGTAGTTACTTACGCTTTCTGTCACCGTCCGGGACACCACTTTGACGAATACCGCAAGAGGCTCGGGCTTTGCTTATTCTGCGGCTCAGATGCACATCAGATGAGGGACTGTCCATAGATTGTAGCACGACTGGCAGGAGGACCCCGAGGAGCTGGAGGACCACCACCTGTACCACCCAAGGGCCAGTTATACCACAGAGGGGACCAGCTCTACCTACTAAGCAGCAGAGATTTGTGCAGCACCAGCAGCATAGGGGAGGACCACTACAGGAGGGACGTGCTTATGTCATAGCTATAGTTGAGAAGGATGAGGCAGCTTCCGACGTGATCACAGGTTCCATTTTCTTGTATTCATTTCCTGCCATAGCATTGTTTGATTCTGGAGCCACACATAGCTTTCTATCATATAATTTTCTGCATAGATACGGATTCACACCTGTGCCCACTAGGAGGAACTGTTATATCATGACGGAGGTGGGGTAGTGCCAGTCAGTGAGATGATTGATTACCCTATCACTATAGTTGGAAGGGATCTTAGGGCTCGACTCCTAGTGATGCTATTGCCGGGATTTGACATAGTCCTGGGCATCGACTGGTTGAGTGAGCAGTTTGCTATAATAGACTACCATAAAGGGAAGGTTACTTTCAGCCTGCTTAGAGTTTTGCCATTTGAGATCAGAAGATGGATTGCAGAGAAGCCATAGAGAGTCTACTTCAGCGCAGTTGCAGAAGATAAAGAGTTGCCACACCCACTGATTGCAGAGTTTCTCAACGTCTTTCGTGAAGATTTGCCAGGATTGTCGCCAGATAGAGATATGGAGTTCACCATCGACTTATTGCCCGGATCAGCACCGAAGTCTCAGCATTGCTACAAAATTAACCCGAAGGAAGCTGCAGAGTTGAAGGCCCGGATAGATGAGCTTGAAGGCAAGGGTTTTGTAACGCCCCAGTCCCATAATACATAGGACCAAGAACGTGAACATGCCAGCTGCACATATACGAAGAATACTCCAATATATGGAATTCTTATATATGTACATAAGCTGTAAATAAAATAATCACAGGCCAGAATAACATAATCTAATCCCATCACAGCTCAACACAGAAAAATATAGAGTCCAAATAATAAATATGAGTATCAAAAGATAGCCGGGTGAACATGCTCACTCCAAACAGCTATGAAAAATAGTCTCACAAGATCGGAGTCCAACCTCCGTAAAATAGAGAAAAGGAGATGTAAAAATAATGTCTACTAATGTCTCAAACAAAGAATAGACTAGAAATCAGTAGGAACTGACTCGGTACCAATGTAAGCTAGATCCAGCGCTGCTTCGTACTCCTGTGGGAAGTCGTCTAATCCTGGAGAGATAACCAGGTCCTCAGAGGAACGTAACAAGATACAAGAAAACACCATGCCATAATAACTGTGATATATAATATAAAAAGAAATATGTATGCAATCAGGTGCCTAACCAGTCTACAGTGATAATGCAATAAGAATAAACCTTTGACGCATGGGCAGGATCAGGAATATCAGGAATCAGGACCGTATCTCCCACTGGAGATAACCGGCTAGCAGGACCGTACCTCCCACTGGAGATAACCGACAAGCAGGACAGTGCATATATGACCCATACGTTAAGGAACTGTTCTTCCCACCCAATGCCTATTAGAGTCACATCCATGACTCATATGTATCTCTAGTAACTGCCAAGTCTACTAGCATGCAATCTATTGGCAGTTACTCCTATCCGTCGTACGCACCATACGTACCGGTGGCCAGCCGACTGCACGGATACATGTCCTACATGTGACTCACAACACGTGATACAACAAGTGTCAAGGCCGTATGAGATATACCAATACCACAACATCAGTGGGTGGTCAATAAACTAAGTCAATGTAAGAGAAGATAAATAAAGCGAAAAAAAATGACCGATAGCGTCGCTTGCACCCAAGTGTGACTTGGACGCACAGTTTAAATATCAAGAAATAAGATATGCTGAAAATAACAACTAAAAATAAGAATATAATAATCACAGAGTAAGGTGGCAAGGTATCTTGCCTGATGGTGCAAAGTGGCAATCCCAAGAAATTATAATGTCAGCAAAGAAACGTCACAATATCCAAACAACTCCGGACGCTGAAACAAATATCAAAAATGCACTCGGTGTAAAAGATATACCTAGGAAACGCCTGTCCAAAAGTCAAATTCTGGAACAGGGGCAAAATCATAATTTTAGATCAAAACGATATCCGCCGTTGGACCCGCTTCGCACCAAAACGCGTGCCAAGGTCTATGGTCTCTAAAGTCATCAAACTACATGTCTACGGTTTCAGTTTGAGGAGAGGAACTCAATAGTTTGTCCAGTTTTGGATTCCGAGGAGCCGTGTACAAAATTGCCCGTTTGAGTGGGTCACGGGCCCGCCAAAATTGGATTCCGATTCGACCTTCTCAGAATCGAACCAACTTGGCATGCTGGACCAGAATTTCGATCCGGACCTGTTGGCGTAATTTTCGTCTCGATCCAACGACTGTACACAAAGTTATGGGCAAGTTTGCAAAACGTCGATACGGAGGTATCTCGACAGATATGGGTTAATTTCGTCGCGCACACGCGACGAAACTGAGTTTCGTCAGTTCCCACACATCCGTAACGTCCATACGCGCCTTTTGATGTATATAGCGCGTGACCACGTCGCCCGGTTTGTCGGGGCGTACGCCGTATCGGACAAAATTCTAAAAGTTTAAGGTTTTTAAAACAGTTTTTCTCCCAAGTTCATCGTTCCGTAACTTCCTGTATATTACATGAAAATTTAATCTAAAAGATGGGTTTCCATCTCATATAGGTTAACTAGGACTGTCTAAATTATTTCTTTCAAATTCTTAATATCTGGGCTGCAATCGCCCTTCCAAGTCAGGGGTTTGGGGGTTTCTCGGGTTCTGTTTTTCGAGAAATTTTTCTCTACTTTCTCGAATCTTTTCTGGTATTTCCTAAGAATTAGAAATTTTTCTAATTGCTAGAGTTTCGAGATGGTTATGTTGCCTACGCACAGAAGTCGATAGATCGATTTTTCGTCGATCACAAGCAAAGAAATTGGGATCGAAAGATAGGTACCTGGTTCTGGAATAAACAGAGCGTTTCCCCTGTTTTTCGGTCGACTCCGCGGTTGTTCGGCGATCAGTCGTCGGCGACGGCGAGCAGGTGGTCGACGTCGAGCGCGGGGGTGCTGGGTAGGTCCAGGAGTCGAAGCTTGGGCTGGGGTTGAGGTTCGACGAATGAAATTTTTGCCAAGAACTAAATTCCAAAACCTATATAGTAGGTTTAAATTCCTATTTAAAATCGGATTTCTGGATTCGGATGGAGTTTGAATCTGAGTACACCTAGAAGAGAATCTCATGGGGTTTATCTAGATATTTTATTTGAAATTTATTGGGTGAGATTTGATGTAGATCAAATTTTTTTTTTCAACAAAGCAGCAGTTTGCTGCTACTGGAAGAAGGGTGTTTCCGCGGGTTGGGATGGTTACTGTAGCCCACGGGCTACAATAGCTCGAGCACACGTTATTATATATTAACTTTTTACTTTAACCCATCCCTTCCCTACTTGCTTTGCACACAGCCTGGCCGCCCCCTTTTGGGGTGTTGGCCGGGCCCACTTCCTTTATTTATTTATTATTTTTTTTATTTAACAACTTAAAAGCTTATGCCAGCACTTAACTCCTAAGTGCAATGGCTCATGGCCCGCCCCCTTTGCTGGGGTGTGGGCCCGCCCCATTTTTATTCTATTTTTTTTACTAATAACATTTATATATATATATATATATATATATATATATATATATATATATATATATATATATATATATATATATATATATATATATATATATATATATATGGCCCCAAGTAATTACAGAAAATTCCTAAAAATCCAAAATATTTTTCTAAAAAAAATATTTAACCAAATATCCTATCTTATTTATTTATATGTGTGTAACCATTGCTTGTTACCCACAATATAAAAAATGTCCATATATGATTAAAAGCCATATAATTAATAACAAAACTATTAAAATAAAATTTTTGTATACTAAAAGGAAGAAAAATTTAGGGAGGGGGTTTACATCCTACCCAACTTACAAAAATTTCGTCCTCGAAATTAAACTAGGGTAGGGGGTTGAGGGGTAAATAGGGTAGTTTAAGGTGAGGATACATCCGCACGATTTAAAGTGGTACCTTGGGTTCATTCACCGTGCATCATCTTTCTAAAAATAAGTGAAAGACAAGGTCCATAAAGAATTCATAGACGAGGCTATTGAGCACGAGTACGAGGTCCATGGGCTATGAAATAATTCAAAGGGGAATTGTCAAGGCGGTCGCGGATGAGACTCCGGGGGCGAGTTTGACTATGTCTTCATCCACGTAGAATAATATGTGAAGGCGAACCAAAATGTACTAGGTTGATCAGACCATCGTGCATCGGTTCTGATTAGACAATATATTAATGGGTGCGCACCCAATAAATCATGTCATGATCAAGCTCGATGAGGAATAAGCTTGCAAAAACTAGGCTATAATTGCGGTGTTAGTCAAAGTGGTCAAAGTATGTACGCGGGATTGGTGATTGGAAGGAAAACACAATTTGTTCAAGAATCTAAGCCGTGTCCGGTGTTCGTGTTTATCCAATCATTCTACAGTCTGATTTTTATGGCCTAGACTAAACTAATGGGGTATGGATCTTATGTCAAGCCATGATAATAGGAAATATTGCAATTAAAACTGTACCTGCTATGACTTTTCCTTCTACTCCCACATTCTCCACTACCAGCGAGAAGGCTTGTCCATAGTTCTGACTGAGGTCCCGAGCTCTAGTCCTGTCGTGCTATACTGGCTGGGGAAGTAATGGTAGGCTAGGTGATCCTGCTACTGGCCCGGGTGCTGGTAGTGCTGGAACTGCCGATCTCGGGGCCTGCTGGGCATAAACTAGTGACTGCTGCTCTGGACACTCTCTCACCTTGTGTTGTAACGAGCCACATCTCAAGCATGCTCCAAGTCGAGTTCTGCAGTCTTTTTGGAGATTCCCTGGCTTTCTACATAAATTGCAAATAGGCTTCTGATAAGGCACAGACCTCTCCTGCTGCTGTCCTGTAGCCTTTCTGATAGGTCCACTCTGTGTCGATCCCGTAGGTGTAGTTGCCAGTGTATGGCGTCTCGGGGTCTGCTGCTGCTCCTTGCAAAAAATCTCCTGAGCACGAGCTTCTTCCAGCACAACTGAATGTGAGACTCGAGACTGGGTAGTCGTATAAGACTTGAGCTCTGGTGCAAGCCCCTGGTGAAATCTCCTCGCCTTCTCTAACTCTGTCGAAATCAATCCCGCACCAAATCTACTCAGGCGATTGAACTCTGAGTCATACTCATCAACTGTCATATTCCCTTGCTTCAGATGAAGGAACTGGTCGTAGAGACCATCTCGAACATGAATAGGGAAGAACCTTTCATAAAATAAATCATAGAACTGCTTCCAGGTGGTCCCAGTGCCTATTCACCTTTCTTCCGCTTTCCACCAGTGGTGAGCATTATCTTCTAGCAGTAGGTCCACTGCTGTCATCCAATCTCGAGCTGGCAATTGGGATGCCTTCAGTAGCTTCTCTGTACTAATAAGCCACTGTGACACCTCTAGTGGCTTCTCCGTTCCACTGAAAGGCTTAGGGTTCATATCTATAAAGTTCTTGATAGAACCTTCATAAGGATGCAAAGCCGGTGCTGGTACTGGTACTGGAGGTAGTGGTGGAGGACTAGCTAATGCTACCATCATCGTCTGTCTCATCAGTTCAGTCTGCTGTCACTGAGCCTGCATCATTGTGTATATGAACTGAGAAGTAGGGCTCCCATCAGTCGGTGGGGGAGGTATCTGTGGGCCCGACTGTGGCAGAAACTGCTGAGGGAATGGTGGTGGGGGTGGTACCGTCCCCCCTAAGGGTGCTGCAGGGACCTGCCCAGTTTGATTGGCTGGGGGAGCTTGAGTCTCTTGGTGCACCGTTATTGGAGGTGTGACAGACTGCTGCTGTCCCGACTGGTATGGTGTCACTGGAGTCATCGGAGGATTATGTTCCTCCGGGTTGGCCTCTTCGCCAGATGTAAGGGCCAAGGCTGAAGAATGTCCGCTTCTTAGATTCATACTGTTGGCATGAAGAATAATGGGACGATATTAGGAAGATTAGATATGAGGAAATCAGATAATCAAGGAAGTTTCAAAAAAAAGATTGGAAGTCAAGAGGTAGTAGTAGTTCTGGATGAGATATTCCTATTCCTATATACAGGCTTGTTGGACACAGTCATGTAACCCAACAATATACTCTGACCTGCATGGGCCACCACAAAAACATGTAACGCCCCAGTCCCATAATACATAGGACCAAGAACGTGAACATGCCAGCTGCACATATACGAAGAATACTCCAATATATGGAATCCTTATATATGTACATAAGCTGTAAATAAAATAATCACATGCCAAAATAACATAATCTAATCTCATCACAGCTCAACACAGAAAAATATAGAGTCCAAATAATAAATATGAATATCAAAAGATAGCCAGGTGAACATGCTCACTCCAAACAGCTATGAAAAATAGTCTCACAAGATCGGAGTCCAACCTCCGCAAAATAGGAAAAAGGAGATGTAAAAATAATGTCCACTAATGTCTCAAACAAAGAATAGACTAGAAATCAGTAGAAACTGAGTCGGTACCAATGTAAGCTAGATCCAGCGCTGCTCCGTACTCCTGTGAGAAGTCGTCTAATCCTGGAGAGATAACCAGGTCCTCAGAGGGACGTAACAAGATACAAGAAAACACCATGCCATAATAACTGTGATATATAATATAAAAAGAAATATGTATGCAATCAGGTGCCTAACCAGTCTACAGTGATAATGCAATAAGAACAAACCTTTGACGCATGGGCAGGATCAGGAATATCAGGAATCAGGACCGTATCTCCCACTGGAGATAACCGGCAATCAGGACCGTACCTCCCACTCGAGATAACCGGCTAGCAGGACCGTACCTCCCACTGGAGATAACCGGCAAACAGGACAGTGCATATATGACCCATACGTTAAGGAACTGTTCTTCCCACCCAATGCCTATTAGAGTCACATCCATGACTCATATGTACCTCTAGTAACTGTCAAGTCTACTAGCATGCAATCTATTAGCAGTTACTCCTATCCGTCGCACGCACCATACGTACCGGTGGCCAGCTGACTGCCCAGATACGTGTCCTATATGTGACTCACATCACGTGATACAACAAGTGTCAAGGCCGTATGAGATATACCAATACCTCAACATCAGTGGGTGGTCAATAAACTAAGTCAATATAAGAGAAGATAAATAAAGCGAGAAAAACGACCGATAGAGTCGCTTGCACCCAAGTGTGACTTGGACGCACAGTTTAAATATCGAGAAATAAGATATGCTGAAAATAACAACTGAAAATAAGAATATAATAATCACAGAGTAAGGTGGCAAGGTATCTTGTCTGATGGTGCAAATTGGCAATCCCAAGAAATCACAATATCAGCAAAGAAACGTCACAATATCCAAACAACTCCGGACGCTAAAACAAACATCAAAAATGTACTCGGTGTAAAAGATATACCTAGAAAACGCCTGTCCAAAAGTCAAATTCTGGAACATGGGCAAAATCGTAATTTTGGATCAAAACGATATCCGCCGTTGGACCCGCTTCGCACCGAAATGCGTGCCAAGTTTTATGGTCTCTAAAGTCGTCAAACTACATGTCTAGAGTTTCAGTTTGAGGAGAGGAACTCAACGGTATGTCCAGTTTTGGATTCTGAGGAGCCGTGTACAAAATCGCCCGTTTGAGTGGGTCGCGGGCCCGCCAAAATTGGGTTCCGATTCGACCTTCTCAGAATCGAACCAACTTGGCATGCAGGACCAGAATTTCGATCCGAACCTGTTGGCATAATTTTCGTCTCGATCCAACGAATGTACACGAAGTTATGGGCAAGTTTACAAAACGTCGATACGGGGGTATTTCGACGGATACGCGTTGATTTCGTCGCGCACACACGACGAAACTGAGTTCCGTCAGTTCCCACACGTCCGCAACGTCCATATGCACCTTTCGATGCGTATAGTGCACGACCACGTCGCCCGGTTTGTCGGGGCGCACGTCGTGTCGGACAAAATTCTAAAATTTTAAGGTTTTTAAAACAGTTTTTCTCCCAAGTTCATCGTTCCGTAACTTCCTGTACATTACATGAAAATTTAATCTAAAAGATGGGTTTCCATCTCATATAGGTTAACTATGACTGTCTAAATTATTTCTTTCAAATTCTTAATATCTGGGCTGCAATCGCCCTTCCAAGTCAGGGGTTTGGGGGTTTCTCGGGTTCTGTTTTTCGAGAAATGTTTCTCTACTTTCCCGAATCTTTTCTGGTATTTCCTAAGAATTAGAAATTTTTCTAATTGCTAGAGTTTCGAGATGGTTATGTTGCCTACGCACAGAAGTCGATAGATCGATTTTTCGTCGATCACAAGCAAAGAAATTGGAATCGAAAGATAGGTACCTGGTTCTGGAATAAACAGAGCGTTTCCCCTATTTTTCGGTCGACTCCGCGGTTGTCCGGCGATCAGTCGTCGGCGGCGGCAAGCAGGTGGTCGATGTCGAGCGCGGGGGTGCCGGGAAGGTCCAGGAGTCGAAGCTTGGGCTGGGGTTGAGGTTCGACGAATAAAATTTTTGCCGAGAACTAAATTCCAAAACCTATATAGTAGGTTTAAATTCCTATTTAAAATCGAATTTCTGGATTCGGATGGAGTTTGAATCTGAGTACACCTAGAAGAGAATCTCATGGGGTTTATCTAGATATTTTATTTGAAATTTATTGGGTGAGATTTGATGTAGATCAAATCTTTTTTTTTTTGAACAAAGCAGCAGTTTGCTGCTACTGGAAGAAGGGTGTTTCTGCGGGTTGGGATGGTTACTGTAGCCCACGGGCTACAGTAGCTCGAGCACACGTTATTATATATTAACTTTTTACTTTAACCCATCCCTTCCCCACTTGCTTTGCAGCACAGTCTGGCCGCCCCCTTTTGGGGTGTTGGCCGGGCCCACTTCGTTTATTTATTTATTTATTTTTTTATTTAACATCTTAAAAGCTTATGCCAGCACTTAGCTCCTAAGTGCAATGGCTCATGGCCCGCCCCCTTTGCTGAGGTGTGGGCTCGCCCCATTTTTTTTTTTACTAATAACATTTATATATATATATATATATATATATATATATATATATATATATAAGATATGGCCCCAAGTAATTACAGAAAATTCTAAAAATCTAAAATATTTTTCTAAAAAAAATATTTAACCAAATATCATATCTTATTTATTTATATGTGTGTAACCATTGCTTGTTACCCACAATATGAAAAATTTCCATATATGATTAAAAGCCATATAATTAATAACAAACTATTAAAATAAAAATTTTGTATACTAAAAGGAAGAAAAATTTAGGGAGGGGGTTTACAGGTTTTATTCGGTCCAGTGCTTCACCCTAGGGAGCACCGGTACTCTTCGTACTGAAGAAGGATGGGACTGTTAGAATGTGCATCGATTACCATGCACTTAATAACATCGCCATCAAGAATAAGTACCCGTTGCCGCGGATAGATGAGTTATTTGATCAACTGAGTAGAGCGAAAGTCTTCTCGAAGATTGATCTGCAGTTGGGGTATCATCAGATGAAGGTTCGAGAGCAGGATATTCTGAAGACAGTCTTCAATACCCGCTATGGCCAGTATGAATTCTTGGTGATGCCGTTCGGACTCACCAACGCTCCAGCAGTATTTATGAACCTTATGAATAAGGTCTTCCACAAGTATCTGGACAAGTTTGTCGTAGTCTTCATCGATGACATCTTGATATATTCGAAGACTGAGGAAGAATATATAGAGCATCTGCGAATTGTCTTAGTGATTATGCGGAAGAAGAAGCAGTACGGAAAGCTCTCAAAGTGCGAATTCTTTCTGGACAGAGTGGATTTCTTAGGCCATGTGGTGACTAGAGATAGGATTGTTGTGGATCCCAAGAAGATTGAGGCTGTGAAAACATGGGCACCTCCCAAGTCAGTAGCTGAGATTCGTAGTTTCCTGGGGCTAGCAGGTTACTATAGGAAGTTTGTAAAAGACTTTTCTAAGATAGCAGAGCCGATGACCAAGCTTACGCAGAAGGACGAAGAGTTCATATGGAGTGATGCCTACCAGTCAGCATTTGAAGAACTAAAGGAGAGGCTCACTACAGCACCAGTGTTAGCTTCATCGTCAGGATCTGGAGGGTTCATCATCTACAGTGATGCATCAAAAAAGGGCCTGGGATGTGTGCTTGAGCAGAACAAGAAGGTTATTGCTTATGCTTCTAGACAGTTGAGGTCCCATGAGAAAAATTACCCTACTCATGACTCAGAGCTTGTATCAGTCATTTTTGTCTTGAAACTGTGGAAGCATTATCTATATAGAGAGAGAGTGGAAATCTTCACAGACCGTAAAAGCCTGAAGTATGTCTTTACTCAGAAGGAACTAAACATTAGGCAGAAAAGATGGCTGGAGTTGATGAAGGATTTCAACATCAATCTGCAATACCATCCTGGGAAGGCGAATGTGGTAGCAGATGCTCTGAGTCGATATCCTGTTGCTATGTTTCTTACTATGGACCAACATCTTCTTAAGGATCTTGAGAGTCTAGGGATCGAGGTCATTCTTCCGGGAGTTCGGGGACAGCTGATGCACAAGCGGATACAGTCAGGATTGATAGAGAAGATCAAGGGAGCCCAGTTCCAAGATGAGGGACTCCGATGTCTCAAGGCTCAGGCAGAGGCATGATTTCTAGAAGACTTCGTCATTGTAGAGGATGGATCTCTGAGTGTAACTCCACTTTCCAGTTTTCTTAAATAAATTAAAAATTCATTTTTTTTACTTATTATTATTTTGGAAACATTTTGAATGAATTACATTTTTGACAATTTTACAATTAGAAGTTGTTGTAACAACTTTTATATTGTTTTTCTTATTTTAAAAACTGTTTTTAAATACTTTTTGTAATTATGAAAAGGCAGAGGGTTAAACTGTAAATTTCCTATTAAAATTAAGTTGCGGGCAAATATGGAAAGGAAGGGGGTGTTTCTGTTAATTTGCCATGTAGCGGGGGGGGTTATCTGCAAAATTACCATTTAATTTTTTGTTTTAAAAACCGGTTGAGTGGAGAGAGAGAGTGTGCATTTAATTTTCTTCTCTCTCTTCTCTCGAGCTCTCCGCTCCGACTTCTCGAGACTTCCACTGTTCTCGAGCGTTCTTCTCCGGCGACTCTGACGGCGACTCTGATGGCGACGACGACCTTGATGATGACGGCGACTCCGGTGGCGTAGATCTGAGGGAGCGGCGACTTCCATTCCGAGCGAGGCGACTTCGTCCCTGTTGAAGCCGACGACCCCGATGATGATGGCTTTGACGGTGGCGACTCTGGGAGCTTGGCAGTAACTCGAGCTCGTTGTCTCTTCGTCTCCTTCCTGACTTCTTCCTCGACGAGCTTGGCTTCGACTTCCAGAGGGTAAACCCTAACCTAACCCTAATCTCTACTGTTGGTCAGATCTATGGCAGATCTATGGCCTAGACTCTGAGATCCTTTGATCGGTGACGAGATCTAGGGTTTGGCTGGTTTGTGTGAGATCGATGATGTTCTCTTCCTTTCGAACAGTTCTAACTGTTCAGATCCGATGGATCTAGGGTTTCTGTGGTCCGATCTTGTAGATCGACCCTTGCATGTGGTTATTTTGGTTTGCATGTTAGATCTATGATGTTTCTTTAGTTGATTTCTTGAGATCAAGTTGATCTGTGACTTTTCTGTGGTTGTGATGTTGTTTTCTGAGGAGTTTTTACTCCAGATCTGGTAGTGGTTCCAGATCTGTTGAGAATGGGTTTTCGATGGTGTTTTCCTGTGGGGGATCCAGTGGATCTATTCCTTTTGCTTACATGCTGTCGGTTGGCCTAGACCTAACTAATCCAGTGGTGACTCTAAGGTTGCTCGGTTCGTTAGGTCAGGGACGGGTTGTTTTTGGAAATGTTTCCTTGTCCATTTCTGTGTGGATTTTTGGTTGAGATCTGATGTTCTGAATCTTTTCTTTTTGGGACTGAGATCTTGTGTCTAAACACTCTCGTGTCTGACACTGCATGCATGCCATAATTTTGGATATGATGTTGGTTCCATTTTACTGAACTGAGATCTCATGGTCAGACACTTTCGTGTCCGACACTGCATGCATATTTTATGGATTTTAATTGATGACTTCTTCTCTTTTCTGTTATTTGTTGCTGGGGATCTTCTGCGTGTTGGACCTCTGTCCCGACTGGACTGTGGACTGTACCTACCTGTTCGTATCCGATGTTCGTGTCGGATACGAAGTGGCGCGGATTCGTGGCTAGAACTTTGCTGAACCTTGCTGTAGCCGTGTCCTCTTTCCCGTGTCCGACGTGCGTGTTGGACACCAAGGAGATGATGTGACTTTTCTGACCTGACGTGACTGGCCTTGGACTTCGGGCCTGACCGGCGGTGGACTTTGGCAGTTTGTGGCTTTTATTTGATGGGCCGAGTTGGTGTTTATTCAGTAGGCTTTCTGTATATTCTTTGTGGGCTGAAGTATGGGCTGGGCCATACTGTATGTGTTGTAATATTATTTTATTAATTATAGCTGGATGACTGTAATTAATTGTGGGTGGGCTGGTTTGGCTGGGCCATGTTGGGCCGGGCTTATATGCTGTTGTAGTTGTTGGGCTGGTTAGAAGTTGGGTCTGAACTGATCCTTGGTTTTGGGTAAGTGGGCCGAGTGGCTGTGGGCTGGCCTGTGGACTTTGCCTTTGGGCAGGACTGTCTGTAGTTATTTTTTTATAAATAATAAATGTTATTTTCCAATTGTTGTGAGTTGATGGAAACATCCTCTCAGAACCAATTTTATAACTAAAAACAATTAGTTAACTTTTCCTTAATTACTGCTGATTAGTTAACTTTTTACTTAAATAACTTTTAAAACCAAGTTTATAAGACAGACCACTTTTATATATATAAAAAGTTGCAAATGCTAACTCTATATATATAATGAGTTTTTGAATTATAAACTTTTAGTGTTAAACACGTAAAACCAAGGGTTGTGTTTAGCATTGTTTTTCCAAAAGAACAAGAAGTTAGTAATTAAACCTAGTACTTGTGAACCTCCAAATAAGACTATCTTATTTGGGCAGAATCAAGATAAAGATTTAGTTCTTTAATTAACCTAGAAGCAACTAGCATAGTTTATTAACCAACTGTACATCACTATTGTTAACAGGAGAACATCCAGCTAGATTGCCTACCATATTGCTGGAGCCAGGCAAGTACACTCTACGGTTTTGTGCTTTACATTATTTTCCCTGTACTTCCTTGAGTGACACAATTGCAACACGTCATGTTCTTTCTGGTACTCTTGTTCTCTTGTGCTTATTACTTGTATCTGGGGTGGGGAAATATACTATCTATGTGACCAATCCCAAGTATCAACTCAGGTGTGTTTTAGCTTAGACCCCGCATCGTGCACGCGGGTCCTAAGTCACCATTCATGTGCTTTCAGGTGCTTTCAGGTTCTTACCCTAGCCGGTCACATATTTAGTTATATTTCAAATGCATTTACACACATATTCAGGAGATTACCTTGTACTTATTTCCTGTGATATCATGTTCTTTCAGGTACTTACATATCATGTTCTTTCATGTTCTTACATTCATGTTCTTTCATGTACTTTACCCTGTTCTTCATGTACTTATTCACTTGTATTTTCCTGTACTTTCCATGTTCCCTTATACTTTCATTTCATGATGTCTTGTTCATTACCTAGAATTGTACTTGCTCCGCTCCTGACTGGATATGTTATGATAGGTGAGATGGAGGCTTTGTGTGACACATATTATGGGCAGGATACTGCTTTCCTTGAGCCAGCTGGAGCTGCTTGTGACATAGAGGCTGCAGAGGCCTAGGATTTCATTTAGTTCCATTTATCTTTCATGTATTGAGACTAGTAGACTTTTATAGTGGAATTGTAATAATTTCAGATATTGTATCTCTTTCTGGTTGGGACACCTTTTATAGATGCTGTGATTCTCTATCTTTCATGTTTATCTGGTTAGCTTTCCCTAGTTGATACAGCTTACTTCATTGTGTCTAGCAATGAAGGCTGGGCGTGTCCGACTCGTGTCCGATTATTCGGGAGCGGGTCGTGACATGTTTTTAGTGGTGGCCCATGCAGGTCTATCCTAATGGTATCTAGGACTTAGCGTACTATTGGGGGACTTGATTACACTAGGGAAACTTGATCACAGCATAGGAAAATCGGGAATTAAGGGTATATCAGGTTATTCATGTTCTTCAGGTGCTTTATTATTATAAAAACATTGTTTGATAGGTTTTAGGGTTTGTCGTTCAACGAAGTTTTCTTTTTATGCAGGATGGTCACTACAAGGAAGACCGCAGACCAGGCTGGAGTTGCAGGCACTTCTGGAGTTGCAGGCGGTTCAGAGCAGGCCGCACCAGAGCAGCCCGCACCAGACGTCCAGGCAGATCAGCTTCCGCCAGCGCCTCCTATCTTCCCATCGCTGCCGCCGACGATGATGCTTGACGGCAACCAGGTGATGGCGTTGTTTCAGCACTTTCTGGAGGCCCAGAACCATCAGGCAGCGCAGTTCAGAGCGACTGTCGTCGACGCACTGAGGACCAGGGAGCCGGCAGCACCAGCACCAGCACCAGCACCAGTAGTACCTCCAGCACCGCGAGGACCGAGACCCGGGACAGCGAAGGAGTACCAGCACCTTAGCCCGATGGACTTCTGGGGCGACGAGGGGATCATCTACGCAGATGAGTGGCTGGAGAATGCAGAGAGGACCTTGACCATGGCGAACATTCCTGAGGACCAGAAGGTGTCAGTGGCCAGCATGCGACTCTTCGACTTGGCTAGAGCTTGGTATCGGGAGGACCCCCAGTTGTCAGAGCCCCGGGTGTCTTGGACAGTTTTCAAAACGCTGTTCAAGGATAAATTCTTCCCGGAGGTGGAGCGTGATGAGTTGAGGATGCAGTTCGAGGCGCTGCAGCAGGGGACGATGACGGTTGCGCAGTACACTTCGGAGTTCACCAGACTCAGCAGGTTCGCTGAGAGGCTAGTTAAGGATCCGGAGGACAGAGCATGGAGATACAAAAAGGGTCTCAACAGGGAGCTACGACAGGCGGTGGCGATTAGCCAGGCGACTACCTACTCCAGCATCCTTAAGATCGCCCAGGCAGTAGAGAAGGAGGCAGACCCGAGACTGAAGAGAGACCGAGACGTGGGCAGCAGCAGCTTCCAGGCACCAGCGAAGAGGGTTCAGACTCAGACCCAGACGAGGCCGCACCAGCAGCAGCAGCATCACCGACAGGCCAGAGCTCCAGCACATCAGCATCAGAGACAGCACCTGGCGATCAGTTGTGCATTTTGTCATCGCCCTGGACATCATATCGACGAGTGCCGCAAGAGGTTGGGACTTTGCCTCTTCTGCGGATCCGATGCACACCAGATGAGGGACTGCGCACAGGCTACAGCCAGACTAGCAGGAGGACGAGGAGGAGGACCACCGGCTGCACCACCCAGAGCATTACCTGCACCACCCCAGAGAGGAGGAGCTTTGCCACCCCAGCAGCAGAGGTTTGCACAGCATCAGCAGCAGCAGAGAGGAGGAGCTCAGCAGGGACGTGCTTACGTCATGGCTGCAGTTGAGGAGGACGAGGCAGTGCCAGATGTGATCACAGGTTCTATACTTTTACATTCTTTCCCTGCCATTGCATTGTTTGATTCTGGAGCTACACATAGCTTTGTATCGTATGAGTTTCTGCATAGACACGGCTTCACACCCAAGCCCACTAGGCGGAACTGTCAGATCATGACAGGAGGCGGATCAGTTCCAGTAAGTGAGATGGTGGAATGCCCTATCACTATTGCTGGGAGAGAGATTCGAGCTCGACTTCTAGTGATGCCACTGCCTGGATTCGATGTAGTCCTCGGCATCGACTGGATGAGCGAGCAGTTTGCCGTAATTGACTGCCATGAGGGGAAGGTGATCTTCAGCCCGCCAGGAGTTCCACCGTTCGAGATCAGCAGACGAGTTGCAGAGAGGCCAGAGGGAGTCTACTTCGGAGCAGTTGCAGAAGACCAGGAGTTGCCGCATCCGCTGATTGCAGAGTACCTTGACGTCTTTCCAGAGGAGCTGCCAGGGTTACCGCCGGATCGAGATGTGGAGTTCAGTATTGATCTAGTGCCCGGATCAGCACCGAAGTCCCAGCACTGTTACAAGATCAACCCGAAGGAGGCTGTGGAGTTGAAGGCGCAGATTGATGAGCTTGAGGGCAAAGGATTTATTCGCTCCAGTGCTTCACCCTGGGGAGCACCGGTGCTTTTTGTGCCCAAGAAGGATGGGACGGTGAGGATGTGCATTGACTACCGTGCACTCAACAACATCACCATCAAGAATAGATATCCTTTGCCACGGATTGATGAGCTGTTTGACCAGCTTAGTGGAGCGAAGGTCTTTTCTAAGATCGATCTTCGATCGGGGTACCACCAGATGAAGGTTCGGGAGCAGGATATTCCGAAGACAGCCTTCAACACTCGATACGGCCAGTATGAGTTCCTAGTGATGCCGTTCGGACTCACCAATGCCCCAGCTGTGTTTATGAACCTGATGAATAAGGTTTTCCACAAGTATTTGGATAAGTTTGTCGTAGTTTTCATTGACGACATTCTGATCTATTCCAAGACGGAGGAGGAGCATGTTGAGCACCTGCGGATTGTTTTAGAGATTCTGCGGAAGGAGAAGCTGTATGGGAAACTCTCAAAATGTGAGTTTTTCTTGGACAGAGTGGAGTTTCTAGGGCATGTGGTGACATGAGAGGGGATTTCTGTGGATCCCAAGAAGATTGAAGCAGTAGAAGCCTGGGCACCTCCCAAGTCAGTAGCAGAGATTCGTAGTTTCCTGGGTCTAGCAGGATACTACAGGAAGTTCGTGAAGGACTTCGCCAGGATAGCAGAGCCTATGACGAAGCTTACGCGGAAGGACGAGGAGTTCATATGGAGCGACGCCTGCCAGACAGCCTTTGAAGAATTGAAGAGAAGACTGACGACTGCACCAGTTCTAGCTTTGCCATCGGGATCAGGAGGATTCGTCATCTACAGCGATGCTTCAGGGAAAGGCTTGGGATGTGTGCTGGAGCAGAACAAGAAGGTCATAGCGTATGCTTCTAGACAGTTGAGGCCCCATGAGAAGAATTATCCTACACATGACTTGGAGCTTGCAGCAGTCATATTTGCCTTGAAACTGTGGAAGCATTACCTATATGGAGAGCGAGTAGACATCTTCACGGATCACAAAAGCCTGAAGTATGTCTTTACTCAGAAGGAGCTGAATATGAGGCAGCGCAGATGGCTGGAACTCATGAAGGACTTCGACATCAGTCTGCAGTATCATCCTGGGAAGGCGAATGTGGTTGCAGATGCTCTCAGTCGATATCCTATTGCTATGTATCTCACCATGGACCGGCATCTATTGGAGGATCTGGAGAGCCTTGGGATTGAGATTGTTCTTCCAGGATGTGGAGGTCAGATGATGTATATGCAGATACAGTCGGGGTTGCTAGAGAAGATCAAGGAGGCCCAGTTGCTTGATGAGGGAATCCAGGGTCTTAGAGCTCAGGCAGAGTTAGGTCTGCTCGACGATTTCACCATTGCGGAGGACGGATCCTTACGGCACGGGAGTCAGCTGTGTGTGCCCAAGGACTTGCGGGAGGAAGTGATGCAGGAGGCCCACCAGTCGCAGTATTCTATACATCCTGGATCTACCAAGATGTACAAGGATTTGCGTGAGTATGTTTGGTGGTATGGGATGAAGAGAGAGGTCGCCAGATTTGTTTCCAGATGCCTTGTGTGCCAGCAAGTCAAGGCGGAGCGCCAGAGACCAGCGGGACTACTCCAGCCTTTACCTATTCCGGAATGGAAGTGGGAGCACATTACCATGGACTTTGTCTCTGGATTGCCGCGTACTCCCAGTGGCAAGGACGCTATTTGGGTGATCGTGGACAGATTGACAAAGTCCGCTCATTTCATTCCGTTCAAGGTTGGGCTGTCGACCGAGAAGCTTGCAGACCTCTACATGCGTCAGATCGTGAGGATTCACGGGGTGCCAGTTAGCATTGTTTCAGATCGAGACAGCCGTTTCACATCACACTTCTGGAGGAGTCTACAGCAGAGCTTGGGATCACAGTTGAAGTTCAGCACGGCCTATCATCCCCAGACGGACGGACAGTCCGAGAGGACCATTCAGACCTTGGAGGACATGCTGCGGGTTTGCGCACTCGACTTCGGCGGTTCGTGGGAGGACCATTTACACCTCGTGGAGTTTGCCTATAACAACAGTTATCAGGCCAGCATCGAGATGACTCCATTTGAGGCGCTGTACGGGCGGAGATGTCGCACGCCGTTATCCTGGGACGACGTTGGCGAGAGAGCTTTACTTGGGCCAGAGATGGTGGTGGACTCAGCAGAGAAAGTCAGACTGATCCGGGAGCGTATTAGAGTTGCACAGGACCGGCAGAAGCATTGGGCGGACAACACCAGACGGCCGCTTGAGTTCGAGGTTGGAGACAGAGTGTTCTTGAAGATCTCACCTACCAGAGGCGTCATTCGGTTCGGCAGAGGCGGAAAGCTCAGTCCGAGATTCATTGGACCATTCGACGTGACAGCACGGATTGGCGAGGTGGCGTACCGACTAGCGCTTCCAGCTAGGTTGGAGGGAGTGCACGATGTTTTCCACGTATCTCAGCTTCGACGATACATTCCAGACCCCAGCCACGTGGTGGACTATTCAGAGCTGGAGGTGGGCCCGAGATTGACTTACGAGGAGCAGCCAGTAGAGATCCTCGACCGGAGGGAGAAGCGTCTGCGGAACCAGACCATTCCTCTTGTTCGCGTCATGTGGAGACACCACTCTCCGGGAGAGTCCACATGGGAGCGTGAGGATGAGATGCGTGAGCGATACCCTAGTTTGTTCACTTGAGTGCTTTGTATTGTATGCATTTTTTGAATTCAATAAACAACTCTTTGGATTCACTATTCTTGACTTTCTGTGCTTGCATTCCAATTTCGAGGACGAAATTTTTCTGAGGGGGGAAGAATTTGTAACTCCACTTTCCAGTTTTCTTAAATAAATTAAAAATTCATTTTTTTTTACTTATTATTATTTTGGAAACATTTTGAATGAATTACATTTTTGACAATTTTACAATTAGAAGTTGTTGTAACAACTTTTATATTGTTTTTCTTATTTTAAAAACTGTTTTTAAATACTTTTTGTAATTATGAAAAGGCAGAGGGTTAAACTGTAAATTTCCTATTAAAATTAAGTTGCGGGCAAATATGGAAAGGAAGGGGGTGTTTCTGTTAATTTGCCATGTAGCGGGGGGGGGTTATCTGCAAAATTACCATTTAATTTTTTGTTTTAAAAACCGGTTGAGTGGAGAGAGAGAGTGTGCATTTAATTTTCTTCTCTCTCTTCTCTCGAGCTCTCCGCTCCGACTTCTCGAGACTTCCACTGTTCTCGAGCGTTCTTCTCCGGCGACTCTGACGGCGACTCTGATGGCGACGACGACCTTGATGATGACGGCGACTCCGGTGGCGTAGATCTGAGGGAGCGGCGACTTCCATTCCGAGCGAGGCGACTTCGTCCCTGTTGAAGCCGACGACCCCGATGATGATGGCTTTGACGGTGGCGACTCTGGGAGCTTGGCAGTAACTCGAGCTCGTTGTCTCTTCGTCTCCTTCCTGACTTCTTCCTCGACGAGCTTGGCTTCGACTTCCAGAGGGTAAACCCTAACCTAACCCTAATCTCTACTGTTGGTCAGATCTATGGCAGATCTATGGCCTAGACTCTGAGATCCTTTGATCGGTGACGAGATCTAGGGTTTGGCTGGTTTGTGTGAGATCGATGATGTTCTCTTCCTTTCGAACAGTTCTAACTGTTCAGATCCGATGGATCTAGGGTTTCTGTGGTCCGATCTTGTAGATCGACCCTTGCATGTGGTTATTTTGGTTTGCATGTTAGATCTATGATGTTTCTTTAGTTGATTTCTTGAGATCAAGTTGATCTGTGACTTTTCTGTGGTTGTGATGTTGTTTTCTGAGGAGTTTTTACTCCAGATCTGGTAGTGGTTCCAGATCTGTTGAGAATGGGTTTTCGATGGTGTTTTCCTGTGGGGGATCCAGTGGATCTATTCCTTTTGCTTACATGCTGTCGGTTGGCCTAGACCTAACTAATCCAGTGGTGACTCTAAGGTTGCTCGGTTCGTTAGGTCAGGGACGGGTTGTTTTTGGAAATGTTTCCTTGTCCATTTCTGTGTGGATTTTTGGTTGAGATCTGATGTTCTGAATCTTTTCTTTTTGGGACTGAGATCTTGTGTCTAAACACTCTCGTGTCTGACACTGCATGCATGCCATAATTTTGGATATGATGTTGGTTCCATTTTACTGAACTGAGATCTCATGGTCAGACACTTTCGTGTCCGACACTGCATGCATATTTTATGGATTTTAATTGATGACTTCTTCTCTTTTCTGTTATTTGTTGCTGGGGATCTTCTGCGTGTTGGACCTCTGTCCCGACTGGACTGTGGACTGTACCTACCTGTTCGTATCCGATGTTCGTGTCGGATACGAAGTGGCGCGGATTCGTGGCTAGAACTTTGCTGAACCTTGCTGTAGCCGTGTCCTCTTTCCCGTGTCCGACGTGCGTGTTGGACACCAAGGAGATGATGTGACTTTTCTGACCTGACGTGACTGGCCTTGGACTTCGGGCCTGACCGGCGGTGGACTTTGGCAGTTTGTGGCTTTTATTTGATGGGCCGAGTTGGTGTTTATTCAGTAGGCTTTCTGTATATTCTTTGTGGGCTGAAGTATGGGCTGGGCCATACTGTATGTGTTGTAATATTATTTTATTAATTATAGCTGGATGACTGTAATTAATTGTGGGTGGGCTGGTTTGGCTGGGCCATGTTGGGCCGGGCTTATATGCTGTTGTAGTTGTTGGGCTGGTTAGAAGTTGGGTCTGAACTGATCCTTGGTTTTGGGTAAGTGGGCCGAGTGGCTGTGGGCTGGCCTGTGGACTTTGCCTTTGGGCAGGACTGTCTGTAGTTATTTTTTTATAAATAATAAATGTTATTTTCCAATTGTTGTGAGTTGATGGAAACATCCTCTCAGAACCAATTTTATAACTAAAAACAATTAGTTAACTTTTCCTTAATTACTGCTGATTAGTTAACTTTTTACTTAAATAACTTTTAAAACCAAGTTTATAAGACAGACCACTTTTATATATATAAAAAGTTGCAAATGCTAACTCTATATATATAATGAGTTTTTGAATTATAAACTTTTAGTGTTAAACACGTAAAACCAAGGGTTGTGTTTAGCATTGTTTTTCCAAAAGAACAAGAAGTTAGTAATTAAACCTAGTACTTGTGAACCTCCAAATAAGACTATCTTATTTGGGCAGAATCAAGATAAAGATTTAGTTCTTTAATTAACCTAGAAGCAACTAGCATAGTTTATTAACCAACTGTACATCACTATTGTTAACAGGAGAACATCCAGCTAGATTGCCTACCATATTGCTGGAGCCAGGCAAGTACACTCTACGGTTTTGTGCTTTACATTATTTTCCCTGTACTTCCTTGAGTGACACAATTGCAACACGTCATGTTCTTTCTGGTACTCTTGTTCTCTTGTGCTTATTACTTGTATCTGGGGTGGGGAAATATACTATCTATGTGACCAATCCCAAGTATCAACTCAGGTGTGTTTTAGCTTAGACCCCGCATCGTGCACGCGGGTCCTAAGTCACCATTCATGTGCTTTCAGGTGCTTTCAGGTTCTTACCCTAGCCGGTCACATATTTAGTTATATTTCAAATGCATTTACACACATATTCAGGAGATTACCTTGTACTTATTTCCTGTGATATCATGTTCTTTCAGGTACTTACATATCATGTTCTTTCATGTTCTTACATTCATGTTCTTTCATGTACTTTACCCTGTTCTTCATGTACTTATTCACTTGTATTTTCCTGTACTTTCCATGTTCCCTTATACTTTCATTTCATGATGTCTTGTTCATTACCTAGAATTGTACTTGCTCCGCTCCTGACTGGATATGTTATGATAGGTGAGATGGAGGCTTTGTGTGACACATATTATGGGCAGGATACTGCTTTCCTTGAGCCAGCTGGAGCTGCTTGTGACATAGAGGCTGCAGAGGCCTAGGATTTCATTTAGTTCCATTTATCTTTCATGTATTGAGACTAGTAGACTTTTATAGTGGAATTGTAATAATTTCAGATATTGTATCTCTTTCTGGTTGGGACACCTTTTATAGATGCTGTGATTCTCTATCTTTCATGTTTATCTGGTTAGCTTTCCCTAGTTGATACAGCTTACTTCATTGTGTCTAGCAATGAAGGCTGGGCGTGTCCGACTCGTGTCCGATTATTCGGGAGCGGGTCGTGACACTGAGGCACGGAAACAAGTTGTGTGTGCCGAAGGGTAGATTACGAGAGGAGATTATGCAGGAGGCCCACCAATCGCAGTATTCTATTCATATTGGGGCTACCAAGATGTATAAGGATTTGCGGGAGTACGTCTGGTGGTATGGGATTAAGCGAGAAGTTGCCATATTTGTTTTTAGATGTCTTGTATGCTAGCAGGTCAAGGCAGAGCGCCAGAGACCAGCGGGATTACTCCAGCCTTTACCTATCCCGGAGTAGAAGTGAGAGCACATAACCAAGGACTTTGTCTCTAGTCTACCACGTACGCCCGGTAGCAAGGATGCTATTTGGGTTTTCGTGGACAGATTGACGAAATCCACTCACTTCATTCCATTCAAGGTAGGGCTGTCGATAGAGAAGCTTGTTGACCTCTACATGCGATAGATCATGCGGATTCACGGAGTGCCAGCGAGTATCATCTCAGACAGGGACAGTCGGTTCATATCACACTTCTGGAGGAGTCTATAGTTGAGCCTGGGTACACAGTTGAAGTTCAGCACAACCTATCATCCACAAACAGACGGACAGTCCGATAGGACCATCCAGACATTGGAGGATATGCTACGGGTTTGTGCATTGGACTTTGACGGATCGTGGAAGGATCATTTGCATCTTATGGAGTTTGCCTATAACAACAGTTATCAGGCTGGCATCAGGATGACATCATTCGAAGCACTATATGGTCGAAGATGTCACATAACTTTATCTTGGGACGACGTGGGTGAGAGGACTTTGATTGGGCCAGAGATGGTGGTAGATTTAGCCGAGAAGGTCAGACTATTACGAGTGCATCTGAAAGTTGCACAGGATCGACAAAAACACTGGGCGGACAGCAACAGACGGCCGTTGGAGTTCGCAGTTGGAGATAGAGTATTTCTGAAGATCTCGCCGATCAGAGGCACTATCCGATTTGGAAGAGGAGGAAAGGTCAACCCCAAATACACCGGGCCCTTCAATATGACAGCAGAGATTGGCGAGGTGGCATATCGACTGGCACTGTCTGCTAGCCTAGAGGGAGTACATGATGTCTTTCACATGTCCCAGCTTCTTCGCTACATTCCGGACCTTAGCCATGTTGTTGATCATTCATAATTGGAGGTAGGTCCGAGCTTGACCTATGTGGAGAAGCCAGTGGAGACCTAGACCGAAAGGAGAAGCAGCTGCGGAACCAGATGATCTCGCTTGTCAGAGTTATATGGAGGCACCACTCTCCGGGAGAGTCCACATGGGAGCATGAGGACGAGATGCATGAGCGCTACCCCAGTTTATTTGCTTGATTATATTGTGCTTTTCAAATAAAGTTTTAAATGCAATAAAACATCTTGTGTGCTTGAACAATCCCTGTGATTTTGTTTTAAGAATTCAAGTTTTGATTTTTGAATTTCGAGGACGAAATTATTTTAAGGGGGAGAGATTTGTAATCCCACTTTTTCAGTTTCATAAATTTTAGACTAATTTAATATTTTTAACAAATGATACTCAAGTTTGATTAGTAATTAATGATTAGATATTATATATTGGAGTTGGGAATAACTAATTTCCCAAATTTTTAACTACCTAAGAGTGTTCCCCATTTTCCTTACAAACTTAACAAATTCCTAACTAACCATAGCCATGTTCTAACAACTTTTGGACTGTTTTACAAATAGCCGATTTTAGAATGGGCTAAGTGCAAATATCCCTTTCTTCCTTTCCTCTATTTAAGTTTACAGAGGAGGAGAGAATTCATTTCCATCTCTTTTCATTCAGCTGAGCTCTTGTTCTCAAACCCATTTTTCCCCAAATCTCCTTGGAAAACCCTAACCCTAATTTTTTCCACCGACGCAGTGATGGCGATGGCGATGACGGGAGCCCTTCTCTCCGGCCACTAGGAGAGCAGCGGCGCCACCATCTACGCTCGAGCTCTCGACGAGCGCAAACACCGATCGGCGCAAAATCAGTCCAATCTCCGGCCGGCTAATCATGGCGGGGCGTTCAACAAGGGACGACGACATCTAGGTGGAGCTTTTCCATGAGTTCTTCTCCAGTGATCGCTCAACATAGCCGCATGTCTGTGCCCTCTCCGCTTGAGGAAGCAATTCTCGGTGAGTATCGATCCCGACTTTGAATTCAGATCAAAAGGATTTTTTGTGGATTATTGAAGTTGTTTGGTGTTGATACTTCCTATGAAGAACTGGACAAGTCAAAGGAGCGGATGAACGCGTGATCGACTCGAGGAGTGTGCTGACGAATCGAGTTTGAATTCTTGTAAGTTTTTGGTCTGGAATTCTTGACTGTTAATTCTTAAATTTCTTTGGATTTTCTTTTAGAACCGCTGCCATCATCTAAAGAACTCTCTCTCTGCCCTGCATGTCAACTGTTTGATAATTTGTGCCAACAGAGCATTCGAGTGGATTCGTGGAGCTGCTTCTAGTTTGTGTCATCATTTTGAACCCGTTCTTCCCAAAAATATCAGGTAATTGATACTCGTACTTGTCGATTTCCTTGTTCATAGCTAGATCAATAGTAAGTTTGGATTAAATCGTATCCAGGCGTGTCGTGTTCGGGTGCAGTACATAACTGTGTTCGTGTGCGTGTCCGGGACTCTGTTTACGTTCAGGTGTGTGTTCGTGTCTGCGTGTCCAAGCCTGTTCGTGTCGAACGACTACTTGTGTTCGGTATTGGGTGTCCAGAGTTGTGGTATCCAGCTGTTCATGTTCATTCTTGGGACTTCGAGTTCAAGTCAGAACAAAAGTAGCAATTGACAGGCTTCGAGAGAATTTGATTTTGTTAATTTGATTCATTTTTTGTGTATAAATTTTTTGTATAAATTCCTTTGTGGATTTGTGGACTTTTGATTGGTTTTGTTCTGATTCTCCTTCTAGATTCTAAGTATAGTAGGTTCTTCTAAATCCTGAGTAGTATAGTCAAGGGTTTCGAATGGATGTTGGCTTTGATTTAGTGTTTGGCAAACTAAGTAGTGAACTTGTGAAGCTTTGAATGTATTGTTTGGCAAACTAAGTAGTGAACTTGTGAAGCTTTGAATGTGTTCAGTTGAACTTCATAAACGTGTTCTGCTGTACATGTTCGAAACTGGGGGAAAATAGCCGTTCATTTCAAATTTTGCTTTGAATGAATCTCAGTATTGCTTCTTTGGCTTGTTATGAGTTGTGTATTAAATTTCTTGGTGGAGTGTGGAATGGTAAATGGAGATGGCCAGTGTGGGGACAAATACATGAGAGGTTGGACCTTGAGTTCGAATGGTGCATGAACATTCAGTTGAATGTAGTTGTTTAATCTTATAAAATTTTGTTTCCTTGAATAGAATTGGTGGCTACCTTACAAATTCATGAAAAGTCTTGGTTAGTTGAGAGTCATTCCCAGTATTTCCTTTTCCTGGTGTTAGCTTGTCTCTCCCTTCTATTGTATGAGTTGGGACCAAGTCATTTGGAGAAAATGGGAATTTAGTATAACCTTCAGTGATCTACTGAATTCACTCTAGAGTCACTATTAAATTGCAAAGCCAACATTTCCTTATACTTCCTTATATGTACTAATCTAAATTAGGAATTGTTACTATTTTAATAACTCTAGATTTAACTTGTGAACCTGTGGGTTAAGGCCTACGTGGACTAAGTCAAGTTCTAGGTATTAGTATTGCCAATCCCTGTATTTTGGTAACACCAGTAATTGGTATCTATAGCCAGATGATTATGAATATTCTTTTGAATAATTAATACTTAACTATTAATCTATATCTAGTTAGATTGGAATACAGCTAGTATACTTTATAATTATTCTATAGTTAGTCATGGTTAGAAGAAAGATAGCTAGTTGATGCTTGTTTAGAACTTAATCAACTTGTACCTATCCCAGGTGGACTTACAGATCTACTTCTCTTTTTCGATCACCCTGAGCAAGGCAAGTACATTCTACGGTTTTGTGCATTTACATTCATATCCTGTACTCCTCTTGTTGACACGTTGTGATACGATATCATGTACTTCTGGTATTTATATGTTCATGTTCTTACTTGTACTTGGGGAGGGGAAATACACTAGATATGTGACCAAACTCAAATTAGAAATCATGTTGATAGCTTAGGTCTCACACAGTGCACGTGGGATCTAAGCCGTACCTTTTCATGTACTTATTCCTGTACTCACTCCAACCGGTCACATATGCTAGTTGTATTTCAAAACATTGTGCATATGTCATGTTCTTGTACTTCATGTTCAGGATTTATTTCATGTACTTTATTTCCTGTACTTCCTGTATTTATATTCCTGTACTTTCATGTACTTTACTTCCATTACTTTATATCTTCATGTTCTCCTGTACTCATTTCCATATCATGATGTTCTTGTTCATTACCTAGAATAGTACTTTGCTCCGCTCCTGATTGGATATGTTGCAGGTGAGATGGAGGCTATATGTGACACGTACTACGGGTGGGAGACTGCTGATGTAGTTGAGCCAGCTGGGGTTGCTCAGGACCTAAAGGCCGAGGAGGCCTAACTATCTTACCTTTAGTTGTTTGATTTTCATTATATTGGAGACTATAGTTAGACTTTACATTTACTTTGCTGGATGAATGTAATAATGCTTAGACATGTACTCTGATTCTGGGAACGTTTATAGATGTGATTGTACATATTCATATTTGCCTTGTAGTTTCCCTAGATTGGTACAGCTTACTTCGTCGTGTATAACAACGAAGGCTGGACGTGTCCGATTCGTGTCCGATTATTCGGGAGCGGGTCGTGATAGGGTAGGTTGTAAGCCCGTTGAATTTTAGAGTTATTAGTTTATTTATCTTAAATATTTTATTTAATATAGTTATTAATAGATTTTTTTTTCAGTAGTTTTTTTTATCATTAAATACTCTTTTCTGTAGCTTTAATTTTTGGAGCACAAGAAATGTTAATCTCTCGAAACGTCTTTCATGAGTTTTGATCTAGACGAGTTTAACTTCACTTTGGATCATGTCCCACTCAAATATGTTCTCTTATATTCTATTTTCGTCATACAACTTTTGGGTTAATTTAGGCAAAAATGTTATCTACCGTAAAACTTGTCATACTTTTCAACTTGATTTTGGGACTCGATATCGATCCAACCTAAATGACCCAATATATAATTTTGAATTATTTTGAGCCTACTACACACATGCATATGGTGTCCCACTCAATTGAGTTTCTATGTGCTACTTATTTTCAAATGGCACATAAGACCCATTTTTAGTCATTTCAGTATTTATTTCTCTTGGAAATAATTCTGGGACTTAACCCTAGCCAAACTAACTTGGTGGGGACCACTCTAGGGTTCCAACTCATGGCAGAACACTATTAAATTGATTTAAATCAATTTAAAAGCAGCCATGTGCTCTAATCTTCTCAACTTTGATCAAAGTCAAACATCCTATTAAATTAGGAAACTACTACTACTCCAATTCTAATTGATTGATTGGAAGACCAAATAAACTTGAAATCTATCCAAACCAAGCCCTAAATTTCCATAACTCCTTAAGGATCAAACCCTTATGTATTCCTCCTAACTTGGCTGCCCACTTTTCCTCTTCCAATACCAAACCCGACCCCCTAGTTCTTCTTGGCCGCCACCCTCTTATCCCTTGGCCAACCACTTCATCACCCCAATTCATCGACTTCCAAGCCTTCCACCACCACTCCCACACCCCTCTCGACATCCTCTTCTATCCTAGCTTCTCTCAGGAGTAACCACGCCGCCTTCTGAAAGAGATCAAGCCTCCAAAGACACCAAAAACACATTATTTTGTTTTAAAATTTAGCAATAGGGTAGTGTTTCGTAAAATAGGTTAAAATAGTTTTACTTATCTATTTCACCTCAAATAGAGTTTAATGAATAGCCCTATATGTATTATTTCATGTCCAATTGCTAACTCACACCATTTCACTCTGTTTGGTCGTGGCGCCCGTTACACCGAAACGTGTCCAGAATTGACGGATTTTGGTGCAGAGACTTTTTTGACGATATCAAACCCGATTTGATCTCAAACAAAAGTTTTTAGGGTCTCTAACATCTATATCTATCATCTAGAACCATTGTTTATGATTATTTTCAAGAATTTTATGTTGTTATACTACCACTTTGCTTCTACCAAATTTTGGACACTGATACACCGCTTAAAATCAATTTTTTGACTCCAAACTTTTGTAGAATTTAACTATGATATAAATATAATAAATTTAGATAAAAATCATATTTAACTTTATTCCAGAATAAATATTTTCTATATTTTTACATGATTTATCGCTTTTGAATTGAATTTTTATGTGGCATGTTGTGTTGAT
>JANAVB010015599.1:11697141-11704641 GCA_029216955.1 Iris pallida
TTAAGTTGAATATTTAGATCTAATTTTGTATAAAATTTATAACAAGACGATAATACAAATTTTATAAAATTATTTTGTATGTAATTTGGAAGCAAGGTTTTAATATCGTTGCGCTACTAATAATTTTGTTTTTGAACTTAGGTAGTATTTAGCAAGTTGTAATAACTCAAACTTTTTTTATTACTTGCTTATTTACTTGCTAAGGTAAGAATGTTTATATTTAATCCCATTTTATATACAATGCTTGCGTGAGTTCCGGGGTTTGAGGGTTGCTCCACCGAAGGGGTCGGTGTACCCATTTATTATTATATTTGTCCATTGAAAATGTTCGAAATCAACGAATACAAAGGAGACTCTGCCAGAATTTTTGAGAAATTCCAGAGTTAGCCATTTTGTAAAGTCGAAATGGTTAAATCCTAGTCCCTAATTTTATCAAATTTTCCAATATAAACATAACCCTGAAATCCTTGAAAGTGTTGCCTTAGGCACACAAATTCTAGTTTGACATTTTATTCCGCTAAGATGGAATCTCCTACTTAGCTTTATTTTCGTTTAATGTGTGTTCTCTATCCCACGAAAAACAAGATACAAAATTGAAATGTACTTTAACTAAGTTACATTTTGGTAAGAATTGCATTTGGGATGGGAGAGAAAACTTTGGATCACACCTTCGAAATTTTTACAATATTATAGTTTACAAAACTGATCAGTTTCTGTTATCGGCATTCATAAGGCCATACGATGTCCGAGGTGAGGCTTAGCTCACTTTTCTGTTTCATGATTTCCATTGGATTCCGAATCCCCGAATTCGGCCCTGTAATATCCAATGTAGCCTGGTTCCGATATTCTTGAAAAATTTCAAGTCATACGACAATTGTTATAACACTTGATTCTGATAACTCAAAAAATAACTCATGTGTTATCCTGATTATATCACATCAATATGTGATCCTGATACAAATGGGACAGATAAATCTAAGCACCGCCCATTAAGTATAAACCTGATCCCGGGTAAATGGAATTATTGTTAAGAAAATAGAAGTTGTGTGATCCAGAAGTGTTTCTCTAATTGTTGCATTTTGCATTTAGGACTTGTTAGAGGCTTTTCATATTCCTGTATTACAACCGTATTCTTAGAAATTTTAGAAAGCTAATTATATTTTAAGTGGATTTCAATTTAGCAAAGTTTATCCTTAATTTTCTTAATTCTGAATTAATCTCAATAATTCTATCAACTTATTTTGCTTATCTCATTCCTTGACCGAGGACTTGCTCGTCGTATTGACGACCTAGTTTTGTTCACTAGGTTTTGATGAAGGTCAGAAGGGAATACCAATGTACACTGAAGAGGAGCTTAATGAATAAGACAAAGAGAAGGTCGACCTGGGGCATCAGCTAGTAATATACACTACAAAAAAAGTGTCTTTTTAGGACGCCAAATATTCGTCTTAAAAAGGCCCAAATCAGTCCTAAATCGTAATTTGGGACGAATTTTAGGACGTAATGTAACAGTGCTATTAGGGTGGCGTGGCAAAAAGTTTTAGGACGAAAAATACCGTCCTAATTTGGTTTTAGGGTCAAAAAATCTAACCATACCAAAAGAGTTTGAATTATTATATGTTTATGACGGTTTACTAAACTGTCCCAAAATAAAAGAGTTTGTGACGAATAACATCCGTCCTAGAAAATTTTGCCAGCATCACAAAAGGATGCAGTTATATCTAGGACAATTACATAACCGTCCCATAAGTAATACTTACAAAATTATTGTTTGCATTTTACAGCTATAAAATGTACAATTTAAATACACATATAACATAATTCATATGACCATGGTCGTTATCGAGCTTGTCCTCAAACGTATCTCCATGAGTCGGAGCTCCCATACAAAAAAAAGCTTAACAACATCAAGTATTCTTTACTATCATTTACAAAAATAGAAAATATATTGCATTAAGTAGAAGACAACAAAATCCATATATAACTTAATGTTCAATTGGTAAACAACAGAAAAGCTTAACATTAAGCATCATTTACCATCATTTACAAAATAAATCCAAAACACAATACATCACCCTCACCATCACTTACAAGATGAACCCATCATCTCCACCATTACATACAAAATTTCCAAAACATTAAGCACTACACCATATTTTTGAATCATCTATTAAACATTCACAAAATTAACCCAAATTTTTTCCATCACGAGTCGTCGCTCATCATTTAAGTAAATCTAGAATGCTTTTTAAGGACCTGCAAATGAAATTAAGACATGCCAATATATTAGCAAGAACCTGCTAACTGTACAAACCACCAGAAAAGAAGTATCATGACCATTTGAAGATTTTTGGAAATGAGCTGAAGCAGTAACAAAACCATTCCTGTCCAACCATACTCCAACATCAGTTTCCAGAACTTCATAAACAAAATACATGATAAATAATATTTTTCATATATAGCAAGAAAGCAAACCGAACAAGAAGAGAGAGCTCGCACCTGCAATAGTATCTTCACCTTCAATACGTCTCCCTCCACTAAGAGTACCTCCAGTACCATGCAATCATGCACCAACAGAGACATGTCAATATTTATTGTTAAGTAGGTAAAATATAATGTTAAATACCAGTAAGGAATGATCCAAGGGAAAATGTTAATCTAGTTGTCATCAACTATAACAAAATAATGCACAACTATAAAGATGTACCCCCATTATTTTGCATTATGCTCTAGCCATACAGTTGACTTGTGTTTATGATTAAATATGTGTGGTTGAGTACAAAGACAAAGTATTGGAGGCATTGCCATCCTTGAAAAATACACATAATGAATATAGAGTGACAGATGGATCAAATATCCAGCAATAAAAACAACAACAATAGCAGTCTCATTGTAGGAAATAATAATGTCTTGTTCTCATTGCTAGGGTTTGTTACAATATATATAGTGTCTACATTTGGGCTTTTGGGTATGGGCCATATTTACATTGCAAATATTATCTTATAATCTAACACCCCCCCTCAATTGGAGCATGTAAGTCACAAATGCCCAACTTGGGAAGAAAAGAATCGAACACTTGCTTTCCAAGGGGCTTGGTGAAGATGTCAGCCAGTTGAGAAGAAGTAGAAACATGCGAGGCTATTACGGTGCCATCTCTAATAGCATCGCAAACAAAATGCAAATCCACCTCAATATGCTTACTGCGCTCATGAAATACCGGGTTCTGAGCCAGGTGCAGGGCTGACTGACTGTCACAATACACCGACATAGCAGACTCCTGGCGAACGCCCAAACACACCAATAACTCCTTCAACCATTTCAACTCACAAACGAGCGCAGCAAGAGATCGGTATTCAGCTTCAGCGGAAGATCGGGAAACAGTTGATTGCTTCTTGGTCTTCCAAGAAATAGGAGACCCACCCAGAAACACCAACCAGCCTGTAACAGAGCGGCGAGTCAAAAGACAACTGGCCCAGTCGGAATCACACCAACCAGAAAGACGGAGATCACAATCGGCTTTCAAAAGAATACCCTGTCCTGGTACATTTTTGAGAGATCTGACAACTCTCAAAGCAGCATGCCAATGATCTTGTCGAGGCTCTTGTAAGAATTGAGACAAGATATGCACAGCATAGGCCAAGTCAGGGCGAGTAAATGACAGATAAATCAACCTCCCAACCAGCCTCCGATAAGTCTCTGCATCCGCCATCCTTGGACTAGTCGATTCTGCCAGCTTGTGATTGGGCTCCATGGGAAAAACCGGCAGGACGAGACCCCATCAAACTGCATTCTGAAATGATGTCCAAAGCATACTTCCTTTGACACAAAGAAATTCCTTTCGCACTCCGAGCCACCACTATGCCAAGAAAGTACTTCAACATACCAAGGTCCTTCATGTGAAAGCAAGAACTAAGGTACTTTTTGAAAGCATCTAATGCACCTGTGTCATTACCAGACACAATCATATCATCCACATAGATCAAAACATGCAACTCTACCTTCCCCTTAAAAAAGAGAAAAGGAAATAATTGGAATGTGATTGAATAAATCCATAGGATATCAGAGAAGCAGTAAGCTTAGCGAACCAACAACGTGGTACCTGTTTCAATCCATATAGAGACTTACGCAGGCGATACACTTTGTTGGGTTCACTATGCGAAAAACCTGGCGGCAACTTCATATACACTTCTTCTGTCAGATCTCCATGAAGAAAAGTATTGTGCACATCCATCTAGTACAAAGTCCAGCCTCTCACAGCTGCAACAGCCAAGAACGCCCGAACTGTAGGCATCTTAGCTACTGGAGCAAATGTCTCTGAATAATCGATCCCCTCAACCTGATGATTACCGAACACAACCAGCCGTGCCTTTAAGCGCTCAACACTTCCGTCAGATTTGTACTTTATTTTGTACACCCATCTACTTCCCAACGCTTTCTTCCCAGGAGGCAAATCGACAAGACTCCATGTCCCATTATTTTCTAGAGCCTGTATTTCAGTTTGCATAGCCGCACGCCAGCCCGAATCTTGCGAGGCATGGCGATATGAAGTAGGCTCAACACCTGCAGTGATAGCTGCAAGAAAATCTCTATGTCCAGCAGTAAATATGTCATAACTTAAAATTGTGTTAGAGGATACGAAGTACCTGAGGAAGTGACGGGAACAGATGAACTGTGGTGAAGGGGGGGACTTTTACTTCGAACAGCATTTGTCACAAAATCCTGTAATCGTACTGGCTGTGATTTCTTTCGCATTCTTCTTCCCAATACTACCTCGTCGGACACCTCTGGCAACACTGTATCCCCTGTATTATTAGTAGTATCCGCATCACCTCCAGCGGACTCTCCTGTCAATACTTCTGCATCTACCTGTGCATCCTGGCTACTCGGTGCCGAGCCACCAGCAACCACTCCGGCCTCAGCAACCGTAGCCGGCACCATCCCAAAAGCCTCTAAATCATCTCCTGGCACTTCGACAGATGTATGGCGTGTCACAGAAGACATCTCGCTAGCAGAGTCACACCCAGGAAATTCTTTTTCATAAAAAGTAACATCACGGGACACAAAAAATTCACCAGTCTCCAAATCATACAGTTTCCATCCCTTTTTATCAAGTGGATACCCAACAAAGATACATTTTCTGCTCCTGCTAGCAAATTTATCATGTCGGGATTTCAAATCATACGCATAGCACAGACAACCAAAAATACGTAGATGATCATACGAAGGAGCCGAGCCATATAAAACTTCATAAGGAGACTTAAAATGCAAGATACTAGAAGGGGTTCTATTTATCAAATAGCATGCAGCCAGAACACATTCCCCCCAAAAATCTACGGAAAGAGAACCCTGAAATCGCAATGCCCTGGCTACATTTAAAATATGTCGATGTTTTCTTTCCACCCTTCCATTCTGTTGAGGTGTCCCAACACAGGATGTTTGGAACAATATACCTTGAGATGAAAAATAATCTCGTAAGCAATTAAATTCAGTACCATTGTCACTCCGCACACGACGTATATCAGCCCCAACTGACGCTTCACCATAGCAATGAATTTAAGAAACATAGAATAAACAGCAGACTTATCGTCAACAAAATAACCCAAACAACTCTAGAAAAATCATCCACCAAAGTCAAAAAATATCGTGCCCCATTAGATGACGGAACACGATATGGTCCCCACAGATCACAGTTTATAAGTTCAAAGCATCTCAAAGCACGACTACTACTATCAGGAAAGGCATCACGAGTCTGTTTAGCTTGATGACAAATATCATAAGCCTTATGAGAAAACACACTACTACCAGAGAGAGAAGGTAAAGTTTGCATTACTTTATCTGAGGGATGCCCCAGTCTACTATGCCAAACCTCGGAATCATTCTCTTTGCATGCCAGGATCACCGAAGCCAAAGAAGCTGGAACCTTCCCCAAGAAGTAAAGTCCACCCCTTTGTTCACCTGCTCCAATCACCATCCTCGTACTTCGGTCCTGAACAAAACACAAATCAGGAGTAAATAACATATCATAATTTCTGGCACCAATCAATTGGGAGACAGAGATCAAATTGCAAGTCAATGTCGGAACATAAAGAACATCCGTCAACACCAACGAAGCAGTCAAAAGTACTTTGCCTCTCAGAACAGCCTTAATAGTGCTCCCATCAGGCAAAATCACAGGACAGACAGGGCCCTCAAAACAATCAACTAAACAGTCACGAGAGCCTGTCGCATGAAGAGTAGCCCAGTATCGAATATCCAAGGGACAGAAGAATTCTTACCCATCAGACGATCAGAGTTTGAAGAACCAGGGTTGGAAGTATCGTCGTTACCCAACAAGCTCATCAGTTTCTGCCATTGTTCACCTGAGAGTGGTGAAGGATACCCTCCATGCATCATATCCGCCGAACTCCCAGCAAGACCAGCAGGGACACCATGACCAGCAGCGGCGACATGATGAACAACCCCTGCGCCACCAGCACCACGTCCCCAATCACGTCTCTGTGGTGGTGCTGGCCCTCTGCCACTACCACCATCACGTCCGCCCTCACGCCGAGGACGAGTCTCCCATCACTCTGGATAGCCGATTAGGGGCGCCGGATCTGGCGCGTAGGGGCGAGTGGATGTCGGGTGTACAAAAATTTGTACAACTCCGACGAATCTGCAAAATTTTGTTTTTTTGTGTTTTTTTTTGTGTTTTTTTTTGTGTTTTTTTTGTTTTTTTTTTGTTTTGTTTTTTGATCTCTTTACAGAAGGCTTGTGCTTTCTCTGCACAGAAGGCTTGTGCTGAGAAATAAGTACATAATGACAACCTAAAAGCAATAAAACCTAAAAGCAAGAAAACCGAAAAAAAAAATCTTCTTGCTTGCTTGCTTGGGATCAATGCACAAGCATTGGAAAGAAAGCACTTGTAAGAATTGAGTGCCAATGATGCTGAAATCTTTTTGCTTGCGTGATCAATGCACAGAAGGAAGCACTTGTAAGAATTGAGTGCCAATGATGTTGAAATCTCTTTGCTTGCGTGATCAATGCACAGAAGGAAGAAGGCACGGCTGAAATCTCTTTGCGTGCGGGAGGAAGAAGAGCAGATGGGCACCTTCCGGTCGGCGCCGGATCGGATCTGTACTGGACGCGGTCGGTGCGGGCGCAGTCGGCGCGAGAGCAGACTAGGATTTTTCGGAAGATGGTGGCTAGAGTTTTTTTCGGGAGGCTCTGATACCATGTAGGAAATAATAATGCCTTGTTCTCATTGCTAGGGTTTGTTACAATATATATAGTGTCTACATTTGGGCTTTTGGGTATGGGCCATATTTACATTGCAAATATTATCTTATAATCTAACACTCATCCTTAATACACAACTAAAACCTGCTATAGGTTGAAGGTATCACACTTCTAGTTAGATGTACCAAAAGAATCCTTCAACTTATTTAAAAGATGAAAAATGCTAAAATTGAGTTCCAGAATCCCCTTTCCACAACCACATTTTTTTAACATATTGCAACA
>JANAVB010015599.1:11709641-11722141 GCA_029216955.1 Iris pallida
GTGTAATATGATTTCCCAGTATCTTGATCTTATCCTTTCCTTAATCTTGACTCGTCCTATTTCTTTGTCAGATTTTATTCTCTATTTTCACAAATTTCCAACTTTCCTGAAATTTCTCAATCTCCTTGTTTTATCTATATTTCATTGATTTAGAATCTTGAATTATATTCTTGTTTCTCCATCTAATTTTATTTTTCAGCATTATCATCAATCCTAGTAACTGTCCTCCACTTAAATACTCATGTATGCATTTCTCATTGATTTTTTTAATTGGATTTTTTTTCGTGAAGCATTATTTGATTGGATCTGTTATTGAATTTCATGTGAAAGAATATTTATTTAATTATGTCAAGAATACGAAAATTCTTTAATTGAATCATGAAAGGATAAGTTGTTGCAGCCATCCGGACTGGCGAGGCACTACATTCTCGAAACATGATTCAAAAATTTAGTAAGATTTCGAGGATCTCGATAACGTTCTTCATAAATGGTTTTCATGCTTGATATTCATAAATCAAGTTTGTTTTATTTTGGATTTGAAAATGGTTGGCCTGAATAATCTTATATGATATTTTGTGTTTTGATAGTGTAAATATATGAGGTTTATCGTACTAATTTTGTCAAAAGACTTTGTCCCATATTATATTATTATTATTTTTACACTGATAAAATGATGAGGATGATATTTAGAAGAGTGAATTTAAGTATCGATATTTGAATCTATTTTGAATTACTGAAGACACCCTAACTTGTAAGACTACTTCACAATCATATTTTCTACTCATTCTATGGCTATCAAGGAAGATGTAGCAAACCCTAATAGTGAAATGGTATCTTTGTTGCAGCCATATGCGCAATGGCGAGGCACAAGATTATTATATCACGCCAGACAATGAGAATAAGGAATATGATTTTGAATTCAGAGATCATACATGGTTATGGTTTGAAACAACATAGTATTTGACTATTTTATTTGATCATATGGAATTTCAAGAACCTTGATGATTTCTAGTACTTTCGAATTGTTTCTATTTTCGTGAAGCTTTTGAATTTATTTTTAATAATAATAATAATATATATATAATAAGTTTCAAGATATTTTATTTAATAGTTTAATAAACTACTACGTCACCTCTGTAAGATGGGTAGAATATTTTGTTTTCCTTTATGATCATTTTTGAAAAGCTTATCTTTAAACTTAAATTTCGAGGACGAAATTTTTGTAAGGTGGGTAGAGTGTAATAGTCGTACTCCATAAAATATATTTTTATTTTAAACATTTATGCCCTAATTATTTTCCTAATAATAATATAAAAAACAAATGGTAATATAATAATAATAATAAAGTTTCATTTACATTTTTATAAAAAAATAAAAAACTTTGTATTTTGGCCTAAGCAAAAATTGCAAATTTCATTTAGGGAGTGTGCCACCTCATGGGGCCATGTGGTAACTCATGGGGGGATAGGTGTCACATTCCTAGACTAGGTGGCACTTGCCTTGCCACATGACTAGGGTGCATGAGAGGAACCCCCTTAATGTGACACCTAAACACCTTCTTCTTCCTTTATTTCTTCCCATTCTCTCCATTCCCCTTCACTTCCTCCACACACCACCCTCTCTCCTTCCCTTTTACTGTTGCTACTGCTGCCATTACTGCTACTACAGCTGTTGCTACTGTTGCTGCGCTGCTGCTGCGGTCACCGCCAGCCGTCGACCGCCACCGCTACCGCTACCGCTACCGCCCACGCCGCCGCCGGCCACACCCCCTCGAGCATCATCTCCTCCTCCTCTTCCACTTCTCAAAACCTAGGTAAAACCCCATTTCCTTTCCATTTCTCTTTTCAATTTCAAACCTAGGTCAAAATTAGGTTTATGTATATGTATGTACATATATATATATATAATTTCAATCTTTGATTGGATTATGCTAGAAAAAGTTGGAAAGAACATCTAGTCCATTTTAAGGAACCAAGGCAAGTCGTCTTCCTTCTTGCTCTTGAAATTTTGCCTAATTTGACTTTCCAAATTTCTTAAATTAATATGGTTTAGCTACATTTCTAAAATATATGGAAAAAAATTATGATAAATCCAAATCTTATGAAGACATGATATTAATATAGGCATTAAATTTGGGGGAAATTCGTTCATGGACACAATAAATGTATATACACATAATTTGGACACAATGTGTAGGATACAAATAAATGGACACTTCGATTCAAGATATATATATATATATATATATATATATATATATATATATATATATATATATATATATATATATATATATATATATATACAGCTCCCTTCTTATACGGGATAAGTTTACGGGAAGAGTTTACGGGATAGAGCAATTTCTTACGGAGAGAAAAGAAACTCAAAATATCTGACGAAAATATATGTATGTTTCTCTTCTGAAATTTATTTCTCTTTAATATTTAAATCTCTACTCTCTACTCTTAAAAAGAAACATATCTCTATCTTAAAAAATAAGGCTTATCTATCAATTTAGTTTTAAACACAGAGGAATTTATTTATTTTAAAAAATAGAGATAGATAAATTATTCCATTTATTTTTTTAAATAAAGATATTTTTTTTTAAAAAAAGAATCTATCCTTAGAAATAAATATACCATTAAAAATTATATTTAAAATATTAATTTTAATGTTAATCTTAATATTAATGTTGATATTAATTTTAATTTTTAATTTTTACATTAATTTAAATTTTAATGTTAAAGTTAATTTTAATGTTAATTTTAATGTTAATGTTAATATTAATGTTAATATTAATGTTAAAATTAATTTAAATTTAAATTTAAATTTGTTTTTAAATAAATTTAAATCTAAATCTAATTTAATTTTAATTTTAATGTTAATGTTAATGTTAAATTTAATTTAAATTTAAATTTATTTTTGTTTTTAAATAAATTTAAATCTAAATCTAAATTTAAATTCTAATCTTAATTTTAAATTATATTCTTAATCTTAATATTAATCTTAATCTTAATTTTAATATTATATTTTAATATTAATGTTAATGTTAATATTAATGTTAATATTAATGTTAATGTTAAATTAAACTTAATGTTAATGTTGAAATTAAAATTAAAATTAATATCAACAATAAAGTTAGCATCAAAAAACTAACATGAGAAATAATATTAAAATTAACATTAATATTAAGTATATTTTTGAATAACATTTTAAAAAGATATTTACGTTTAAAGATAAATTTTTTTAAAACAATCCATCTCTACTTTAAAAAATTATAAAATTAACTTTTTTATCTCTATTTTTTGAATAAATAAATAAATTTCTTACTATTTAAAAAATAAATAGACTTATCTTTTAGATAGAGATAGGTTACTTTTTTAAAGGAGAGATCTAACATTTTTAAAGTGAAAGAAATAAAGAAGAGAACCATACGTATATTTTCTCATCCCGTAAGTTTGTCCCGTAAGTTATTCCCGTAGGAGAAGCTTTCTGTATATATATATATATATATATATATATATATATATATATATATATATATATATATATATATATATATGAAAAAAAAAAATATATATATATATATATATATATATATATATATATATATATATATATATATATATATATATATATATATATATGAAGATGTGTGGACACAACCTATGAGTCGCCTACATACATTGACACCTATATATCATGATATAGTTTATGGACACAACACATGAGTTATATTTTCATGAAAACTTAAATTAAATTTTGGTAGCCCTTATGGACAAAATTCCTATACTTGTTTAAATTCAAAAATTTTACATATATATCTCTAGTATGATATGTACACGTTCGGTTAGTTTTGAAGGTGTAGGATCAATAACTTTTGTTTTATTATAAACATCATTTCTGTCCATACTTTAAAATAAATCAAATTAACATAGTTTGACATGGTTATTACATACCTAATATGGATGATTATAGGTAGCTACATGTTAAGGTAACCCTACACCTACTAAGTTTCAATTTTTAAATTTCCTTTCGTACCCTCGAGAAGCTAAAATATGATGTGTAGCAAGTATGAGTTAAGTTGAATATTTAGATCTAATTTTGTATAAAATTTATAACAAGACAATAATACAAAATTTATAAAATTATTTTGTATGTAATTTGGAAGCAAGGTTTTAATATCGTTGCTCTACTAATAATTTTGTTTTTGAACTTAGGTATATTTGAGAGGAAGAGGACAAAGGACACGGGAGTATTTTCGTCCAAAAAAATTGGTCAAAGGGGTTGACCGTTCGTTTTGGACTGAAACCGTAAAAAGTGGAGGGTGTCATACATTTATGTAAACTTGTGGAATGTACCTTAAATAAGCGTAAAAAAAGTGAGGTACGACTCAAATTTTCTCTCCTTATTCAATTTAATTATTTCTTCGTCCACTCTCACGCCTACTCATTCTAGAATTATTTTCAACAAATTTATCAAAAAAAAAAAGAAAATTTTTGAGTCGCACCCCGCTCAATGTACACATATGAGTGGTGCACCCCACTCGATTCACCATATGCATAAGTAATCCCTCTTATGACGGGAAACGTTAGAAAAAATGATTCATGTCGTTTGTCAAATATTTATGACCGAAATACCCTTCTGTTTATTTCCTAACGGTCGACAATCCACCCTCTTTATAATCCTCACCTACTCTTTCTTCTAAAACAACCCCCGCCCCTCTTTCTTCTCCTCAGATCTTCATTCTGCCTTAAAACCCAAATCTGACCAGTCGAAGCTCCGCTCCTATGGCCGACCACTCGAAGAACTTCAAGGTTTGCACTCTCTCTTCCTCTCTTTCCTCCTTTCTCTCAACTAGTGTGAACAATCTGTTTTTGCCTCCACCATTTTTAGGTTTTACATCAAATTTTTGGTTTTTGTAGGAAAAATATTAAATATGCTCGAAGCACACTCACCTTGCAGATGAGTGTTCGTTCTTGAGCTCACCTTGCAAGACTGTGAACTGTAATGGGATTCGTTACCTATCGAAGTCTAATACGAAGGCAAATCCCGGGAGAAAATTTCTGAAGTGTCCTCTTTGCTCGAATTTTCAGTGGCTGAATGAAGCAATTTGTGAAGGCATACGCGAAAGTTCATCTTCCTCAATGCGAAGAGAAGGGTGTTTCGCGTGTGGTGACTTAAGTCACTGGAAGCAACAATGCCCTTGGAAGAAATCCCCTTGTCCTAATCCTAATTATGGAGGAAAAAGAACCGTGATGGTGTCGAAGAGGAGCCACAGCTATGGAAGACGATTCTTACAATGTCGAAAACGTAACGGTGCATTCAAATGGTTGAATGAGGCTGTCGAGTGTGATAACGACCGCTCTGAGTCAAAGTTTCCAGTTCAAATTGTAGTGAACACAACTCTAGAACAGTTGTGTAAGTCATTTGGAAAAGACGTGGCTATGTAAACCTGGAATTGCATAATATACATTCACTTTCAGACTTTATATATTACTTGTTAAAATATCTTCTTGACTTATAAACCTGGAATTGCAAGCTGGAATTGATATAGTCTATAGTTTTCAACAGCTTCTTAACAAAGCATATTTCAACTAGCTGGAATTGCAAGCTGGAACAGATGTACCACCAGATATAGTCTATAGTTTTCAGCATTCTAAACATAGGTTTTCTTTCTGCTACCACAAAGAGAATCTGGAGAGTGCTCAAGTAGGAAAAGTATAAAACAAGAGTATAAAAAAAGAAATTAGAAGTGCTCAAGTAGTTTTGCTAATCCAAAATTTGCTATCTTAAATATTGACCTTCATGAGCAGTATAGTAAGGAAAAGGATAACCTGAGAAGCAGTATAGTAAGAAAATCTGGAGAGTGCTCAAGTAGTTTTGCTTGAAGAGTATAAAAGAAGAGTATAGTAAGGAAATTAGTAAATATTGACCTTCATGAGCAGTATAAAACAAGAAATTAGCAAATATTGGAAGTTACATTCTTAACAAGAAATTAGAAGTTACATTCTCATCTAAAATCTGCTATCCAAAATCTGCTATCTTAATTTTTACTGAAAGCCCAGAAAAGGATAACTTGAGAAGCAGGAAATAAAGAGAGTTACAAAATGATGTCCAACAAAGTTACAAAATGATGTCCAACAGAGTTACATCTAGCATCCTGGAACAGAGTTACAAAATGATGTCCAACAGAGTTACAAAATAAAGAGAGTCTATATAAACTGATGTCCAACAGAGTTACAAAATGATGATGATGTAGTGGACCTTAACAAAATACTGGAACACAAACATAGTCTATAGTTTTCAAGTCATATTTCAACTAGGATCCTGGAGGCGTCGGGACTTGAGTTCCTGCAAGTTTAGTCTTCTTTTTTCGCCTAGAAACCTTCGGCCTCTTGTAGACAGTGTTTTTCATCTTTGGTTCCTTAGGAGGCCTTGGTGGCCTAGGTGCCCTTGCTCTTTTGCTGTTCCCTCCAACTGGTCCTCCTTGGCACCCTCTAGCATTGTGATCAGCCGGTAATTTGCAACGGCCACAAATCCTCTGCTTCTTGGATGCTCTTGGCAGCTCGTCAGCCTCCAACCTCCTTGCCCCTCTTGGTCTCCCAGGTTGTCTATGTCTACCAGGTGGGCCAACTTCGTACGCGGGCTGCAAAGTAGACATTACAAATAAGTATACTATACAAAGTGAAGTATAACCAAAAGTGTAATACAAAGTAGTGATTGTTTACTGGATCCCATAAGGACTGGTCTGGCAATGGAACAATCTTCCCAGCATAAGCCCTCTTATAGGTAGTGGCATGATAGTAGGGACTTGTGTACCTGTACATATTAAACAAGGAATTAGCACAATGAAGGTATTAGCTTAAAAAGTCTGCTTCTATACTCACATAGTCCATGTGGGCCTGCTAGGTAATAATGCAGCTACAGCATGGACACATGGGATCCCTGTTAAATCCCATACGAAGCAGTCACAAGTCCCAATACGAGTATCAACAGTCCATCTGTTCTCGATTGAGAACACACTAGTTACACAAAATAAGCCCTCATCAGCCCCAGTAACGTGATATTTGTTCACTTGCTTTGCCCTTTGATCAATCACTTTCTGTGCTCTAGGAGTCAAGTCCAAGTCACTCCATTTTATTGAAGTTATTTTCCTCTCATATATCAACTTCATTACCATCATATGGAACATCTCTACAAGCATTGTGATGGGTTTACTTCTTAGTTCACCAATCCAATTGTTGAAACATTCACAGTACACTTCAACCATCATATGGAACATCTCTACAATGCTTTATGGGCATTCCAATATGAAACATTCACAGTACACTTCAACCACATTTGCTTTTGCACATCCTTGGCCTTCCATGAAGTATGGTGGGCCTTCATATCGTCTTCCAATACCTCGGCTATGAATTTGCTATTAGCCATTCTATTATGCAAGTTTGAGGTGTGCCTACATGTGTGCTCTTCATTTAACTGTCTTAGTGTACATGTTGTCTTGTCAACACTATTAATTCTCACCCTACACATCCAAGGGCATGTTTCTTCTTGGCATACACCATATTCTTGTACCATTATTTTTAACAAACTTTATTTCAAACCTGTTTTTTATGGCACATGCTCTCAAATACTTTCTGCAGTCACCAGGAGTAGCCCATTGCTGCCATAGGACTAGGCCGCTCCAGTTACTCATCCATCTCACCATCACTATACAGGTCATCAACTCCCCCCCCTTTTTCCTCCCACCCTTCTTCCTCCCCCTCAGAAGGGGATGAGTCAGGGCTTTGGTACTCATCTGCAGGATTGATTTCATCAATTGCCAGCTTCTTCATTGACATCTTCTTCTTATGAGCATGTGACCTTTGATACTCTGTCTCTTTCCCCCATTCTTCTTTGTTATTATCTGGATCCACAACATATTCCCCCCAGAAGTCATCTACATGCTCAATTTCTGTGTCATCTTCTTCATCTGCTGCAAATAAACATTACAAATTGTGTTAGAGAACAAATAATTAAGTATAACATAAAGAGTCATCTTCTTCACCTGCTGGTACAAAAGACTCATCAGATTCTGTGTCATCGTCTTCAACTATTGGTTCATCTCCACACAACTGAGTCTCATTTTGTGTACCAAACTCTTTCACAGGCTGTGACCCAAGCTCTCTGTCTTCTTCATTTTTCAACTCCTCCTCAGAACTGTAAGTAAAATACGTTGGTTTGTGTGCTACTTTCTTCATGTTCTTCTTAGAGGGAGTGTCAAACTGTGGTTTGTGTGCTACTTTCTTCATGTTCTTCTTAGAGGGAGTGTCTTGCTCAGTAGGAACTGCCACATCTTCTAAGTAAATGTGTAGCTCTCCATTCTGATCAGGCATTTGTTTACTGAACATGTCCAACAATCCACCATCAGTCAACAACTCTACTGTTTCCCCATCTTTTAGATTATCAATCCAATAATACTTAAATGTGGCCTCTAGATGGTTACTCTTCACTACATAGGGAATATCCAACAAGCTTATTTGGTCAGGATCGACTTCATTCACAACTGAAGTATCCTTCATATGGAATTTGACCATATAATTCCTGTAAAATTAAACTTTCAATAACAGAGCATATAAATTCACTAACAGTGCATAGAATCAGCACAAAAAATGTTTGTTCACTAACAGACTTCATACATTCACTAACAAAGCATATAAATTCACTAATAGCTTTCTATGTTCTACCCAAATTCACTAACAGAACAAAATGGAAACAAACCCTAAGTGTTCGAGAAATGTAATACCCAATTCACTAACATTCACTAACAGAACAAAATTGAAACAAACCCAAATTCACTAACATTCACTAACAAAGCTTTCTATGTTCTACCCAAATTCACTAACAGCACAACAATTTCTATCCAATTTTAAATAATTTCATCAAAATATAATGGAATCAGTGTTCGAGAAATCCTAAATCATACTATTTTAAATGGAAACAAACCCTAAGTTCCTACTCAATTCTAAGAAATTCGAACCCAAATTCCATAAAATTAGCAACATACAATATAAACCCTAAACTACGAATCAATACCCTTTTCGACACGCAGCCATGGAAGCTCTTCTTCCTTTCTTTCAGTCTTCAAGATCCTGCATAAAGTTAAGAAGATCATAACTAATCTTTCCTATTGGTTCCAAAAAATTGTTAACAAAAAACAAACTTCTGTCATGTTCTTACCTCTCTGTCTCCACGAAGCTTTGGAGAGGGAGGCTGGAACGAGAGAAACAGGATCGACTTGAGAGGGAGAGGGGAAGTTCGTCGAGAAGGGAGGAAGGAAGATGAAGCGTCTGGAAGAAGAAGAGAGAGGGATTTGGCGCGGAGTCGAAGGACATTAACTGATAAAGGGTATTTCGGTTATAAATATTTGACAAACGACACGAATCATTTTTTCTAACGTTTCCCGTCATAAGAGGGATTACTTATGCATATGGTGAATCGAGTGGGGTGCACCACTCATATGTGTACATTGAGTGGGGTGCGACTCAAAAATTTTCAAAAAAAAAAAAAATGGACACAACAACCTCCACACCCTGTTCACCGCCACTTCACCATTGCTACCACCATCACCACCACCACAAAACCACCATAACAGACCACCACCTCCACCCGCTCGAGGCCAACAACGTCGTCGTCGTCCCAGCGTCGTCCAGCTCGCCGGAGATCGGAGCGTTCGATGCCTCCTCCGCAGCGGCCTCCTGATCCGATGACAACGTGGGAGCCCTAGCCCGACCGAGTCCGGATCTGACGAGGACGAGGCTGCCGGATCCGTCTCCACCGACGAGGACGCCGGTGGCCGTGTGGCTATTTGAGGTCGTCATCGGTGGCGACGTCGACTTTACCATTTCTCACTTTCCACTAAGTGCAAAATTAGCTCATCTTTTGACACAGCTTTTGCAAGCGGTGGTTGTTCCCGAAGTACCAAAACAGTCCCAATTCCTCATTCAAACTCTCTTCCTCCATTGGGTTAGGGTTTCGAAACCCTCTTCTTCTTCTTCTTTAGATTCTCAGTAGCAAATGGGTTCCGAAAACCAACCCCTGGCTCTGTTAAACCGTCAGCACGTAGAAAAGGTTCATCGGTCTCATTCCATGTCTAAATAACTGAAAAAATGTCTCAAAGATCCAAACTTTTTTTTTCTTGCTTCTAATGTTTAATTTTGCTTTTGATTCATCTGCAGATGATAGTTCGAGTGGTGGAGCTGACAGGTTGCGTGATGGACGAGCTTGTAAACTCCACCGGACCCAGAAACGATGTCCTCGCCGGTCACTGCCGAGAGTTCATGCAGTCCATGAAGGTGATGTCACACACACACTTTTCTAATATTTTCGTGGTAGTGCTAATTGAGAATACGATAAATTCAGGATCATTAGTAAATCAGATGAGGCCTCGATCTTTGTAGAATATTCTACGGACCTGATACTTGAAAGAAGAAAAAAAATGTTACACCAAGATATGGCATTTTTTCAAGTCGAAAGCTATGTGTGCGCTTCGAAATACATTTTTTTGCAAATAAAAAAAGTGCTTTCGGAACATTTTCTTTGGTGAAATCACGTTTTCAAAAGGCGACTGCGAGAACTGCCCGTATTATGGATTAATGATAATGTTTTTGGAGTGTACCACTTGTTGAACTTATACTCGGTAAAACATGCCGTCTTAACTCAAAAATACGAGATTGAGATAGTTGACATGTGTAGTGGAGATTGATATCATCATCATCATCATCATCACCCAAGTCTTTTCTGATTGGAATGTGATCGGCTGTGGAGCTTCAGAGTTCCATAAAGAATTAACAAAAATTTATGACCGAATCAACCTGATGTCAGCCCTCCGTGTTGATGCTAAATTTCTAATCAGGTAGTTATGAGCAAAAGAGGCTATTGACGTAAAATCTAGAAGGCCGACTGGTTGGTAGGTAGACCTAGCTTTTGGTCCTGTAAGCTCATACAACCAAGAAGCACTCTCCAACTTCTCCTAGGCTAGAAAGTATCTATAAATGATATGATTAGGAGTTATGTGATCTTAGTTAAAGGAGATTCTATAACAAGGGTTAGACCCAAAAAGGACATGGCATTTGCAAGTCGAATGGAAGAGAAGGTTTCATGTAACTGCCTCAAAAGGCTTCATCGTCACTGTACCAATATTATTTTGGGGACAGTATAATTTGTTCACTATTTGGCATCAGTGACATTATCCTATCATTTTTTTCTCGATATGCAATAATGCAAAATCTAATATGATGGGATATATTAGGTTGAGTTGTCGAATTTGAATCAAGTATAAGAGGAAACAATAACCACCAATTATAAAAGCTAACATACATGGAAGTGATGTTCTAAGTGCACAATTTGGATGTCATTTTAAGTATCACTTGCACTAACTACTAATTATGGATTTAAATGGCCCCTTGGGTTTTTGTAAACTGAGTGCTTCTTGTCGAATAATTGGTCCCTGGAAAGTCAATTTCAGGTCTGCAGGAGATGGATTAATGGCTGGATTCTATAGGTATTTAAAGATTGGTCAGGGGATGTTCAGTGGTTAAGTTGATGGATTTTGGGTTGGAAGAAAGAAAATTAATATGAAAAGAGAGTGAGTTTGTTGCAACTTGCAAGTGTAGATGTTACCAGTGAGTTAAATCTTGTTTGAAAGATTTTTAATGGCTGTTACTAGTGGAAACTAACAGCAATAAAGAACATATGTACAGAGAAAGGTTAACAGAGAAGGGCTTAGAGAGGAAGTAAAGGAAACCAAGGTTGTGTTTGGTTGCTAAGAAATTCAGGGAAAGAAAAAGAAACTTTGGACAAATGTAAATTTTGTCCCATTTCTGCATGGGACACTCTCATTTTTCTTTTCTTGAGAGTAGAAAGGCTGTTTATTTTAAAGGCATTCTCACGAGCGAGTAGAAAGGCTGTGTGCTACATGAATCAGAAAACCAACTAAGGGTCTTGGATATTCCCATGGAAAGAAACATTTACCGAGCTTATCATTGTTGAGATGAGGCTTTAATATAGACTTAACTCTGGCAGACAGTTTGAATATCTTCTATAATGCTTAAACTAGATGAAACAAACTCAATAAATAAGATTTGTGTGCTGCTGTACTCGGAATGTTTAAGACTGTACTTTCAATGCATTTCAAGTACCATTACTGGCTTTGCAGTTTTATGTTGTCATGGGTTAGCTGTTTATGATAGAGGCTTAATTTCTAAGAGAAGACTTAATCATCTGTTTAATGTCAGATGCAACTCAAGTAAGGTAGAGTAAACTTGTAGATATGAGTATGGGTTTGTTTGTTCCAATGCCATACAGGCAACGCAGAGCAAGACCACATTAGCTTTTTTCACATTTTGCGCTTGGATTAAAAAAATTGATGCAAGGAATTAATTATTCGTTTGATGTTTGCTCTCTCCATCATGTAATCCTCATAATCCCCTTCCAGAAACTAGGATATTGACTTATAT